>CM017193.1:19966019-20068519 GCA_004837865.1 Musa balbisiana | reverse complement strand
AATCAAAACAAAAAGGAATCACAAAACCAACATTGGCGAGGTTTCCATCATCGAGCGCAGAGTCATCCCTCCATAGAATCCTAGAGTTGGGTGGGAGCTTGCCGGACCTTTGTGCCTCGAGGAATAATATCGACTTGCTAAGCGCATCCTTGTAGTTGTATTCACCTCCGGCAGCCATGACAAAGGCATAATTGGAGATGAGGACCAAGCATGCCACAACAAGGACTGCATTAGACGATCTCATTTGTCCAATAAAATAGTAAGATGAAAGAAGAAAATTGAGGAAGACGAGACAATGATACGGAATGGTTGTGGGTTCTCTGCAGCTATAAAACTAAGGTGACATGCTTGGGGTAAGTTCTGACGCTTCGAAATGTTTTCCTTTTATGGGATCAGTTGCATGGTTTTGTATGTGTGGTGTGGATAGGAAACCGGTGTTACGGGAATGCAGGTGAAGAAACGTAAGGTAGAGCCAACAAAAAGGAGAGCAAAAGGAGTAGTTATTGTTTGGATTTGCCGAAGATAGACTTCATGTTGTTGTAGACCACGACATGATTTTGTGTTTGCTTTAGAAACATAAAACCATTTTATACCCTCTCACTTATGCCTCACCACGGTTCCGGAACCATCAGTTCTGATTTGGAAAACCAGAAACCAAAACTGCACCAACAATGGCTAGTTTTGGAACCGAAACCAGAATCGAAATTGTCGGTTCCGATTCCGATTCTGGTTCGGCCGGTTTCAGTTTCAATTTGAATTGATAATTTTTAATATTTTTTAAAATAATTTATAATATAAAATTTTATAATTTTATTTTTAAATCTTTAAAATATCGATATACATCCATAATGACTTAATGAGTATAAATGTGTAATGAAATAACAAAAAAGAAAACTTAGTATAAATTTAAGTAAAATTATAAATATTTAGTCATGGTTAGTGTCGAACATTTTAATATTCCCTTCGGCTGATATGTAGAATAAGAGGTCATCATCATCTTCGCGAATGATCTCTTAGTTCCGTTTCGTTACCTTTGTCTAATTATCGATGCTATGGTGGAAATTATTATCATCCATCTTGAAGGAGATACTATTCAATGGTACAATTGGCTGAAATGCAATCATGAGGCTCCGACATGGAATCAATTTAAGAATGTACTGCTGAATAGTTTCGGACCTATGGAGTCTAAAAATATCGATGGCCAACTCACAAAGATTCCACAAACCTCTACGATTCAAGAGTATAAAACCAGATTTGAGAAGCTATCTTATTTTGCTCATGATTGGATTGATAGTCAATTGTTAGGAACAATCGCTCGCTCTCAATTGAATAAGTGGTGATTAGGCATTGTCGGAAGTCAAAGTTCACTCAAGGAGAAATCGAATCTAGCCTCTTTCTTTATGATGGCATGGGCGCCCATAACTAATAAAAGAAGAGGGGGTTTTCTCGAAACGGAAAGTCTTGTTTGTTTCTTTCGGTGAAGAAGATAGAGTGATTATGGAATCCTGAGTGGAATCCGTATTTGTGATCATTAAAGGACTCAAGCCAGAGATAAAAGGGGAGGTTAAGGTGTGGCAGCCCTGTATTGTGACAGCTGCGATTTTTTTCGCTTGAATACAAGAAGAATGGCTCAACCAAGATGCTCAGAGGATGAGAACCTCTCCTAGGCCTGCGGCATATAAACCTCGTTCTGCTTCCAGCCATCCTTCACTGCTAAAAAAATTGACAAGAAAAGAACTACGTGACTGATTAGCAAAGGGTCTTTATTGGCATTGCGACGAGCCGTGGAACCGTGATCATCGCTGCAAAAGGGGTTGCCTCCTATTGATTGAACCTCTTGAAGACATAGAGGAGGAGGTTTAGGAGCATGAGAAAGAGGTCGCGGATGAAGAATGGCAACCGGTTGATATTATGATACATGCCCTTGCCGGTTACGCGAACCCGCAAACGATGAAAGTGGGAGGACTTATGAAGCAACAACCTATCACCGTTCTTATTGACACCGGGAACACTAATAATTTTATGAACAACAAAGTTGCTGTCCAGATGGCCTTACCTATCGAGAATTGCAGTAGGTTTGATATTAAGGTCACCGATAGACAAATTTTGAAATGTGATCATAGGTGCCCGCGGGTGAAACTATTGCTATAGGACTAAGAGATAATTGCATATTTCTTCCTCCTCCCTCTTGATGATTATGAGGCTATGCTTGGCATTGAATATTAGGTGATGTTTCTCAAAACTTTGTGAAACTAATTATGAAATTTTACAGTAAGGGGAAATAGGTGATACTGCACGGGAAATGTAGGGGGGATGTAACGTCGATTTGAACACAATGAATGGAGAAGGTTTTACACAAAGCATGTAACAACTTTTTAGTATAACTTAAGTAGCAAACTAAGAGAGAGCTAATAGAATTTGAAGATCCAAACCTACTTCCTTTGCTTGCTGAATTTTCAGATATATTTGATGAATCGTGCAACCTACCTCCTACCCATCGACATGATCATTGTATACCAATTTTTCCAGGCAAACCTCCAGCAAATACTCAGCCATATTAGTATCCACATCTCTAGAAGAATGAAATAGAAAGGATTATAAAAGAAATGCTTGAAACATGAGTTATTCGGCCAAGTTACAGCCCCTACTCTTCACCGGTGCTCCTCGTACGAAAGAAGGACGAAACATGGCGAATGTGCGTTGATTACCGAGCTGTCAATGGCATAACTGTCAAGGACAAAATACCCTATTCCAATAGTAGATAAATTGCTTGATGAATTAAAGGGAGTATGAGTCTTCACAAAACTGGACCTTCGATCCGGGTATCATCAAATACGAGTGTGTGAAGAAGACATACCAAAAATTCCCTTTCGAACACACAATAACCATTACGAATTTTTGATAATGCTCTTTGGTTTCACCAATGCTCCCTCTGTTGAATCTCAGATTTTGATGATGAAACCAATTGATAGTATTTATGATTTGATCTATGTTTTGAGTGACGCAAGATGTTTCGATTAGGGAGAGACAATTAAAGTAGGAAGAATCATATTGGGCCAGAGGAAAACATGTCAGAAGATTGGACGTTGGGCCGGAGGATCGGTCGATGTATCGACAAAAGGATTTGGGCATCGGGCCAAGAATAATAGATAATGTGCCAAGGATATTAGAGTTGTGGAGGTCAACTAGCCGATTGGGCAATAGGCTGCAAGAGAGGACGATGTGTCGAAGACTCGGACGAAGCGTCGAAGGATCAATGACATGCCGAACAATATGATTCATACTTAGTAATAATTGTCTAGATTGAAGTGTGTTTTTATATGTGCAGGATTAACTATGATAACAAGGCATAAAGCAAAATGAAGTTCCAGAGTCAAGAACGTGATTTCATTGGGAGTTCGAGAGTTCGTCGAAAGTTTGGACGTTTGTCGGAAGTTCTGCCAGAATTGACCGAGAAGTCCTGGAGCTTGCGAAAGAAGCTCATCGAAACTCGCCAAGAAGATCATCGTGAAGTCCAGGAGCTTGCTGAGAGTCTGCCGGAACATTGCCGAGAGATCATCGGAAGTTCGCCGGAAGAAACCAGACTTATTTTGCTTAGAATATGTCTTAGGAATCGTAGTTAGCACACAATTAGAGTTGAGATTGGGAGGTAATCCAATCAACTCTGTTAGGGGCCAACTGGGCTCGAAGTTGGGCTAGTTTGGGCCGGATTCAAGGCCCAACCAGTGTGCTGAAAGCCTGGCCAATGGTGGCATCGCTTGGGGAATATCACCCCAGGAAATCTAGGCGATGGTACTGCCAGTAGTGAATGCTGCTAGCGGTGGTACTGCCCTTGTTAGGCGGTGGTACCGCCCTTGTCAAGCAGATCTAGCGGTGGTAGTACCACCCAGGAATAGCGGTGGTACCGCCAGTACCTAGGAAACCTGGGATGAGACCTTTTTAGGCTCTAAGTTTGAACCAACTTGAAGCCTATAAATACCCCTCTAATCCTTGGTTAACTTACATAAGTATTAAGAGTGAAAACAAAAGAAACGCTACTATAATCTTGTGTGGACTCCTCTTAAAAGATCTAAGTGTTAGTATAGTTTAAGAGAGGAGTAAGTGGGGGGGTGTAAGGGTTATCTCCTAAACTCGGTAAAAGGAGAAAGAGCTGTAAAAGGTAATTGGTCTTTGCCTATTGAATGAAGACCGATAGTAGAAGCCGGTGGCCACGATAGAAGAGGAATTAGTAGAGTAGATGTAGGTCACGACGACCGAACCACTATAAAAATCTGGTTTGCGTTTTGTCTTGAGCAATTTACTTTAACTGCAAACCACTTTACTTGCTTACTACTTTCAATACATTTACGAACATGTTTCAAGTTAAGATATTTATGAAATGGTTTTCGTCAGAATCGATTTTAATCGAAATGAAACGAATTGAATCCGTGATTTTACCGCTGCATTAATTCACCCCCCTCTCTTAGTGCTGATTCTTTTCCTAACAGTTGGTATCAAAGCCTCGTATTGCTCATTTGGTTTAATACCCAAGAGAAATGTCTCTTTTTGGCTTTCAAGAGGGTCACTATCTCATTTGTCCTCCCTTTTTCAATGAGATGAACTATATATATTGGAAAACTCGAATAAGAGTTTTCTTGCTTTCTTTGGATTTGAACTTATGGAACATTGCTATGAACGCTCTATTTTGTGTCTTAGACAAAAACGAGTTTAATCGGATTTCTACTTGTGAAACGACTTTCGACATTTGGCACATTCTTGAAACCACTCACGAAGGCACAAGTAGATTAAAAGTTTCAAAGGTCAATCTTTTAATACACGATTTTAAACTATTTCGAATGAAATCGAGCGAAACCATTATTGACATGTACACTCATTTTACGGATGTTGTCAATGGTTTAAAAGCTCTTTACAAATGCTTTTCTAATTTTGAACTCATTAACAAGAATTTACGATTACTTTCTAAAAATTGGGATTTGAAAATAACGGCTATTTAAGAATCAAAAAAATTGAATACTTTTTTTATCGAAGAACTTATCGGGTCTCTAATGACCTATGAAATGATGTGTAATGCACGTGAAGAACTTGATAACCATCTTCCAATAGATAGGAAAAATTTCAGACTAAGAATAATTGAAGACCACTTGAGCATAAGCTCAACTAATGGTAAACTTGAATTCCTTGTTAGGATCAAGAGCGGCACTAAAAGGGGGGGGCGGGGGGGGGGGGGGGGTTAATTAGTGCAGTGGAAAACTTTTACGATTTCGGAAAAAGGTTCGTTCCGATTAAAACTGATTTCGATGAAAATGATTTCGATTCAATTCGTTTCGGAGAGATTATGAACTTGAAAGCTTTCGTAAAAGCGCAAGAGAGAATTAAGGAGATTTGCAGTAATGTAAATTGCTCAAATGAAAAGCAAACCAGGATTTAGAGTGGTTCGGTCAACATGACCTACATCTACTTTCGGATTCCTCCTCCGACGAGGTCTTCGGTGTCTACTAAAGGCCTTCCTTTAATAGGTGAAGACCAACTACCTCTTTTATAGCACTTTCTCCTTTTCACGGGTTTAAGAGAGAACCCTTACAAGTCTCTCATACCTCTTTTGAATGATCTCAAAACTTAGAAAAGGAAGATGAGGACTCTAGCACTTGTTTACAACACTTTTACACCTCAATAACTCAAGATTATCTCAATACTTTCATGCTCTTTCATATAGAAAAGGATGGGGTTTTTATAGGCCTCAATGACTTCAAAATTGGAGCCAAAAAGTGTCTCATCCCAGATTTCTAGGGTACTGGTGGTACCACCGCTTGATAGAGCTCGATCTCCGAGCTTTGGCAATACCATCGCCTGACCAAGGGCGGTATCACCGCTGGCAGCAATAATTGCCGACGGTACCACTGCCTAGAAATCCTAAGGCACTACTTTCCAAGCGATGCCATTGCCGGCCCTGGCGATGCCATTGTCGGCCAGGAATTCAAGGTCTGAATTGGGTGCTCAATTCGACCCAATTCAGCCCTGTTAAGGGCCCAGTTGACTCCTAATTAAGTCAATGGGATTACCTCTCAATTATAACTTAATTTACACTCTAACTATGATAGTTAAGACATGATTATAGCACTTCTTGTTCCGATGCGTTAATTGCTCTTTCGCCAAGCTTCCGGCGTACTTCCGACGAACATCCGATGAACTCTTGGCAATGCTTTGGCAGACACCCGGCAAGCTCCTGGACTTTACGATGATCTTCTTAGCAAGTTCTGACGAGCTTCTTTGGCAAGCTGCTGGACTTCTCGGTTGGTTCCAGCAGAACTTCCGATGAACGTCCGGACTTCCGACGAACTCTCAAACTCCCAATGAGATCTCGATCTTGACTTTGGCACAACACCTGCTTTATGTCTTACTGTTATCGTAGTTAATCCTGGACACTTTTTTCAACATATATATTAGATCAAACAAATTACAATTAACTTCATTATCAAAATATGAGATTCAACAATCTCCCCCTTTTTGATGATGACAATCAATTGATGATGGAGTTAACCTTAACTCCCCCTATCTATATGCCAACTTGAGAAAATACATTCTTGAATTCAAGAGCTTTGAATTCAAGAAACAAATTACTAAGATAAGTTAATTAAACATATCAATATGCACATCATGATTCCTATCATGATCTATTATTCTCAAAATACGATGCTAAGTATGATGTCAAGTCATGACATCCATTTTCAAGTATGGTATATCAAATGTGAAAGATGACAAAGATAACATTTCATCATTCTATGGCATGATATCAATTATAAAATAGCAAGTTAAGCTCTAGATATCATATGATGAAATACATTACATACATTTGTCATCAATTTTTTCAAGTATGGTATATCAAATGTGAAAGATGATAAAAATAGCAATTCATCATTCTATGGCAAGATATCAATTACAAAATAGCAAGTTAAGCTCTAGATATCATATGATGAAATACATTGCATACATTTGTCATCAATTTACCATATTTTGGTATTATTTCTCCCCCTTTGTCATCAACAAAAAGGAGAACAATTCAATAATGCAAGTGTGGTAAAAAAAATCAAGCAAGTTTCACACTCAAAAGTTCTCATCATTTAAATGTTATGAACATTAAAACGATAGATTTCAACAAGTTTTCCCCCTTTGTTATCACATTTTGCATGAAGAAGAGGAAAGAAGGTAAAGAGGGAATCCATTAAGAACTAAATTTATGAAGTGATTTGAATCAAGTCAAAAATGATAAATAAGTTTTCATTAAAACATGCTTTCATTTTGACAAAGAGAAGGGATTCATCTTTACGAAAATTATCACACACATGCTTTCATTATCATACACAAAAATTCATCTTTCAAGGATTAATATATCTATTGGAATTCCTTTTATTATTCATGGGAGAGTAGTATCACATGAAGGAGAAATTTACGAATAAAACTTCATAGTGAGAAGAGCATTACATCAAATCCATTTCTCATTTTAAAAATTAATGATAGTGAAATGCGTGAGAAATGACTTCCATGAGTCAAGATATGTATAAACACTTCATGCATTTATAAATACTTCATGTTTCATTTAGTTATAGCTTTTCATCACTACTTGCATGAGGTAATTCATTAGTGCTTGTGGCACTCAAAAATTAAAAATCCGATATTGCATCATGTATGATAAAACTTCTCAATATTCAATAGAGATCATAATCATCATCAAAACAAAAGTCCAACATCAAAGTAAACAACATTTTAAGTTTACAACATCAAGGTAAACAATTTTCAGCTTCATAGGAGAGGATTTAAGTGAGTGATTCAAAGAATCAAGAAAGTCTGAAAAGAAAATTTAACAAATTCATGCATTTGGACAAATTAACATTCCTAATTCTCTTCTAATAAAATCAAATTGATCTTCACTTAAGGGCTTTGTAAAAATATCAGCTAATTGATGTTTCATATCAATAAACTCTAAGATTACATCATGATTATTAATATGATCTCGTATAAAGTGCTACATAATATCAATATGTTTAGTTTTAGAGTGTTGAATGAGATTTTTTGTTAAACATATTGCACTTGTGTTATCATATTTTATGGGAATGTTTTTAAGATGAATCTTATAATCCTCTAAAGTGTTTTCATCTACACAACTTGTGCACAACATGCACTAGCTGCAATGAACTCGGCTTCGGTTGTAGATAGAGCAATTGAGTTTTGTTTCTTGGAAGACCAAGAAACAAGTGTGTGTCCTAAAAATTGACATGTTCCAAATGTACTTTTTTTATCTAATCTACATCCAGCAAAATCCGCATTAGCATAAGCAATTAGCTCAAAGTTCTCAGATTTTGGATATCATAATCCTAGATTTGTGGTTCCTTTAAGATATCTAAGTATTCTCTTAACTACTTTAAGATGAGATATTTTAGGATTAGATTAAAATCTAGCACAAAGACTTACACTAAATATGATATCCGGTCTAGTTGCGGTGAGGTATAATAAACTTCCTAAGTGCAATCTTATAGAAGAAGACTATAAGTCTTCTAATATAAAGCAACAATTCCAAATCTTTTTTCAATATAAATAATAATCATCTTTGGACTATAATTAATATTTATCATGATCTTTGATTTGATCTACAATGAAAGAACTGTTGCGTTCCTTATGATCCCTATTTAATCTTAGAAAATTATATTCAAAGTCTTTATAAAACTTAATAATTCGAAAACTATCAATTCCACCACACGCTATTATCATCAGTTAGTAATTAAAACTTATACATTTTGCTTTTATCTTATAACTTCTAACTGCAACATGTTTGATCTCAAAGTTTCTTCAAATGATATAGTCTTTAAGGCTTTTTGAAATTCAATCTTATCTTAAAATACCTATACAAAAATATTATTTAGGTTATAAAATAATATAAATAAAAAATATATAATATAATAATTTAAATATTATTAAAATATTATATTTGACCAATAAAAAGATCATTATAAGAATAATCATCATCTTCAACAAAAGAAATTAGTGTGTTTAATAACACCATCATCTTAAATATAACAAGCACTTATTTAATATTGTTATACATGTCCTCACTTAAAGACCAATAACATCTAATGCATGATAAATATTAGGGTTTAGGTCATCTTCAATCTTTTCTTGTATTCTTTCTTTAATCAATATATTTTCAAAAACATCAGCACTAATATCATCTTCATCACAATAAAATGAGTCATTCAAGTCTATAAAACGAGTTCTAAAATTTAAGCTATCTGGCAACTGAGCATAACCCAAACTTAATATCTCACCTAATGTGGATCTGTCAATATCATCAAAAACCAAAAGTATTTCATCGCGAAGTGGATCCTCCCTACAATGAGTTAGAAACAAAAAATAAACTTAACAATCCATGAACCAATATAATAGTAAAATAGGTTATAACAGCTACTAGATTTAACAAACAAAATCAAACAAGTGAAGATGATTTAAAATACTAGTATGTTCATCAAACAAAATGATTTATATACCACTTTATTCATGAAAACCCTATATCCATTTTATCCTGTCTAAATAACCACTAAATGATCAAACAGTAAAAAAGACACAATATAGTTATATGATATTTTTTATCTTCTTTATTTAATGCTAAAATTAAAGCAAGGACAAAGAAGAAGAGGAGAAAAAATAAAAAAAAGTTAAAAAAGATTGAGATGGCCAAGAAGTAAGTGATAAGAAGCAGAACATGAGATTTTTTTTTTTTTTTCGAGCCCAGCACCACATGAAGATAGTGATAGAAGATAAGATTTCCCTAATTATATGAGGAAAATCTTATCTATTATGTTGAAGAAAATCCTCTATTCTGTTGAGGAAATCCTCCCTCCTAATCTGTATATCCTATAAATAGGAGAGGGACATGTTAATGCATTCAAGCTACTTTACCTTTTTAATAAAGCTTTTTCAATAATTCCTAACTTTCAAATTCACTACCAAAAGTTCAACCATCTTCTAAAATACGGACTGAAGCCATAGCCGCAGAAATAACTACTACAATATACGGTATGCTGAATTCAAATAACAAGCAATAATAATGTTGGAAAAACAAGACCATCACTTGAGAAATAAGTTCCTGGTAGTGAAACTTTGCCTTCACCACTAACCAGTTGTCCGAACCGAAATAATCTATAAAGTCCTAGAAAAAGGTTCGATTGCTTGAAATTATTAATTAGAGTTTAAGAAGAAACCCCTATGAGTTATAAATTGTATACACAATACATCCTCACGATTCATTCTGATATGATAAGTAATAATTAGTTTAATAGGCCTGAATTATTAACTCAAAAAATTTTCAGTTCAAGTCTCGCTCCAGTTATATAAAACCACTTAATTGCTGATGAGGCCCCTACAGATTCTGAGACGGATGTCTATGACGGCGGTGGCTAGAGCCAAGTTAAATGAAGGTTGTTACCAAGATGGGATAGAAATACAAAGTCTTACTCACTATAAATTAGTCTCTAATCAATCATACAGGAAAATGAATATTGAAAAGTGTCTTTTCAGTCAGGTTTCTTTCATTGATACTGACGATGGGTACTAATAATTGACAAATGCAGCTGCCGCTTCCTATCATACCAGCTAAAAGTTGTCATCTATTGGTTTCTCTTTTGGAAATTCTCACTTGAGGTCGATCTCTTTTAACAGTTCACCTCTCTTTCAAGTTAAATTCTAGATCTAATAAGGGGGTATGGTGATTATAAAAATAGAAAAAAAAATGACAGTAACGAGGTAGAAAATTACAACATCTTAATTAAAAAAAAAGAAAATGATAGAAAAACAAGAGAAAGAAAAAAAAAGACAAGGATAATATAAAGAGAATATTCTCAATCATCTAGGTAGTGTTCTTATCTCATGTTAGATCAGATCTATAGTAGATTCTTGCTCTAATTACTTGGGAAGAATTTGAATATTGTGCATACTGGTATAATCTTTGTATCTCAATTATTCTCTTGAGATTATTGCTTGGGTTTTGGGAAAAAGATTAAGATTTGTATATTCATTATTCTTATAGTAAATTATCTCTAGTTTGCCCCATAATTTTTACCTTTTACGTTGGAGGGGTTTTCCACATAAATCTTGGTGTTCTATTTGATTGTGATTCTATTTAATTCCGCTGCGTGTTATGGCCTGCTAGTATTTGTTCATATATAAAAGTTTAGTTCTTCTTTATATCCCATCAATTGATATTAGAGCAGATTTTTGGTGATTTAATTTTATTGTTTGAACATGGAGGTCAGTAGTGTCTCTCACATGATTAGCTTGACTGAAAACAATTGGATGATATAGAAACCAAGAATGAAAGATCTCTTGTATTGCAAAGACTTGTATATACCTTTGCAGAGGGATAGTGCAAAGCCCGCAACTTTGACAGAGGATGAGTGGAAGAGGTTAGATCAAAAAACAATTGAGTTTATTCGATAATGGCTCGATGACAGTGTCTTTCACCATGTTTCTACTAAAAGTTATGTATATTCTCTTTAGAAAAAGTTAGAAAATCTCTATAAAAAAAAATAACTGGCAACAAAGCTTTCTTGATTAGAAAACTTATAAACCTGAAATATAAAGAGGGTGCTTCTATTACTGAGCATTTGAATGAAATACAAAGTATCACTAACCAGTTATTCTCTATGAAAATGTCTCTTGATGATGAGTTGCAAGCATTGATACTTCTCAGTTCATTACTTGAAAGTTGGGAGACATTAGTGGTTTCCTTTAATAATTCTGCGCTAGATGGTGCTGTCACTATGAATCAAGTAACAAGCAGTTTATTGAATGAGGAGTTGAGAAGAAAGAATTCAACAACATCTCAGAATGATTCACAAGCACTTATCTCAGAGAATAGAGGAAGATCAAAGTCCAAGGATAGAAGTAGTTCACGCATGAGTAGAAGCAAGTCAAGATCAAGAAAAGATATTGTTTGCTATAACTATGGTGAGAAAGGACATTATAAGAATCAATGTAAGCAACCTAAGAAGAGCAAGAAAAAGAAAAAATATGTGGAGTCTACAGAGTCAAAGGATAATACTACAACTATAGTGCAGGGTGGTAATTATTTGATTTTGTCTCCTTGTGATGATATTTTTTTTATGTGTTAGGATCTTAAGCGAGTGATTGACATAGGTGCTTCTTATTATGCTACACTATGGAGGTAGTTTTTTGCTGCATACAGGTTTGAAAATTTTCGTGTTGTCAAGATAGGCAACTATAGCACAACAAACATCATTGACATGGGTGATATCAACATAAAGACTTGTTAAGATCAAGAGCAACACTAAGAGAGGGGGGTGAATTAGTGCAGCGAAAAAACTTTCTGGATTAAACTCGATTCCAAAAAGTATTAATTTCGATTCAACCCGTTTCGGAGAGAAATTGAACTTAGAAGCTTTCGTAAAAGTGCCAAGAGAAGATTAAGGAGGTTTGCAATAATGTAAATTGCACAAATGAAAAGCAAACTAGAATTTAAAGTGGTTCGATCGTTGTAACCTACATCCACTTTCGGATTCCTCCTCCGTTGAGGTCACTAGCGTCCACTAATGGCCTTTCTTCAATAGGCGTAGACCAACCACCTTTTACAGTTTTCTCCTTTTCACGGGCTTAGGAGATAACCCTTACAAGTCTCACACTTCTCTTGAATGATCTCAACACTCAGAAAGGGAGGAGGACTCTAGCACTTTTTACAACACTTTAACACTCAAGAATTCAGGATTATGCCAATGCTTTTCGTACCCTTTCATGTAGAAAAAGGTGGGGTACTTATAGGCCCCCAATGGCTTCAAAATTGGAGCCAAAAAGTATCACTTCCCCGGTTTTCGGGATACTAGCGGTACCATTGCCATTATTGGGCGGTACCACTGCCTGACACCCGACACTGGATGGTATTACTGCCTAGTCTAGGCGGTACAACCACTTGACAGAGCTCGAAGATCGAGCTCTGACGGTACCACCGCTTGAGAGGGGCGGTACCACCGTTGACAGCATTAACAACCAGCGGTACCACCACCCAGTCTGGGCATTACCACCGCCTAGACCACCTGGGATACTGAGTCTTAGGCAGTGCCACCGCCCTAGTCTAGCGATGCCACCGCCATACAGGATTCAGCATCCTGGTTGGGCCTTGAATCCAGCCCAAACTAGCCTAAGTTCGGGCCCAGTTGGCCCCTAACAAAGTTGATGGGATTATCTCCCAAACCAACCTTTAACTATAATTTTTAAGACATATTCTAAGCAAATTAAAATCCGGTTAGTCTTGATTTCCTCCAGCAAGCTTCCGGCGTTCTTCTGGCGAACTTCCGACGATCTCTCGGTAATATTCCAATGGACACCCAGCAAGCTTCTAGACTTTACGATGATCTTCTTGGTAAGTTCTGATGAGTTTCTTTGGCAAGTACTTGGACATCTCGGTCACTTCCGGTAGCACTTCCGACGAGCATCCAGACTTCCGACAAACTCTCAAACTCCTAACAAAATCTCGATCTTGACTCCGGCACAATATTTGCTTTATATTTTACTGCTATCATAGTCAATCCTACACACTTTTCTCAACATATAGATTAGATCAAAACAATTCACCAATCGATTTCATTATCAAAATCTGAGATTCAATAATCTCCCCTTTTTTTATGATAACAATCAATTGATGACGGAGTTAATCTTAACTCCCCCTATCTATATGTCATTCTTGAGAAAATATAAACTTGAATTCACAACCTTGAATTCAAGCTTTGATCGAAATCATAATTTTAAGTCATCATGATATTTAAGTGCATAATTACTTCATGCATGATAAAATGCTTCAGCATAGCCTTTTATCACTATTTGCATAAGGTATTATCATTATTGCATTGTAGCACTCAAAAGTTGATAATCTAAAGAATCCGATATTGCATCATATATGATTAAAATTTCTCAGTAATTAAAAGAGATCACAATCATCATAGAAATTTTTAGCATGATGTTGCATCATTATATGATAACATGCTCATCATTTAAAGAGATAACATGCTCATCATAGAAATTTTCAGCATCAAAGCACAGAATCTTAACATCAACGTAAGCAGCATTTTAAGTTTACAACATCAAGGTAAACAACATAGGATTACAACATCAAAGTAAGCAAAATAAAAGAGAGGGATTTCGTCCACTTCTCCCCTTTTGTCATCAGCAAAAAGATATACGCAACTATTCAGATGGTGGCAAGTCAAAATGTCTAAACAAGATATTGAGTTATTGATGAATCTACTACAACTCAGTTAAAATTTGATATTGGCGTTGTTCAAGTCGATCTTGACGTTGTTCAAATCAATCCATCCGAGTCCCTATGTCGTTGATAGTTGAGGGAGGTGCTTGCTCTACTGGAGGTGATGCCTCAAAGGAACTAGTTGGAGGAGATTGATTACCCCTAAAGTTTGGTGTTTCAGGTTTTAGTTCAGGTTGGAGGGGATCAGTCCTTCTAGGTAGTCTAGTCCATATACCATTTCTGAATGTGTATCTCAACCATCGAAGTAGGTTTCTATTTATGATATTAAATCTATCTAGTTTCATAACTTCTTCATTAGGTAGAGTAATCTTGTGATTAAGCCACCATATGAAAGCATCATGTCCTTTTTTGATAGTTCAATCATGTTTTGTTAGATTAGGTAACCAAAACAATTGTTATGTCCCTTCATAATCCAATATATGGTACCTAATTCTATTTGGCTTACTTTATCATGATGATATTGTTTTGGGAGAATAATATTTATCAGGATGTGATGAAGTATTTTGGTGCTTAAAGGTAATAAATATTCATAGCTTTTTGGAAGAATAGTTAAGTTAGGATTACCAAAAATTGTTCTTATGGCATTAGTGTAAGTAGTCCCAACTAATTCTTTATCCTAATGTCCTAAAAAATAACACTCTTTTTCTTTTATCGCAATTCCTATGAGGTTACAAATTATGCTATCCGTAATTGGTATATGATGTCCTAAGAGATAAGTAAATACTCTTTCATTTTCATCTACATGTAAATTATTATAAAATAGCCTAACAAGCCTAGGGTAGATGGGTTCACTTATTTAAAGGATTAGGAGAATGTTTAGATTAGCAAACCATTGAATGGGTTCTAAATCACTTAATTCCTCTAAATCAATATATTTACCCTTATGAATATTCCTAGACTCTATGGATGAAAATTTAAGGGCATGTTGATTAGAATCGAAAAGTAAGGAGTCATAATTTTCATCTAATCTCCTCTTCCCTTTGTCCCTAGAGGATCTTCTAGAACTTATGGATACCATAATTATGAAGACAAATAAGGAGCAGAAATAAGTAATACAAAGGGTGAATCAATTTGGTTTAAAGATTTATTTTAGTAGTTTTTCTTTTGAGTGATCTCCAAAAGGATGTCAGAGATTGATCCTTATTTTAGGAGGAAGTGGGGATGAAGTGGGGATTTTTGAGTTGCTAGAGAGAGATCAAGAGATTTGAGAGGTTTGGTGCTATTTGGAGAAGTGCAGAATGGGTTAGGGTCGGTTCTATCGCCGGCCCTAACTTATTGTTTATAAAGAGTAGGTTACGGGTTGTCACGAACGGCCGTCGCGCACCCGCAACAACTCCATTCAACGAACCGTTCGTCGCTCTCATCTACATGTATAGCTGCTTGGCAGCATGTTCTGTCTTGGTTTTGAGTCATTTTTCTTGTAAAAATGTAAGTTCGAATAAGTTGTAGCGTTATAAAGTGACCGCTCACCGAACCGAGCAAAACAACCCCAAAACAGTCCAAAATAGCTCCGTTTTTGTGTGCCACTGGCTGTTTTCTATAATCCACCTCCACCCACCAAAACGTCAGCCATCTTAGCACCTTGGAACCACCCGGGTGGCACAAGGCTGGATGGGGCTTCGGTATAGTATCGGGCATTGAACACTCTTTCGTAACTTCGCACGTTACCTTGACGGGGACTTGTTGTCGCGCCCAGGACTTGGTGAGCAGTTGTTTGTGGGCTTACAGCTATTCGTTCAACCTTCTAAAGTCCTTGTTTTCCCCCTCTCCCTCTTTTCTCTTGTGCATGCAAGGTGCTCGCTGAATTACTTGTAAAGCTTCCCCTTTTCGCGAGATGTTGGGACTTGTCCGTCGCTCGTTCTTCGAACTAATCAACTTTCTCTTTTACAGGTCCTTTAGGACCTGCGAGAGGTTGCAAGTGGGCTGATATTTCCGGACGCAAATTGCAAGGGTGAAGCGTGACTTAGGCAACACAAGCTAAGTCCGTGTCTTTGCCGCAGGGTTGCCTCGTGACTTAGGCAACGTAAGCTAAGTTTGCGTCTTTGCCGCAAGGGTGCCTCATGCTTTAGGCAATTCCAGCTAAGGCCATGACATTGTGGTATCAGAGCCGACAAGCACTTCAAGTGAGTAGTGAAGGAACTTCGCAACTTCGCCATGGCAAAGCATCGTGGCGAATCAAGTAAGACAGGGTAAGCTGGAACCTTGCCCCAAGCAGCCGCAGGCGGGGTGCAAGAGCACACTTGCTCTCATGCTATTGGTGCCACTCAAGAGGAGCATGACAGCGAACATGACGAGTGAGAAGTTGGCTACTCTCTACGAGTGGAGGAGGCACTATCTGGAGCGCCAACCGGGAAGAAGAGTCATAAGGAGAGACTCACAGCGGTGGAAATTCGTTTGGATGTTCTCGATGCGAGCTTGGAGGAACTCTACCATGGCCAACGAAGGCTTGTTGGGGAAGAGAGCTTACAAGAAGAAGCGGAGTCCAGGATCGACAAAGTTGAGGCCCTAGTCGACCGATTGTCAGATGATACCAAAGACTCCATGCAACACCTATAGGAAGTTGTGGCGGAACTCACTTCGAGGGTGACTATGCTCACAAGGGCACTAAATGCAGGAGGAAGCAACACCCACATTGCGCTGCCACAAAACTTGAGGGCACCTGAGCCTCATAGTTATGGAGGGGCCAGAGATGCCAAAGAGCTCGAGAATTTCCTATTCGATATGGAATAATACTTTCGAGCTACGAGGCTTGATTCTAAAGAAACCAAAGTTTCTATAGCGACCATGTATCTAAATAGAGATGCAAAACTTTGGTGGCGAACCCAATGGGAGGAGATCCAACAAGGTCGATGTCAAGTTGACACATGGGAGGACTTGAAGCGGGAGTTGAGAACTCAGTTCCTACCGGAGAACACCGAGTTCGTCGCAAGAAGGAAGTTGAGACAACTCCGCCAAAATACTTCCATCCGAGATTATGTGTAGTAATTTTCTGCGCTAATGCTGGACATCCAAGATATGTCCGAGAAGGATAAGCTGTTCAGCTTCCTCGATTGTTTGAAGCCATGGGCGCAACAAGAACTACATCGAAGGAATATAGCCAATTTGGTTGGGGCAATTGCTACCATAGAAAGGCTCACCGACTTCGTTTCCTCTGAAGACCCGGGAAGAAGGAAACAATCTTCAAGCAATAGCCCTCCAAAATATTCTCGAGGGAAGGAGCTTGGGGGCGAACAAAAGAAGAAGGGTTCCCACAAAGGGCCAAGCCCGAAAGGCAAGGCCCCGAAACCTAACGGATACTTCTTGTGCGAAGGGCCGCACATCGTAAGGGAGTGCCCACAAAAATAAGCACTCAATGCTTTAACAGCTTCCATGCATTCCCCCAAATCGGACAAGGGCAAAGCTGTCGCTCTTAGTTCGAGTAGTTCTGAATCTAGCAACGACGATGAGGAGTCGCAAGGACCCCGGATGGAAGCAATGCGTTTGTTGAATGCTATGTGAGGTCAAGTGGGGGAGTCCATGAAGACAAGGCTACTAAAATCAGGAAGCGGTGAGCTGATGTATGTAGACATCAAGCTCAATGGCCAAACGACCCCTGCAATGGTGGACACGGGCGCTACCCACAACTTTATTACTGACCGAGAAACAAAATGACTTGGACTGATCTTGGAGAAGAGCCCAAGTCGAATAAAGGCAATGAACTCGAAGGCCAAGCGAATCTCTGGGTTGGCAAAGGGAGTCCCCATCAAGATTGGAACATAGAGCAGGAGCACGAATATGATGGCGGTGCCATTGGACGACTTCTAAGTGATTCTTGGAATGGAGTTTATGAACACAGCGAAGTTGGTGTCTATGTTGTTCCTAAACACCCTATGCATGATGGGGGGTAACGACCCTTATATGGTTCCTGTTTCTTGGAGAGGAACTAAAGAACCCCAACAGATATCGACATTACAACTGAAGAAGGGGGTATGAAAAGATGAACTAACATTTGTGGCTGCTATGAAGCTAGAGCCACTCGGTGAGAAGGCCATTCAAGAACCTGCTATGGTGGCGAACGTCCTGAAAGAGTTCAATGACGACCACCCGAGTTGCCGAAGACTCTTCCACCACGCAGAGGCGTGGATCACAATATTGAGCTAGAGCCAAGAGTGAAGCCTCCAATGAGAGCACCCTACCGCATGCCCTCGCTAAAGTTGACAGAACTCAGGAAGCAATTAGATGAACTACTAAGCGGTGGTCTCATCCGCAGCTCTAAAGCACCATTCGGAGCTCCAGTTCTCTTCCAAAAGAAACAAGATGGGAGCCTCCGACTATGCGTCAATTACCGAGCCCTCAACAAAGTGACAATGAAGAACAAGTATCCTATCCCGCTCATCGCAGACTTGTTCGACCAGTTATACAAAGCTAAGTATTTCTCAAAACTCGACCTTAGGTCGGGGTATTGGCAGGTGTGCATTACTAAAGGCGATAAAGCAAAGACTACCTATGTGACTAGGTATGGAGCGTTTGAGTTCTTGGTGATGCCTTTCGGCTTAACCAACGCTCCGGCCACATTCTGCACTCTCATGAATCAGCTATTCAAGGAGTATTTGGATAAGTTCATGGTTGTCTACTTGGATGATATCGTCGTCTATAGCCAAACGCTCGAGTAGCACATTAAGCACCTTCGGACAATTTTCAAGGTTCTCAGGGAGAACACTTTGTTCATAAAAAGGGGAAAATTCTACTTCGCTCAAACGGAGATCTTATTCTTGGGGCATCGAATCGGTGATGGCTCTATTTGAATGGACAAATCAAAAGTGCAAGTGGTTGTGGAATGGCAAACTCCAAAGAAGGTGCCAGAGTTGAGATCCTTCCTTGGTTTCGTCAACTACTATCCAGGCTTCATAGTAGGGTATTCGAAGCATGCAACTCCACTAACGAAGTTGCTGAAGAAGGAGCAGCCTTAGAAGTGGTCTACAAATGTGAAATAGTATTCCAACATCTGAAGGGTGTTGTTTTGCAAGAACCAGTGCTCAAATTGCCAAATTATGGGGAGCCCTTTGAAGTCCATACAGATGCATCAGACTTCACTATTGGGGGAGTACTCATGTAGGAGGTGTTGGGAAATCTTGGGGGCGACATCACATGCACAGCGAAAGAACAAGAAAAACAAAATCTCCGATTCCCAAAGAGATGATTGTCGTCATGCGAAGATTGGTGCGCAAAATCTACGAAACTTAAAACTGCGTACAGAGTAGATTGTGTTACCTAGGGAGATCGTATATCCCTGTTTCCTTACAGATCTTTAGGAGAGGGTGAAGGAGGTCAAGGGTCCTCCTCTCTAGCGGTGATCCACATAGCAGGGCTGTGACGACACTCCTCAAAACTCCAGGCCTGCTTTGAGGTGGAGAGGGGAAGAGAATAGGAGAGGCAAGCAAAGGCTCTAGCCTATGAGGCTCTGAATCCCTCCTATTTATAGAGGTCCCCTGTCAAACCCTAATGGATCCTCCCCTAGTGGGTATTGGATCTGCATCCAATAAGATAAGGGCTCCGTCGGATATCTCATATCCGAACCTCTATTCATCGCAATGCTTACCATATGTGTGTGACCCTCTAGGCTCAATATCGAGCTAACTGTGAGTCATACCTGTTAGAACTCCTTCTAACCTATTGAATTATTATCTTTGTAATAATTCACTCGACTCATCGACTACGGATGTACTAGGCCACTACACCGTAGTCCCTAGACGATACAAGGGAATCCAATCCATTAGACCTGTCTGTCCTCAATTACCGTGTACCTATAGTCTCTCATCCATCTAATATCCCAGATATCGTATATCGAGCATGGTGCTGTCAGACCCATACGGTTTCTACTCGAGTCTCGCTCTAATCAGATTCTCTCGGAGAACTCTTTCTCTCTCAACCCGAATGACCCTGGCCAAGGATTTGTCTGAGCAAGAACACATGAGATATTCCTCTCATGATGCCGAGAGTGGATGATCCTCTATCGACACTCAATAGCCCTCGTAAGGTCGACTACCACTCCCAATGACCAGTTGTACTAGATCTAGGATAGCCAAACCTATAAGTTTGGTATCAAAGAGTGGAGCACTCATACAGGACATCCTTGGAGTCTCAAGTCTAAGGACCAGATACACCACTAGGACTACGGAATCACTGTTTAACAATAAGCTATCATCAACCATCCAGCATTCCGTAAGCGGATCAATCAGTAAACTCATTCTCCAATGAGCACCTGTATTGTATCCCTAGTATCCCTACACGAGCAGCTATGAGACTAGCTGCATCCATCATATGGACGGGTATACAACACACCAGTCTGTCCGGTTATCATGATATCCCTCTCGAGTAACCTATGACCGGGATTATTTAGGATCTGTGTTTAAAGGTGAATCGATCTCATTATCGTGATCCCATCACGATCCGATTCCCATTGACAAATCCAAGGACATCACAATATATATATATATATATATATATATATATATATATATATATATATATATATATATATATATATATATATATGTAATAGTTATATAGTGATATATGCCAAAATATAATAAGCAAAAGATTTTGTATCAAGTCACACGTGCCATCACTCACGTGATTGGCTTCCTGGGCACCTATGACTAGCAATCTCCCACATGACCTAGAGCCAATCATCTGTGTCTGATTCCCATCTGACCCCTATGACGCTTAAAGACAATCTGATACAATGCCTTTGTCAATGGATCTGCAATGTTATTTTCGGATGGAACTCTTTCTACTACTAAATCTCCTCGTTACCCGGCATGACTCCCAAATCTGTGATGAACTTGTTCACCCAAACTCCCTCCTTTGCTGCATCTGATGCAACAATATACTCCACCTCTGTGGTCGAGTCAGCAGTAGTATCTTGCTTGGAACTCTTCCAGCACACTACTCCTCCATTCAAGGTATACACGTACCCCGAATTTGACTTGCTATCATCGACATCAGACTGAAAACTTGAGTCTGTGTAGCCTTCAACCTTAAGGCTACTACCTCCATATACTAGTAAAGATCCTTAGTCCTTCTTAAGTACTTAAGGATACACTTTACTACTTTCCAGTGCTTCAAGCTTGGATTTGCCTGATACTTGCTCGTGACACTCAGAGCATGCGCTATATCAGACCTAGTACATAGCATAGCATATATGATAGACCCTATTGTTGAGGCATAAGTTATCATATCCATGTTCGCCCTTTCTTTTGGAGTCTTTGGGGACATACTCGTAGAAAATGATATCCCATGTCTCATCGGTATGAGACCTCTCTTGGAATTTTCCCTGCCAAACCTTTTGACAATGGTATCTATGTACCTGGACTAGGACAAGACAAGCATCCTCTTGAATCTATCTCTATAGATTTGAATCCCCAAGATATAGGATGCTTCCCCTAAGTTTTTCATGGAGAAGTGTCTAGATAACCAAGCCTTTACTGTGGATAGCATTCCTACGTCATTCCCAATGATCAGAATGTCATCCATATATAATACCAAAACGGTGATAGCGCTCCCACTTACCTTCCTGTATACACAAGGCTCATCTTCGTTCTTAATGAAGTCATAAGATCTGATTGCCTCATCAAATCTTATGTTCCAACTTCGGGAAACTTGCTTTAGTCCATAAATGGATCTAAGCAACCTACACACCTTATCTGAGCAGTTCTTGGACACAAATCCCTCAGGTTGTATCATATACACCTCCTCCTCGAGGTTCCCATTGAGGAATGCAATTTTTACATCCATCTACCAGATCTTATAATCATAGTGTGCTGCAATAGCCAATAGAATTCTGATGGATTTTAGCATTGCTACGGGTGAAAAGGTTTCGTCATAGTCAACACCTTCCCTTTGATGATACTCCTTAGCCACTAGTCTTGCTTTATAGGTCTCTACCTTTTCATCTACTCCGATCTTTTTCTTAAAGATCCACTTGCAACTGATGGATACAATACCTTCGGGCGCATCAACTAGGTTCCAAACCATGTTGAGTACATTGAACCTATCTCAGAATTCATGGCTTCTTGCCACTTCCCGGAGTCTATACTCATAATAGCCTCCTCGTAGGTCTGAGGACCAATATCCTCAACATCCTCCCCTCTAATATGTCCCACATATTTCTCAGGAGGATGGGATACTCTGTCAGACCTACGTAAAGTTGAAACTTGTGTATTAGGTACCTGAACAGACTCGGGCTGTAGAGTGGTGCTTGAGCTTGGTTCTCCAACCTTGCTCAACTCTATCATGCTCCCACTGTCTCCGCCAAGAATGTGTTCCTTCTCAAGGAACACTCCTCTCTTAGCTACAAAGACCTTTTGGTCCTCTAGATGATAGAAATAATACCCACAAGTTTCCTTGGGGTATCCCATAAAGTTGCATCGCTTTGTCCTCGATTCTAACTTATCGGGGTTGTGTCTTTTAACGTGGGCAGGGTAGCCCCAAATCTTAACAACCTTAATATCGGGCTTCTTCCCTTTCTATATCTTATATGGTGTAGACACTACCGACTTAGTTAGAACTCTGTTCAGAAGGTAAGCTGCAGTTTCCAGGGCATATCCCCAAAATGAGATGGGTAGGTCAGCGAAACTCATCATGGACCATACTATATCCAATAGCATACGATTTCTCCTTTCAGAGACACCATTGAGCTGAGGTGTATAAGGAGGTGTCCATTGGGATAATGTCCCATGGTCTTTAAGGAACTGAGTAAACTCTGTACTTAAGTACTCACCTCCTCGATCTGATCGAAGAGTTTTGATACTCTTTCCAGTCTGGTTCTCCACCTCATTCTTATACTCTCTGAATTTCTCAAAGGCCTCGGACTTGTACTTCATTAAGTACACATATCCATACCTTGAGAAATCATCGGTAAAGGTAATGAAGTAGGAGTAACAACCAATGGCATGAGTTGACATGGGTCCACATACATCACTATGTATGAGTTCCAACAACTCAGTGGCTCTCTCTCCAGTTCTACTAAATGGAGAGTTGGTCAGTTTTCCACGAAGGTAAGGCTCGCAAGTTGCATATGACATATAGTCGAATGGATCTAGATATCCATCATTTAGCAACTTTTGAATCCTTCCTTCATAGATGTGACCTAGCCTACAAAGCCACAGGTATGCACTGTTCATCTCATCTCGTTTCCTCTTGGACACATTTACATTCATGATATGTGGAGTAGTATCTAACATAAATAAACCATTATGCAATGTTCCTTTCGTGATTATCTTATCATCTAATAATATCGAACAACCATTATTCTCAAAAACTAATTTATATCCACTAATTGTCAAACATGAAATGGAGATAATATTTTTGATAATAGAAGGAACAAAATAACATGCATCTAATGCAATAAAAGCTCCACCAGGCAGATGTAGGGTGACCTCGCCAACAGCTACTATAGTAACTTTTGCTCCATTACCCATCTTAAGGTCCATCTCGCCTCTCTCCAGTCTCCTAGTCCTTGCCAGAACCTGTAACGAATTACATAAATGATAAGTACTACCGGTATCCAATACCCAAGTGTTATCATTACGAGTCTGGCAAATGGAGACTGATCATGAATGTATCTAAAGTTTCGTCAAGCTTTTGTTTCGCCCTTTCTGCAAGGTACTCTTTGTAGTTCCTCTTCCAGTGCCCATCTTTGCCATAGTGGAAGCACTGACCTTTGTCCTTTGCTAGGTCTTTCTTAGTAACATTTACTTTACCTGATCTGCTCTTGTCCTTTCCCTTCTTAAGGGACCTTTCTATTTTCCTTTTCTTTCTGGTCTCACCAGTGTAGAGAACTGGCTTCTCTTTCTTAATAGTACTCTCTGCCTCCCTCAACATATTGAGGAGCTCTGGGAGAGTCACCTAAAGCTTGTTCATATTAAAATTCATTATGAACTGTGAAAAGAAATCTGGTAGGGACTGAAGCACAATGTCCACACACAAGTTATCCTCTAGGACCATTCCTAGACCTGTGAGTTTCTCTATCTACTCAATCATCTTTAGGACATGGTTCTGAACCGGTGTCCCCTCAGTCATCCTAGCGCTGAAGAGGCTCTTGGATATCTCATATCGCTGAGTCCTTCCCTATTCCTCAAACAATTTGCTAACATATAGGAGAATGGATCTGGCATCCATCTTTTCATGTTGTCTCTGTAACTCAGGAGTCATAGAGCCCAACATATAGCACTGAGCAAGAGTGGAGTCATCAATGTACTTCATGTAGCGAGCGATCTCATCCTCGCTTGCCCCTTCTTCGGGCGTAGGCATTACTGTATCAAGGACGTACACGATTTTCTCCGCTGTGAGAACAATTCTCAAGTTGCGGAGCCAATCCGTATAATTTGGACTAGTGAGGCGGTTGACATCAAGTATGCCACGTAAGGGATTTGAAAGCGATATTTTCTAAAATAAAGATGCAGCAGAAATGAATAACATGCAGATTTCACAAGAAATAAACTATCAAGATATAGACTTCTATCTTAATATGCTCCCACTATTTTACTAGGGAGTCACGTGGTACCCTCAGCATGTGAAACGAAAGTCTCCGGTAGACTCCTAGTGGGGATCAGGATCTAATCAACGTCTTAGTGTAACCTCGAGGGACTTGACCAATCACACTAAGCCTAAAAGGACGACAACTCTTGCCGATCACAACTCCTTGTGATTCCCGTCTTGTTCGGCTTCCGAATCACCATGGTCTCGAGGGACTCGACCAACTATGATGCTCGGTTAAGTTAACACCTTCGTTACAAGATGAGTCTGATTTGATGATATACCCTCGAGGGACTCGACCAAGCATACCATGTCCTCAAGTCACCGGTGACATCTCTATGTCATAAGCAAGATAACGAATTGTGATATAGGTGAGTCTCGAGGGACTCGACCAACTCAACCTACACCGAGAATTGGTTCCTACTTATAACTATGGAAGGCCACGTGGGTCAATCTAATTGCCTCACGTTTACCGACTTAATATTATCGTGAGAGATGTTTCTATGATTTGGTCTCCTAATATGACATGTCACACATATACATATTTAATATATATCTACATCGCATGCTAAATACATATCTAGTATATGTATAAGCAATCACACCAGATGATCATAGACCACAACCTAATGTAATTAGGTCTGAGCTAGTGGGCCTAATCATTCACATCAAGATCTATGTGTGCAACGGTGTATCTTCATGCCCCGTGATCATCCATCTCGTCCTCGTCGGTTCCGTCGACATCTCGATGCATTTTCATGTATCGCGATCGTCTATCTCGTGGGTCCCGCTATCGCATCCACGCTCCCGCTGTGCCTCCTAATGTGATTACAACTTAATCATAGGCACGTAGGCCCGACAATAAACGAGAAATATAATGGAGGTTCGTAGACCCCAATAATAATAATCACAAGTATACACATCACACGGTCCATGATCATCCGTCCACACATCATACATCACATGTATAAATAATCATCATCATGTAGGACTACTAGATAATAAAAATAGTAATCAACTAAACCTTTTAATTAATTAATATTTTATGAAATCAGGGACATATAGGAAATTTCTTAATACTTGGGGGTATTTTCAAAATTTAGACAAAAGATAGGAACTGGAATTTCTTAAATTCCGAGGGACAAAACTGTCCTTTTGCCTAGAAAACCCTAATGCCCTCATCCTCCCCTACTATTGTCGCTGCCGCCGCCGCTGCCACCCTGTCGGCGACGGGCTGTGGCGGAGGGCAGGGTTGCTAGCCTCACTTGCAGGCGACACGCCCACTTGCGGCGTTGCCCCTATAGTTGGGCGTCGCCGCCTCTACGGGCGGGCGCCCCTATGGGCGCCGCCCCCTCCGCGGGCGGTTCTGCCCACGAGGCAGCACCCGTAGATGGTGCTGCCTACGGGTGCTGCCTCGCCGGGCGACTGCCCCTGCGGGGTTTTTGCCAGCGGGAGCAGCGGCCACAAGCACCGCTGCCCTACGGCACGTCACCATGCGAGAGCAGCGGCCGCAGGCGCCGCTACCCTTACGCGCGGCTGTAGTGCCCACGCAGGTGGCCGCCGTGCCTACGGTCCTATGTGCAGGCAGCCCCCGCCTGCATACGCGCGGCCTTGCGGCTGCTGCAGGCTGCTTGCCTGCACGTAGATGGTAGTGTTACCATCAAGATTGCGTCAACAATTTTGATGTCAAAAGCTTCTCCAAAACACAACACACACAGTTCAAAACCAATCTATTGCACGAATAACCTGGCTCTGATACCACTATTGGGAAATCTTGGGGGCAACATCACATGCGTAGTGGAAGAATAAGAAAAACAAAATCTTCGATTCCCAAATAGATGTTTGTCGTGGTGCGAAGATTGGTGCGCAAAATCCACGAAACTTAAAACTGCGTATAGAGTAGATTGTGTTACCTAGGGAGATTGTATATCCCTGTTTCCTTGCAGATCTTTAGGAGAGGGTGAAGGAGGTCAAGGGTCCTCCTCTCTAGCGGTGATCCACAAAGCAAGGCTGTGGCGACGCTCCTCAAAACTCCAGGCTTGCTCTGAGGTGGAGAGGGGAAGAGAATAAGAGAGGCAAGCAAAGGCTCTAGCCTATGAGGCTCTGAATCCCTCCTATTTATAGAGGTCCCTTGTCAAACCCTAATGGATCCTCCCCTAGTGGGTATTGGATCTGCACCCAATAAGACAAGGGTCCGTCGGATATCTCATATCTGAACCTCTATTCATCATAATGCCTACCTTATGTGTGTGACCCTCTAGGCCTAATATCGAGCTGGCTATGAGTCATACCTGTCAGACTCCTTCTAACCTAGTGAATTATTATCTCTGTAATAATTCACTAGACTCATCGACTACGGACGTACTAGGCCACTGCGCCATAGTCTCTAAATAATATAGGGGAATCCAATCCATTGGACCTGTCTGTCCTCAGTTACCGTGTACCTATAGTCCTTCATCCATCTAATATCCCAGAGACCGTATATCGAGCATGGTGCTGTCAGACCCATACAGTTTCTGCTCGAGTCTCGCTCTAATCGGATTCTCCCGGAGAACTCTTTCTCTCTCAACTCGAATGACCCTGGTCAGGGATTTGTCTGAGCAAGAACACATGGGACATTCCTCTCATGACGCTGAGAGTGAATGATCCTCTATCGATACTCAATAGCCCTCGTAAGGTCGACTACCACTCTCAATGACTAGTTGTACTAGATCTGGGACAGCCAAACCTATAAGTTTGGTATCAAAGAGTGGAGCACTCATACAGAACATCATTAGAGTCTCAAGTCTAGGGACCAGATACACCACTAGGACTATGGAATCACTGTCTGACAATAAGGCATCATCAACCATCTAGCATTCTGAAGCGGATCAATCAGTGAACTCATTCTCCAATGAGCACCTATACTCTATCCCTAGTGTCCCTACACGAGCATCTATGAGACCAGTTGCATCCATCATATGGACGGGTATACAATACACCAATCTGTCCGGTTATCACGATGTCCCTCTTGAGTAACCTATGACCGAGATTATTTAGGATCTGTGTTTAAAGGTGAATCAATCTCATTATCGTGATCCCATCACGATCCGATTCCTATTGCACAAATCCAAGGACATCACAATATATATATACATATATACAATAGTTATAAAGTGATATATGCCAAAATATAATAAGCAAAAAGATTCTATATTAAGTCACATATACCATCACTCACGTGATTGGCTTGCTGGGCACCTATGACTAGTAGGAGGGTCATCCGGTGGCCCACGAGAGCAGCAAGCTCAACGAGACCGAGCGGCGGTATCTAGTGCACGAGAAGGAGATGATAGCGGTGATCCATTGTCTATGAGTTTGGCTACACTACCTTCTCAGATCGCGATTTGTGCTGAGGACAAACAACATCGCTCTGAGCTACTTCTAAACTCAGAAGAAACTTTCCGCAAAGCAAGCACGATGATAGGACTTCCTAGCTGAATTTCATATAGCAATGGAGTACAAGTCAGGAAAGGCAAATGTCATGGCTGATGCATTGAGTTGGAAAGTGGAGCGCGTGAATGCTGTACAATTGGAGGGCAAAGGCCAAGCAAATTAGTTGTACTCCAACTTCCTTTCTAGGATCAGGGATGGACTGTATGGCGATCCCCAAGCAGTTACCCTAATGCAGCTCATCAAAGAAGGTAAGGCATGATGATTTTGGGTCCAGGAGGGACTCATTTACATAAAAGGGAATAGGGTTTATGTTCCTCGAGTGGACAATTTGAGACGTGAACTCTTAAGAGAGTGTCACGATTCCCTTTGGGTTGGACACTCAGGTATTCATTGAACGTTGGCTCTCATGGAGAGGGCCTTCTACTGGCCGAAAATGGGGACTGATGTAGAGGAATATGTTTGAACATGCCTCACTTGCCAACAAGATAAGGTGGAGCAGCGGAAGTCGGTGGGAATTTTGGAGCCGTTGCCCATACTAGAAAGGTCGTGGGAGAGCATTTCCTTGGACTTCATATCAAGCTTGCCACTAGTAGGGAGACTCGGATCAATACTTGTGATAGTCAATCGATTTTCAAAATATGTAACTTTCATCACTGCTCCCCTACACTATTCAGTAGAGGAGGCGACCAAGCTAATGATGAAGGATGTGGTGAAGTATTGGGGAGTCCCGCACAATATCATCAATGATTGAGATGCTCGGTTCCTAGGACGATTCTGGATCGAGCTATTCAAATTGTTGGGATCCAAGCTATACTTCTTCACAAGCCTCCACCCCCAAATAAATGGCCAAACCGAGAGGATAAAATCACTCCTGAAGTAATATCTTCGGCACTACGTGAGTGCCAACTAATAAGATTGGGTGAAGTTGTTGGATATTGCCCAATTCTCCTACAACTTGCAGCGGAGCTCTGCATCCAACAAGAGCCCCTTTGAAATCATTACAAGACAACAACCATCAATTCCTTACACCATGGTGATCGGGTATACTGGGAGTAGTCCGTCAGCCTACCACTTCACAAAGGAGTGGCACCGAAATGCAGATATTGCGTGGGCTTACTTAGAGAAAGCATAAAAAAGGATGAAGAAATAGACAGACTTGGGAAGGCGACCGCAAGAGTTCAAAGTCGACGATTTGGTGTTGGTAAAGCTATAACCAGCATCACTCTAATTCTTTAGGAACAAAGTCCACAAAGGATTGGTGCGCAAGTATGAAGGGCGCTTCCCAATTATCAGCAGGGTAGGCAATATCTCCTACAAGTTGTAGCTGCCGAAGTGGTTCAAGATTCATAACGTTCTTCATGCCAGCAACCTAAAAGCCTACCACTCGGATCCACAAGATGCTTCCTGAAGTGTTCCAACTCGACTACCCCCCACCATAGCATCCTATGAGAAGTGAGTTGAAACCATTCTGGCGGACCGCAAGGTAAAGCTACCCAATGGAGTTGAGCAGACAAAGTACTTGGTGAAGTGGCGAAAGCTTCCCTGAACTGAAGCCAGTTGGGAGCCTGAAGACTCCCTACAACATGAAGAAACAATCGTCAATAACTACTAACAAGCGTCGACGAGGGCGTCGATAATTTAAGTGGGGGAGAATGTCACGAACGGTCGTCGCGCACTCGCAACAACTCCGTTCAACGAACCATTCGTCGCTCTCATCTATATGTACAGCTGCTTGGCAGTATATTTTGTCTTGGTTTTGAGTTACTTTGCTTGTAAAAATATAAGTTCGAATAAGTTGTAGTGTTACAAAGTGACCGCTCACCGAACCGAGCAAAACAGCCCTAAAACAGCCCAAAATAGCTCCATTTTCGTGTGCCATGGGCTGTTTTCTACAGTCCTCCTCCACTCACTAAAATGTCAACCATCTCAGCCTCTTGGAATCACCTAGGTGGCACAGGGCTGGATGGGGCTTCGGTATAGTATCGGGCGTTGAACACTCTTTTGCAAGTTCCCATGTTACCTTAACGGGGACTTGTTGTCACACCCGGGACTCGGTGAGCAGCTATTTGTGGGCTTGCAGCTATTCGTTCAACCTTCTAAAGTCCTTGTTTTCCCCCTCTCCCTCTTTTCTCTTGTGCATGCAAGGTGCTTGCTGAATTGCTTTTAAAGCTTCCCCTTTTCGCGAGACGTCGGGACTTGTCCGTCGCTCGTTCTTCGAACTAATCAACTTTATCTTTTACAGGTCCTTCGGGACCTGCGAGAGGTTGCAAGTGGGCTAATCTTTATGGACGTAAATCGCAAGGGTGAAGCGCAACTTAGGCAACGCAAGCTAAGTTCGCGTCTTTGCCGTAGGGTTGCCTCGCGACTTAGGCAATGCAAGCTAAGTTCACGTTTTTTGCCGCAAGGGTGCCTCACGCCTTAGGCAATTCTAGCTAAGGTCGTGGCAGGGTGGTGCCACCCATGACAACTGGTGGTGCTACTGCCAGCTAGGCGATGCCACCATTTATAGGCAGTGAGCACTGCTCGCATTGTTGTGTGGTGCTGACATGGAGTGATTCCAACTTGCAAGATTTTTATCGTTGTGAAGTACACAACCTTATTTACACACACATCATCATGTAAAATTCGCATCATAAGAGGAGAAGATTCGTGATTGAAAAATGCATACCATAAGATCGCATCATGTAAAATTCATACTCAAACATTATATAAAACTTGTATTGAAAAATGCATACTATAAGTTCATGATTCATCATATAAAATTTGTATGCAAACATCGTATAAAACTCATACGGAAAAATGAATATGGCTCATTGTGTATACTATAAGTTCATGATTCAAGTGAGTAATAAAAAAAAAATTAAGAATGTTTAAAAATGAAATTTAATAAATTTATGCATTCGGACAATTTAACATCCCTAATTCCCTTCTAATGAAATTAAATTGTTCTTCATTTAAGGGTTTTGTAAAGATATCAGCCAATTGATAATTTCTATCAATAAATTATAAGATTACATCATGATTATTAACAAGATCTCATATAAAGTGATGTGTAATGTCAATGTGTTTAGTTCTAGGGTGTTGAATAGGATTTTTTGTTAAACATATTGTACTTGTATTGTCACATTTTATAGAAATATTCTTAAGATAAATTTTATAATCTTCTAATGTATTTTTCATCCATACAACTCGTGCATAACATGCACTAGCCGCAATATATTCGACTTTGGTTGTGGATAGTGCAACTGAGTTTTGTTTCTTGGAGGACCAAAAGACAAGTGCATATCCTAAAAATTGACACATTCCGGATGTGCTCTTTCTATACATTCGACACCCAGCAAAATCAGTATCGACATAACCAAATAATTCAAAATTTTTAGATTTTGGATACCATAATTCTAATTTAGGAGTTCCTTTTAGGTATTTAAAAATCCTTTTGACAGCTTTTAAATGAGATTGCTTGGGGTTAGATTGAAATCTAGCACAAAGTCCTACACTAAACATGATATCCGGTCGAGTTGCAGTGAGGTACAACAAACTACCTATCATACCCCTATAGACTTTTTGATCAAAGTTTTCTCCACTTGCATCAATGTCTAACTTAGTGGAGCGAAGGTTTCTTCATAATTGATACCTTCTTCTTGGTTGAAACCCTAGGCCACTAATCTAGCCTTGTTTCTAACCGCGATACCAAATTCGTCTTGCTTGTTTCTAAAGACCCATTTAGTACCAATAACTAAATGGTCATTTGGCCTTAGAATAAGCTTCCACACCTCATTTCTCTTAAATTAATTCAACTCTTCTTGTATTGTGATAACCCATGAATTATCTTTCAAGGCTTCGTCAATGCATTTCGGTTTAATTTCAGAGAGAAATGCAGTATTGGCACAAAAATTCTTAAGAGAAGAATGAGTTTGAACCCTTTCGATATGTCTCATATGATTAGCTCATTAAGATGAGCATCTACATACTTCCATTCCTTTGGTAAAGAAGGTTCGGAAGAAAATACATCTAAGTTACTAAATGAAGAAAGAGTTTCATTTAAATTCAAAGTATCAAACTTAAGATCATCATCAAAATCATTTTTCTTAGTTTTGAAAACTTCATTAAAAATAATATGAATATATTCTTCTATAACTAAAGTTTTTTTATTAAAGATATGAAAAGCCTTTGAAATAGAAAAATAAATAAGAAAAATTCCTTCATCGGATTTTACATCAAACTTTCCTAATGTATCTTTTTCATTCAAAATAAAATATTTACCCCCGAAAACTTTAAAGTATGAAACGTTGGGTTTTTTATTATTCCACAATGCATAAGGAGTTTTGGAGAGTAATGGTCATACTAGAACCCTATTCATAACATAGCATGCCATATTTATGGCTTCAGCCCAAAAATATTTTGGTAGGCTATATTCGTTTAACATGGTTCTTGCCATTTCTTGTAAGTTTCTATTTTTTCTTTTTACTACTCCATTTTGTTAAGGATTTCTCGGAGTATAGAAATTATGATTGTATACATTAGATTTACAAAAGTCTTGAAAGTCACAGTTTTGAAATTCACTAACGTGATCACTTCGAATTGATGAAATCATAAAAAAAATTTCATTTTGAATAAGTTTACAAAACTTAGAGAAATACCTAAAGCAATCATTTTTCTATGTTAAGAAGTAAGTCCAAATATATCTACTATAATCATCAACAATAACAAAAGCATATTTGCTACCTCTTAGGCTTGATGTAGTAATTGATCTAAATAAGTCTATATGGATCAATTGTAATGGTCTAGAGATGTTTATTTGGTTCTTTGGTTTGAAACTACCTTTTATTTTTTTTTTCTAATTGACATGCATCACACATATTGTCTTTAACGAACTTAATGTGAGGAATTCCTTTTACAAGTTCTTTAGATGAGATTTAAGAGATTAGTTTTATGCTAGCATGACGTAATCTCATATGCCAAAGCCAAGCATCGTCATTTAAAACCAAAAAACACATTTCATTGCAAAGATCATTAAGGTCTTTAATGTATATGTTATTTTATTTTAGGGCAATCATAGATATGTTTTTATATGGTTTTTCAATAATGCATGCATTAGATTCAAATTTAACAATATATCCTTTATCACACAATTGACTAATGCTCAAAAGATTATGCTTTAAGCCATCAACCAACAACGCATCTTCAATAAAAAGGTTGGATTTGTTACCTATAGTTCCTTTGCCAATGATTTTACTCTTGTTGTTATCTCCAAAGGTGACATATCCTTCGTCTAGGCTAGTGAGCTTAGAGAATTGAGATGGATCTCCGGTCATATGCCTTAAGCATCCACTATCAAGGTATTATCTCTTGCTCCTAGCTTGTGATGGTATATTTTTTTACAAAAAAGGATGATTTTTAGGTATCCATTTGATCTTGGGTGCCTCAAAAATCGCTCTACAAAGCTTATCATGTTGCATTAAGTCATTTGAGGTTCTCTTAGGAACTCAAATCAATTTATGTTGATTATATTTCTTAAATGGACATTTGTACGCATCAAGTCTAAGTTTGCAACAAAAATTACATTTGGTGTGAGGTGATACATGCAAGGTAGGACCTTTAACAAAGGTGGTTGGATTTTGGTGAGAGCTACTCACAAATCCGATTATGTCTCTCCTATAAACATAACCCTTATTGGCAAGGATCATGTTCAAGGACTTGATACCAACCTCAAATTTTTCTAATATTTCTTTGAGTAGCAAGTTTTCCTTTAGAAGTATTTCTAGTTCATCATATTTCATACATAGAGTTAAACTATCATTGTGCTCAACTTTTAATCTATCGAAATCGCTAACAAGAGAAGCATGTTCCTTTTTCAAAGAGTTATACTTTTTACTCAAGATTCTACATTCATCAAACAATTCATGAAAAGCACTTAAAAGCTCATCAAAAGATAAATTTGCATCTAATGAACTTGTTACCTCATCTTCAATAGCCATTAGTGCGTAGTGAGCAACTTACTCGGTGTTCGTTGGCTCCTCTTCTTCGGATACACTTGAGTCGTCCCATGTTGTTTTAAGAGCCTTCTTCTTCTTTGGTTGCTTCTTCTTTGCTAGGGGACATTCGCTTTTGTAATGTCCCGGCTTCTTGCATTCGTAGCATATTACTTGATCTTTCTTGGGTTCAAATTTATTTTTAGTTTCATTTTTAAATTTATTCCTTTTTATGAATTTTTTGAACTTTCTTATCAAGAGTACCAAGTAGTCATCAAGGTCCTCATCACTTGAATTATCTTTCAATTGATCTTCTTGAGTTCTTAGTATCATATCCTTTCTGTTCTTTAGAAGGTTATTCTCAAGCTCTTCATTAGCATTACAAGTCATCCCATAGGTCATTAGTGACCCGATTAATTCTTCGAAAGGAAAGTTATTTAAGTCCTTGGCCTCTTAAATAGTCATTACTTTAGGTCTTTGGAAGGGATCTTAAAATTTTATTAACAAGTTCAAAATCTGAGAAACTTTTACCAAGTCCTTTTAGACCATTGACGACATCCATAAATCAGGTGTACATGTCTTAAATAGTCTAACTTGGTTTGATTCGAAACAATCCATAAGTGTGCACTAAAAGATTAATTTTCGACTCCTTCACTCTATAGTGTCTTCTAAGTCACTTCGAGTGTGTGCCAAATATCAAAAGCCATTTCACAAATAGACACATGATTGAACTTATTTTTTATCTAAAGCACAAAACAAGGCATTCATAGCCTTGACGTTTAAAGTGAAAGTCTTTTTCTCCAACTTATTCCAATCGTTTATTGGAAGAGAAGACTTTTGAAACCCAATTTCTATAATATTCCATAATTCGAAATCCATTGCAAATCATTTTGAGTAATTTTGGTAATGCTTTTGGTACCCTTTTATGCAGAAAAGGGTGGGATATTTATAGGCCCCCAATGGCTTCAAAATTGGAGCAAAAAAATATCATTTCCCTAATTTTTGGGGTACTAACGGTGCCACCACCATTATTAGGCGGTACCACCACCTTGTTAGGATCAAGAGCGACACTAAGAGGGGCGGGGGGGGGTGAATTAGTGCAGCAAAACATTCTTTAATTTCGTAAAATATTTTGTACGTTCGATGAAAATCGATTCGGAAAGATAATAATTTATAACGTATGAGAGCATAAGCATAGTGAAAGCAAGATGAGGATGAGAAGCAGTTTGCTATGAAATGATTTGCAATTAAAGTAAATTACTCAAAATGAAATACAAACCAGAATATAGAGTGGTTCGATCAATATGACCTACAACCACTATGAATTCCTCCTCCATCGAGGTCACTAGTGTCCACTAAAGGCCTTCCTTCAATAGGCGAAGACCAACCACCTTTTACAACACTTTATCCTTTTGTTGGGTTTAGGAGATAACCCTTACAAGCCTTACTCCTCTTTCTTGAATGATTACAAAGCTAAAAGAGGGAGGAGGAAAACTCTAACACTTTTACACCCCAAATATTCAAGATTATAATCACACTTAGGTACCCTTTCATATAGAAAAGGGTGGGGTATTTATAGGCTCCAATGGCTTCAAAAATAGAGCAAAAATGTATCTCATCCCAGATTTCCAGGGTACTGGTGGTACCATCGCCATACTGGGTGGTACTATCGCTTGTAGTCTAACACTGGGTGGTACCACCACCCAAACCACTTGGGAGAGTGAGTCTTCCAGGCCATGCCACCGTTGGCCATGATTTCAGGTGCTGAATGAGCTTTTTAATTCGGACCAATTCAACCCTATTAAGGGCCTTTTTGGCCCCTAATTAAGTTAGTGGGATTACCTCCCAATCCTAACTTAATTTTTGATTAGACTACAATAATTAAGACATAATCAAGGCACTCTTGTTTTGGTACGTCAATGGCTCTTCCGGTGAGCTTTCGGCGATTTTTCGGTGAACTTTTGATGAACTCCCGACAATGTTCCAGCGGACTTCCGACAAGCTCCTGGACTTTATGACGATCTTCTTGGTGAGTTCTGATGAGCTTCTTTGGCAAGCTCCTGGACTTCTCAGTTGGTTCCGGCAGAACTTCCGACGAATGTTTGGACTTCCGATGACCTCTTAAACTCTTAATGAGATTTTGATCTTGACTCCGGCACAACACCTTCTTGATGTCTTACTGTTGTCGTAGTTAATCCTGGACACTTTTCTCAACATATAGATTAGATCAAACAATTTACAATTAATTTCATCATTAAAATCTGAGATTCAACAATCTCCCCCTTTTTTATGATGACAATCAATTGATGATGGATTTAACTTTAACTCCCCCTATCTATATGTCATGCTTGAAAAAAGACATTCTTGAATTCAAGTATCAAACTGATGAGTTAAGTTCATTTAAACTTATCAAAATACACGTCATGATACTTATCATGATTTATCATTTCTAAATACGATACCACGTATTTGTCAAAATGATGTCAAGGCATGACATCCATTTTCACATCCAATGATAATCATCATTGATATGAATTTTGAATATGAAATTTAGCAAGATAGTAAGTCATTATTCTATGACAAGATGACAAGTTATCAAGTTATAAAAATAGCAAGTTAAGCTCATAATATCTTGTAATGAAACATTTCAAGCATTTACAACAAGCATATAATCATATAAGAATTTTAAACATTTCAAGCTTATACGATGTTTTACACTCTTTATTTTGATATGTTTCAAATGATAAGCACATAAGTATTTATGATAAGATACATTGCATACATTGTCATCAATTTATCACATTTTGGTATCATTTCTCCCCCTTTGTCATCAACAAAAAGGAGAATAATTCAACAATGCAAGTATGGTAAAGATTCATGCCATTTGACAATACCAATCATATTTCAAGCATTCATGACATGGTATTATTCAAAGTTCTCAACATTAAATGTTATAATCCTTAAAGAGATAGATACTATCAAGTTCTCTTCCTTTGTCATCAAAACTTTGCATGAAGAAGGAAAGTAAGGAGGAAATCCATTAAGAACCAACTTTGCGAAATGATTTGAATTTAGTCAAAAACAATAAAAGACTTTCATTAAATCATGCTTCAATTTTCATAAGGAGATGGGATTCATGAAAAGGATCAAGATATTCATGTGAAATCAAATCCTCACTCTTGCAAGTGTTCATCTCATACTAAAAAAAATCATAAAAATTATTCCTTCATTAAGAAAGAAATAAGAAAGGATTTATGAGAAAAAAAATTCATTTCTCAATAAGAATTCATAATAGTAGAATCCATGAAAGATGCATTTGTTAATAAGTTCAATGGGTGAAGAGACTAAGTGTATCAACATCATTATGTGATGGAGCAAGGGTGTGGAATAAACTTGATACGACATAAACTCATGAAAGCTCAATTAAAGAAATTCATAAAGATAGTCCGAAAATGAAAGATGACAACTTATGCATTTGGACAATTTAACATTCCTAACTCCCTTCTAATAAAATCAAATTGTTCTTTATTTAAAGATTTTGTAAAGATGTCAGCTACTTGATGTTTCATATTAATAAACTTTAAGATTACTTCATGATTGTTAATAAGATCACATATGAAGTGATGCATAATGTCAATGTGTTTAGTTCTGGAGCGTTGAATATGATTTTTTGTTAAACATATTGCACTTGTATTATCCCATTTTATAGGAACATTTTTAAGGTAAATTTTATAATCTTCTAATGTATTTTTCATCTATATAATTTATGCACAACATGCACTAGCCGCTATGTATTCGGCTTCGGTTGTGGATAGTGCAATCGAGTTTTGCTTCTTGGAAGACCAAGAGACAAGTGAATGTCCTAAAAATTGACATGTTCCGAATGTACTTTTTCTATCTATTCTACATCCAACAAAATCCACATCAGCATAAGCAAGTAGTTCAAAGTTCTCAAATTTTGGATACCATAATTCTAGATTAGTGATTCCTTTAAGATATCTAAGAATTCCTTTAACTGATTTAAGATGAGATATCTTAGGATTAGATTAAAACCTAGCATAAAGTCCTACACTAAATATGATGTCCGGTCTAGTTGCGGTGAGGTATAGTAAACTACCTATCATACCCCTATAAGCTTTTTGGTCAAAGCTTTCTCTACTTTTGTCAATGTCTAAATTAATAGAGGTACTCATAGGAGTGTTGATAGCCTTTGAACTATCTATGTTAAATCTTTTTCGCAAGTCTAAAGCACATTTTGTTTTACTAAGAAAAATATCATTACTAAGTTGTTTAATTTGTATGCCTAAAAAGAAGGTTCGTTCCCCCATTAGGCTCATTTCAAACTCTAGACTCATACTTTTAGCAAATGATTCACATAAAGATTCATTCATGGAACTGAAAATAATATCATTAACATAAATTTGAACAATAAGAAAATTATTTTTAAAATTTGTAATAAACAATGTAATATCGACCTTGCCTTTAGAAAAATTACTTTAAATAAGAAAGGAGCTATGTCTCTCATACCAAGCCCTTGGGGCTTGTTTCAATCCATAGAGAGCTTTAGTCAGTTTATACACATAATTAGGGAAATTATCATTCTCAAATCCAAGAGGTTGTTCAACATAAACTTCTTCAAAAATAAAGTCATTAAGAAAAGCACTTTTAACATCCATTTGAAATAACTTAAAATTATTACTACTAGCATAGGCAAGGAGCATCCTTATGGCTTCTAACCATGCCATAGGAGTGAAGGTTTCTTCATAGTCGATATCTTTTTCTTAGTTGAAACCTTTGGCCACTAATCTAGCCTTATTTCTAACCACGATACCAAATTTATCTTGCTTATTTCTAAAGACCCATTTAGTACCAATAACTAAATGGTCATTTGGCCTTGAAACAAGCTTCCACACCTTATTTCTCTTAAATTGATTTAACTCTTCTTGCATTGCAATGACCCATGAATCATCTTTCAAGGCCTCGTCAATACATTTAGATTCAATTTAAGAGAGAAAAGCGGTGTTTGCACAAAAATTCTTAAGAGAGGAACGAGTTTGAACTCCTCTTATTGTGTCTCCTATGATTAGCTCCTTAGGATGAGCATCTACGTACTTCCATTCCTTGGGTAAGGATGTTTTGGAAGAAGATGCATCCAAGTTTCTATTTGCAGAAAGGGTTTCATTTAAATTCAAAGCATCAAAATCAACATCATTATCAATATCATTTTTCTTAACTTCGAAAATTTCATTAAAACAACATGCATAGATTCTTCTATAACTAAAGTTCTTTTGTTAAAAATATGAAAAGCCTTTGAAATAGAAGAATAACCAAGAAAAATTCCTTCATTGGATTTTGCATCAAACTTTCCTAATGTATCTCTTTCATTCAATATAAAACATTTACACCCGAAAAACTTTAAAGTATGAAACGTTGGGTTTTTATTGTTCCACAACTCATAAAGAGTTTGTAGAGTAATGGTCTTACTAGAACCCTATTCATAATATAGCATGCCGTATTTACTGCTTCGGCTCAAAAATATTTGGGCAGGCTATGTTCGTTTAATATGGTTCTAGCTATTTCTTGTAAGTTTCTATTCTTTCTTTCTACTACTCCATTTTGTTGAGAATTTCTTAGAGTAGAGAAGTTGTGGTTGTATCTATAATGCAATCACTTTTGTGTGCCAAAAAGCAAGTCCATGTGTATCTATTAGATTCACAAAATTCTTAGAAATCATGGTTTTGAAATTCACTACCGTGATCACTTCGAATTGACGAAATCATAAAGCCCTTTTCATTTTGAACTAGTTTACAAAACATAGAGAAATACCTAAAGCAATCACTTTTGTGTGCCAAAAAGCAAGTCCATGTGTATCTATTAGATTCACAAAATTCTTAGAAATCATGGTTTTGAAATTCACTACCGTGATCACTTCGAATTGACGAAATCATAAAGCCCTTTTCATTTTGAACTAGTTTACAAAACATAGAGAAATACCTAAAGCAATCACTTTTGTGTGCCAAAAAGCAAGTCCATGTGTATCTATTAGATTCACAAAATTCTTAGAAATCATGGTTTTGAAATTCACTACCGTGATCACTTCGAATTGACGAAATCATAAAGCCCTTTTCATTTTGAACTAGTTTACAAAACATAGAGAAATACCATTATCTATTAGATTCACAAATTCTTAGAAATCATGGTTTTGAAATTCACTACCGTGATCACTTCGAATTGACGAAATCATAAAGCCCTTTTCATTTTGAACTAGTTTACAAAACATAGAGAAATACCTAAAGCAATCACTTTTGTGTGCCAAAAAGCAAGTCCATGTGTATCTATTATAATCATCCACGATGACAAATGTGCATTTGCTACCTCCTAAGCTTGATGTAACAATTGGTCCGAACAAGTCCACATGGATCAATTGCAATAGTCCTAGAGATGCTTATTTGGTTCTTTGGTTTGAAGCTATCTTTATTTGTTTTCCTAATTGACATACATCACATATATTATCTTTGACGAACTTCATGTGAGGAATTCCTCTTACAAGTTCTTTAGATGAAATTTGAGAGATTAGTTTCATGCTAGCATGACCTCATCTCCTATGCCAAAACCAAGTATCGTCATTCAAAACCGAAAGGCACATTTCATTGCAAAGATCATTAATGTTGACAGTGTGCATTATTTTATTTTAAGGCAATCATAGATGTGTTTTTGTATGGTTTTTCAATAATGTAAGCATTGGATTCAAATCTAATGATATATTCTTTATCACACAATTGACTAATGCTTAAGAGATTATGCTTTAAGCCATCAACCAATGACACATCTTCAATAAAGAAGTTAGATTTGTTACCTACAGTTCCTTTACCAATGATTTTACCCTTATTGTTGTCTCTAAAGGTGACATATCCTTCATTTATGCCAGTGAGCTTAGAGAATTAAGATGGATTTCCGATCATATACCTTGAGCATCCACTATCAAGGTACCATCTCTTGCTCCTAGCTTGTGATGGTATATTTTTCCACAAAAATGGATGATTTTTAGGTATCTATTTAACCTTAACTGCCTCAAAAATCGATCTGCATAGCTTATCATATTGCATTGAGTTCTTTATGGTTCCTTTAGAAACCCAAATCAGTTTATGTAGCCTATATTTCTTAAACGGACAATGATAAGCTACATGCCCAAATTTGCAACAAAAGTTATATTTGTTTCGGGGTGAAACATACAAAGTAGGGCCATTAACATAGGTGGTTGGATTTTGGTGAGAGCTACTCACAAATTCGATTTTTTCTTTTCTATAAACTTGACCCTTATTGGCAAGGATCATATTCAAGGACTTCCTACCAACCTCAAATTTTTCTAAGGTTTCTTTAAGTAGCAAATTTTCCTTTTGAAGTATTTCTAGTTCATCACATTTCGTATATGGAGCTAAACTATCATTGTGCTCAACTTTTAATCTATCGAAATCACTAACTAGAGAAGCATGCTCCTTTTTTAACAATTTATATTTTTTACTAATTAATTTGTATTCATCAAATAAATCATGAAAATCATTTAATAGTTCATCAAAGGATAAATTTGCATCAAATGAACTACTCACCTCATCTCCAATAGCCATTAGCACATAGTGAGTAATTTGCCCGATATTGGTTGGCTCCTCGTCTTCGGATGCACTTGAGTTATCCCATATTGCTTTAAGAGCCTTCTTCTTCGTTGGTTGCTTCTTCTTGGCTAGGGGACATTCACTCTTGTAATGTCTCAACATCTTGCATTCGTAGCATATTATTTGATTTTTCTTAGGTTCAAATTTATTTTTAGTGTTATTTTTAAATTTATTCCTTTTTATAAATTTTTTTAATTTCTTTGTTAACAGTGCCAAATCTTCATCAAGGTCCTCATTACTTGAATTTTCTTTCAAGTGGTCTTCTTGAGTTCTTAGTATGATATCCTTCTTGTTCTTTGGAAAGTTATTCTCAACTCTTTATGAGCATTACAAGTCATCTCATAGGTCATTAGTAACCCGATTAATTCTTCGAGAGTAAAGTTATTTAAATCTTTGGCCTCTTGAATGGCCGTAACTTTAGGGTCCCAACTCTTTGGAAGGAATCTTAAAATTTTATTAACAAGTTCAAAATCTAAGAAACCTTTACCATGTCCTTTTAGACCATTGGCGATATCCATAAATCGGGTACACATGTCTCCAATGGTCTCACTCGGCTTCATCCAAAACAACTCATAAGTGTGCACTAAAAGATTGATTTTTGACTCCTTCAATTTACAAGTGCCTTCATGAGTTACCCTTATTGTTGACACCTTCAGAGACACCAATGATTTTACCCTTATTGTTGTCTCTAAAGGTGACATATCCTTCGTTTATGCTAGTGAGCTTAGAGAATTAAGATGGATTTCCGATCATATACCTTGAGCATCCACTATCAAGGTACCATCTCTTGCTCCTAGCTTGTGATGGTATATTTTTCCACAAAAATGGATAATTTTTAGGTACCTATTTAACCTTAATTGCCTCAAAAATCGATCTACATAGCTTATCATATTGCATTGAGTTCTTTATGGTTCCTTTAGAAACCCAAATCTGTTTGTGTAGCCTATATTTCTTAAACGGACAATGATAAGCTACATGCCCAAATTTGCAAGAAAAGTTATATTTGTTTCGGTGTGAAACATACAAAGTAGGGCCATTAACATAGGTGGTTGGATTTTGGTGAGAGCTACTAACAAATTCGATTTCGCCTTTTCTATGAACTTGACCTTATTGGCAAGGATCATATTCAAGGACTTCCTACCAACCTCAAATTTTTCTAAGGTTTCTTTAAGTAGCAAATTTTCCTTTTGAAGTATTTCTAGTTCATCACATTTCGTATATGGAGCTAAACTATCATTGTGCTCAACTTTTAATCTATCGAAATCACTAACTAGAGAAGCATGCTCCTTTTTAACAATTATTTTTTACTAATTAATTTGTATTCATCAAATAAATCATGAAAAGCATTTAATAGTTCATCAAAGGATAAATTTGCATCAAATGAACTACTCACCTCATCTCCAATAGCCATTAGCACATAGTGAGTAACTTGCCCGTATTGGTTGGCTCCTCGTCTTCGGATGCACTTGAGTTATCCCATATTGCTTTAAGAGCCTTCTTCTTCGTTGGTTGCTTCTTCTTGGCTAGGGGACATTCACTCTTGTAATGTCTCAACATTCTTGCATTCGTAGCATATTATTTGATTTTTCTTAGGTTCAAATTTATTTTTAGTGTTATTTTAAATTTATTCCTTTTTATAAATTTTTTTAATTTCTTTGTTAACAGTGCCAAATCTTCATCAAGGTCCTCATTACTTGAATTTTCTTTCAAGTGGTCTTCTTGAGTTCTTAGTATGATATCCTTCTTGTTCTTTGGAAAGTTATTCTCAACTCTTTATGAGCATTACAAGTCATCTCATAGGTCATTAGTAACCCGATTAATTCTTCGAGAGTAAAGTTATTTAAATCTTTGGCCTCTTGAATGGCCGTAACTTTAGGGTCCCAACTCTTTGGAAGGAATCTTAAAATTTTATTAACAAGTTCAAAATCTAAGAAACCTTTACCATGTCCTTTAGACCATTGGCGATATCCATAAATCGGGTACACATGTCTCCAATGGTCCTCACTCGGCTTCATCCAAAACAACTCATAAGTGTGCACTAAAAGATTGATTTTGACTCCTTCAATTTACAAGTGCCTTCATGAGTTACCCTTATTGTTGACACCTTCAGAGACACCAATGATTTTACCCTTATTGTTGTCTCTAAAGGTGACATATCCTTCGTTTATGCTAGTGAGCTTAGAGAATTAAGATGGATTTCCGATCATATACCTTGAGCATCCACTATCAAGGTACCATCTCTTGCTCCTAGCTTGTGATGGTATATTTTTCCACAAAAATGGATAATTTTTAGGTACCTATTTAACCTTAATTGCCTCAAAAATCGATCTACATAGCTTATCATATTGCATTGAGTTCTTTATGGTTCCTTTAGAAACCCAAATCTGTTTGTGTAGCCTATATTTCTTAAACGGACAATGATAAGCTACATGCCCAAATTTGCAAGAAAAGTTATATTTGTTTCGGGTGAACATACAAAGTAGGGCCATTAACATAGGTGGTTGGATTTTGGTGAGAGCTACTACACAAATTCGATTTTTTCGCCTTTCTATGAACTTGACCCTTTTATTGGCAAGGATCATATTCAAGGACTTCTACCAACCTCAAATTTTTTCTAAGGTTTCTTTAAGTAGCAATTTTCCTTTTGAAGTATTTCTAGTCATCACATTTCGTATATGGAGCTAAACTATCATTGTGCTCAACTTTTAATCTATCGAAATCACTAACTAGAGAAGCATGCTCCTTTTTAACAATTTATTTTTTACTAATTAATTTATTCATCAAATAAATCATGAAAAGCATTTAATAGTTCATCAAGGATAAATTTGCATCAATGAACTACTCACCTCATCTCCAATAGCCATTAGCACATAGTGAGTAACTTGCCCCGATATTGGGTTGGCTCCTCGTCTTCGGATGCACTTGAGTTATCCCATATTGCTTTAAGAGCCTTCTTCTTCGTTGGTTGCTTCTTCTTGGCTAGGGGACATTCACTCTGTAATGTCTCAACATCTTGCATTCGTAGCATATTATTTGATTTTTTCTTAGGTTCAAATTTATTTTTAGTGTTATTTTTAAATTTATTCCTTTTTATAAATTTTTTTAATTTCTTTGTTAACAGTGCCAAATCTTCATCAAGGTCCTCATTACTTGAATTTTCTTTCAAGTGGTCTTCTTGAGTTCTTAGTATGATATCCTTCTTGTTCTTTGGAAAGTTATTCTCAACTCTTTATGAGCATTACAAGTCATCTCATAGGTCATTAGTAACCCGATTAATTCTTCGAGAGTAAAGTTATTTAAATCTTTGGCCTCTTGAATGGCCGTAACTTTAGGGTCCCAACTCTTTGGAAGGAATCTTAAAATTTTATTAACAAGTTCAAAATCTAAGAACCCTTTACCAGTCCTTTTAGACCATTGGCGATATCCATAAATCGGGTACACATGTCTCCAATGGTCTCACTCGGCTTCATCCAAAACAACTCATAAGTGTGCACTAAAAGATTGATTTTTGACTCCTTCAATTTACAAGTGCCTTCATGAGTTACCCTATTGTTGACACCTTCAGAGACACCAATGATTTTACCCTTATTGTTGTCTCTAAAGGTGACATATCCTTCGTTTATGCTAGTGAGCTTAGAGAATTAAGATGGATTTCCGATCATATACCTTGAGCATCCACTATCAAGGTACCATCTCTTGCTCCTAGCTTGTGATGGTATATTTTTCCACAAAAATGGATAATTTTTAGGTACCTATTTAACCTTAATTGCCTCAAAAATCGATCTACATAGCTTATCATATTGCATTGAGTTCTTTATGGTTCCTTTAGAAACCCAAATCTGTTTGTGTAGCCTATATTTCTTAAACGGACAATGATAAGCTACATGCCCAAATTTGCAAGAAAAGTTATATTTGTTTCGGTGTGAAACATACAAAGTAGGGCCATTAACATAGGTGGTTGGATTTTGGTGAGAGCTACTAACAAATTCGATTTCGCCTTTTCTATGAACTTGACCTTTATTGGCAAGGATCATATTCAAGGACTTCCTACCAACCTCAAATTTTTCTAAGGTTTCTTTAAGTAGCAAATTTTCCTTTTGAAGTATTTCTAGTTCATCACATTTCGTATATGGAGCTAAACTATCATTGTGCTCAACTTTTAATCTATCAAAATCACTAACAAGAGAAGCATGCTCCTTTTTTAACAATTATTTTTTACTAATTAATTTGTATTCATCAAATAAATCATGAAAAGCATTTAATAGTTCATCAAAGGATAAATTTGCATCAAATGAACTACTCACCTCATCTCCAATAGCCATTAGCACATAGTGAGTAACTTGCCCGGTATTGGTTGGCTCCTCGTCTTCGGATGCACTTGAGTTATCCCATATTGCTTTAAGAGTCTTCTTCTTCTTTGGTTGCTTCTTCTTGGCTAGGGAACATTCACTCTTATAATGTCCCAGCTTCTTGCATTCGTAGCATATTATTTGATCTTTCTTGGGTTTAAATTTATTTTTAGTGTTATTTTTAAATTATTCCTTTTTATGAATTTTTTTAATTTTCTTGTTAACAGTGCCAAGTCTTCATCAAGGTCCTCATCACTTGAATTTTCTTTCAAGTGGTCTTCTTGAGTTTTTAGTATGATATCCTTCTTGTTCTTTGGAAAGTTATTCTCAAGCTCTTTATGAGCATTACAAGTCATCTCATAGGTCATTAGTGACCCGATTAATTCTTCGAGAGTAAAGTTATTTAAATCTTTGGCCTCTTGAATGGTCGTAACTTTAAGGTCCCAACTCTTTGGAAGGAATCCTAAAATTTTATTAATAAGTTCAAAATCCAAGAAACCTTTACCAAGTCCTTTTAGACCATTGACGATATCCGTAAATCGGGTACACATGTCTCCAATGGTCTCACTCGGCTTCATCCAAAACAACTCATAAGTGTGCACTAAAAGATTGATTTTTGACTCCTTTAATTTACAAGTGCCTTCATGAGTCACTTCGAGTGTGTGCCAAATATCAAAAGTCGTTTCACAAATCGACACTCAATTAAACTCGTTTTTATCCAATGCATAAAATAAGTCATTCATAGCCTTGGCATTTAAAGTGAAAGTCTTCTTCTCCAACTCATTCCAATCATTCATTGGAAGAGAAGACTTTTGAAAACCATTTTTGACAATGTTCCATAGCTCAAAATCTATTGAAATTAGGAAGATCTTCATTCTAGTCTTCCAATATGTGTAATCTATCCTATTGAATATGGGCAGACGTGTAATTGAATGACCCTCTCAATTATCGATAAATGCCATCTCTCTTGGGTTTTAAACCAAATGAGAGTGAACCTTGCTCTGATACCAATTGTTAGGATCAAGAATAGCACTAAAAGGGGGGGGGGGGGGGGGTGAATTAATGTAGCAAAAAATTCTTCGATTTCGTAAAATATTTCATACGTTTGATGAAAACTGATTTGGAAAGATAACAACTTGAAACAATGAGAGCGTAAGCATAGTGAAAGTAAGATGAGGAGGAGAAGCAGTTTGCTATGAAATGATTTGCAGTTAAAGTAAATTGCTCAAAATGAAATTCAAACTAGAATTTATAGTGGTTCGATCAATGTGACTTACATCCACTATGGATTCCTTCTCCGTCGAGGTCACCGGCATCCACTAAAGGCCTTCCTTCAAAAGGCGAAGACCAACCACCTTTTACAGCACTTTCTCCTTTTGTCGGGTTTAAGAGATAACCCTTACAAGCCTTACTCCTCTTTCTTGAATGGTTACAAAGCTAAGAGAGGGAGGAGCAAAACTCTAGCACTTTTATACCCCAAAGATTCAAGATTATAATCACACTTAGGTACCCTTTCATACATAAAAGGGTGGGGTATTTATAGGCCCCAGTGGCTTAAAAAATGGAGCCAAAACGTGTCTCATCCCAGATTTTCGAGATACTGGCGGTACTACCACCTGCAGTCTAACACTGGGTGGTTCCACCATCCAGTTTGGGCGGTTCTATCGCTTGATAGAGCTCAGAGACTGAGCTCTGGCGGTACCACCGCTAGTAGCATTAACTACCGATGGTGTTGGGAAATCTTAGGGGCGACATCACATGCGTAGCGGAAGAACAAGAAAATAAAATCCCCTATTTCCAAAGAGATGTTCGTCGTCGTGCGAAGATTGGTGCGTAAAAAATTCATGAAACAAACTGCATATAGAATAGATTGTGTTACCTAGGGAGATCGTATATCCCTGTTTCCTTGTAGATCTTTAGGAGAGGGTGAAGGAGGTCAAGTGTCCTCCTCTCTAGCGGTGATCCATATAGCAGGGCTGCGACGACGCTCCTCTAAACTTCAGGCCTGCTTTGAAGTGGGGGGGGGGGGGGGAATAGGAGAGGCAAGCAAAGACTCTAACCTATGAGGCTCTGAATCTCTCATATTTATAGAGGCCCCTTGTCAAACCCTAATGGATCCTCCCCTAGTGGGTATTGGATCTGTATCCAATTACCGAAGCCGTTTAGATTAGTGGATCTCTATCCAATAATCACTTATGGGCTCTTATTGGATCTCGTCCATGGGATCCAATAATTCAGGGGCTTATTATATATCCAATAAGATAGGGGCTCCAGCGAATATCTCATATTCGAACCTATACTCATCGCAATGCCTACCATATGTGTGTGACCCTCTAGGCCCAATATCGAGCTGGCGATGAGTCATAGCTGTCAAAACTCCTTTTGTCTTAGTGAATTATTATCTGTGTAATAATTCACTCGACTCATCGAGTACGGATGTACTAAGCCACTATACCGTAGTCCCCAAACGATACAAAGGAATCCAATCCATTGGACCTGTTTGTCCTCAGTTACCGTGTACCTATAGTCTCTCATCCATCTAATATCCCAGAGATCGTATATCGGGCATGGTGCTATTAGACCTATACGGTTTCTACTCGAGTCTCGCTCTAATCGGATTCTCTCGGAGAACTCTTTTTCTCTCAACCCGAATGACCCTAGCCAGGGATTTATTTGAGCAAGAACACATGGAATATTCCTCTCATGACACCGAGAGTGGATGATCCTCTATCGACACTCAATAGCCCTTGTAAGGTCGACTACCACTTCCAATGACCAGCTGTACTAGATCTGGGACATCCAAACCTATAAGTCTAGTATCAAAGAGTGGAGTACTCATACACGACATTCTTGGTGTCTCAAGTCTAAGGATCAGATACACTACTAGGGCTACGGAATCGCTGTCTGACAATAAGGCATCATTAACCATCCAGTATTCCGTAAGTGATCAATCAATGAACTCATTCTCCAATGAGCACCTGTATTGTATCCCCAGTATCCCCACACGAGCAGTTATGAGACCAGCTGCATCCATCATATGGACGGGTATACAGCACACCAGTCTGTCCGGTTATCACGATGTCCCTCTCAAGTAATCTATGACCGGGATTATTTCGGATCTGTGTTTAAAATGAATTGGTCTCATTATCGTGATCTCATCATGATCCGATTCTCATTGCACGGATCTAAGGACATCACAATATATATAACCTCCTCAGAACACTTCTGATGAGACCCGGGTTCCCTTATTTGAGTAATTGCCCTATTGTTGTCGCAATATAAGAAATCATCTCCTCGCTACTTAGCCCGACTCCTAGATTTGTGATGAACTTCATCATCCAGACTCCCTCCTTTGTTACATTTGCTGTAGCAATGTACTCAGCCTCTGTGGTCGAGTCAGCAGTAGTATCTTGCTTAGAACTCTTCCAACACATTGCTCCTCCATTCAAGGTGTATACATACCCCGAATTCGACTTGCTATCATCGATATCAGATTGAAAACTGAAGTCTGTGTATCGTCCACCTTGAGGTTACTACCTCCATATACTAGTAAAAGATCCTCAGTCCTTCTCAAGTAATTAAGGATACACTTTACTGCTTTTCTATATGTATATATGTAATAAACAATATAAAGTGATAAATGCCAAAATTAATAAGCAAAATATTTCGTGTCAAGTCACACGTGCCATCACTCACGTGAATGGCTTGTTGGGCACCTATGACTAGCAATCTCCACTTGACCTAAAGCTAATCACCTATGTGTCTGATCCCCATCAGACTCCTATGACGCTCAAAGACAATATGAGACAACGACTTATTAGTGGATCTACAATGTTATCTTCGGACGAAACTCTTTCCACTACTACATCTCCTCGGGTCATGATCTCTCTAATAAGTTGGAACCTCCTCAGAACACTTCTGATGAGACCCGGGTTCCCTTATTTGAGTAATTGCCCTATTGTTGTCGCAATATAAGAAATCATCTCCTCGCTACTTAGCCCGACTCCTAGATTTGTGATGAACTTCATCATCCAGACTCCCTCCTTTGTTACATTTGCTGTAGCAATGTACTCAGCCTCTGTGGTCGAGTCAGCAGTAGTATCTTGCTTAGAACTCTTCCAACACATTGCTCCTCCATTCAAGGTGTATACATACCCCGAATTCGACTTGCTATCATCGATATCAGATTGAAAACTGAAGTCTGTGTAGTCGTCCACCTTGAGGTTACTACCTCCATATACTAGTAAAAGATCCTCAGTCCTTCTCAAGTAATTAAGGATACACTTTACTGCTTCCTTTCAGTGCTGCAAGCCTAGATCCACTTGATACCTACTCGTGACACTCAGAGCATGCGCTATATCAGGCCTAGTACATAGCATGGCATATATGATAGACCCTATTGCCGAGGAATAAGGTATCATATCCATGTTCACCCTTTCTTCTTGAGTCTTTGGGGACATACTCCTAGAAAGCGATATCTCATGTCTCATCGGTATGAGACCTCTTTTAGAATTTTCCATGCCAAACCTTTTGAAAATGGTTTCTATGTACTTGGACTGGGACAAGCCAAGCATCATCTTGGATCTATCTCTATAGATTTGAATCCCCACGATATAGGATGCTTCGCCTAAGTCCTTCATAGAGAAGTGTCTAGATAACCAAGCCTTTACTGTGGATAGCATTCCTACGTTATTCCCAATGATTGGGATGTCATCCACATATAACACCAAAAAGGTGATAGCGCTCCCACTTACCTTCTTATATACATAAGGCTCATTTTCGTTCTTAACGAAGTCATAAGATCTGATTGCCTCATCAAATCTTATGTTCCAACTTCGGGAAGCTTGCTTTAGTCCATAAATGAATCTAAGTAACCTGCACACCTTATCTGGGTAGTCCTTGGACACGAATCCCTCAGGTTGTATCATATACACCTCCTCATCGAGGTTCCCATTGAGGAATGCAGTTTTCACATCTATCTACCAGATCTCATAATCATAGTGTGCTACAATAGCCAATAGAATTCGGATGGATTTTAGCATTGCTACGGGTGAGAAGGTTTCGTCATAGTCAACACCTTGCCTTTGACGATACCCCTTAGCCACTAGCCTTGCTTTATAGGTCTCTACCTTTCCATGTGCTCTGATCTTTTTCTTAAAGATCCACTTGCAACCGATGGGTACAATATCTTCAAGCGCATCAACTAGGTACCAAACCTTATTGAAGTACATAGAATCCATCTCAGAATTCATGACTTCTTACCACTTCCTGGAGTCTATACTCATAATAGTATCCTCGTAGGTTTGAGGATCAATATCCTCAACATCCTCTCCTCTAATATGTCCCACATATCTCTCAGGAGGATAGGATACTCTGCCAGACCTACGTAAAATTAAAACTTGTGTATTAGGTACCTGAACAGACTCGGGCTGTAGAGTGGTACTTGAGCTTGGTTCTCCAACCTCGCTCAACTCTGTTATGCTCCCACTATCTCTGCCAAGAATGTGTTCCTTCTTAAGGAACACTGCTCTTTTGGTTACAAAGACCTTTTGGTCCTCGAGATGATAGAAATAATACCCACAAGTTTCCTTGGGATATCCCACATATTTGCATCGCTCTGTCCTTGATTCTAACTTATCGGGGTTGTCTTTTAACGTGGGTAGGGCAGCCCCAAATCTTAACAACTTTAATATCAGGCTTTTTCCCTTTCTATATCTTATATGGTGTAGACACTACTGACTTAGTTGGAAATTTGTTCAGAAGGTAAGTTGCGGTCTCTAGGGCATATCCCCAGAATGAGATGGGTAGGTCAGCAAAACTCATCATGGACCGTACCATGTCTAACAGCATATAATTTCTCCTTTCAGACACACCATTGAGCTGAGGTATATAAGGAGGTGTCCATTGGGATAATATCCCATAGTCCTTGAGGAACTAAGTAAACTCTATACTTAAGTACTCACCTCCTCGATTTGATCGAAGAGTTTTGATACTCTTTCTAGTCTAATTCTCCACCTCATTCTTATACTCTCTGAATTTCTCAAAGGCCTCGGATTTGTACTTCATTAAGTACACATATACATATCTTGAGAAATCATCGGTAATGAAGTAGGAGTAGCCGCCAATGGCATGAGTTGACATAGGTCCACATACATCACTATGTATGAGTTCCAACCGCTCAATGGCTCTCTCTCCAATTCCACTAAATAGAGAGTTGGTTAGTTTTTCATGAAGGCAAGGCTCGCAAAATGCATATGACTCATATTCGAATGGATCTAGATATCCATCATTTAGCAACTTTTGAATCCTTTCTTTATGGATGTGACCTAGCTTACAATGCCACAGGTATGCACTGTTCATCTCATCTCGTTTCCTCTTGGACACACTTACATTCATGATATGTGGAGTAGTGTCTAGCATAAATAAACCATTATGCAATGTCCCTTTTGTGATGATCTCATCATCTAATAATATCGAACAACCATTGTTCTCAAAAACTATTTTATATCCACTAATTGTCAAACATGAAATGGAGATAATGTTTTTGATAATAGAATGAATAAAATAACATGCATCTAATGCAATAAAAGCTCCACCAGGCAGATGTAGAGCGACCTCGCCAACGGCTACTACAGCAACTTTTACTTCATTGCCCATCTTAAGGTCCATCTCGCCTCTCTCTAGTCGTCTAGGCCTTGCTAGAACCTGCAACGAATTGCATATATGATAAGTACTACTAGTATCTAATACCCATGTGTTATCATAAGAGTCTGACAAATGGAGACTGATCATGAATGTACCTGAAGCTTTACCAAGCTTCTATTTCACCTTTTCTATAAGGTACTTTTTGCAATTCCTCTTCTAGTGCCCATCTTTACCATAGTGGAAGCACTAGCCTTTGTCCTTTGTTGGGTCTTTCTTAGTAACCTTTGCTTTTCCTGGTCTGCCATTACCCTTTCCCTTCTTAAGGTACTTTTCTGCTTTCCTTTTCTTTCTGGTCTCACTAGTGTAGAGAACTGGCTTCTCTTTCCTAATAGCATTCTTTGCCTCCCTCAATATATTAAGGAGCTGTGGGAGAGTCACCTCAAGCTTGTTCATATTAAAATTTATTATAAAGTGTGAAAAAGAATCTGGTAGGGACTAAAACACAATGTTCACACACAAGTTATCCTCTAGGACCATTCCTAAACCTGTGAGTTTCTCCATCCACTCAATCATCTTTAGGACATGATTCTGAACCGGTGTCCCCTCAGTCATCCTAGTGTAGAAGAGGCTCTTGGATATCTCATATTGCTGAGTCCTTCCCTGTTCCTCAAATAATTTACAGACATATAGGAGAATGGGTCTAGCATCCATCTTTTTATGTTGTCTCTGTAACTCAGGAGTCATAGAGCCCAACATATAGCAATGAGCAAGAGTGGAGTCATTAATGTACTTCATGTAGCGAGCGATCTCATCCTCGCTTGCCCCTTCCTCGGGCATAGGCATTACTGTATCAAGGACGTATGCGATTTTCTCCGCCGTGAGAACAATTCTCAAGTTGTGGAGCCAATCCATATAATTTGGACCAATGAGGCGGTTGACATCAAGTATGCCACATAAGGGATTTAAAAGTGACAGTTTCTGAAAATAATGATGCAGTAGGAATGAATAACATGCAGATTTTACAAGAAATAAACAATCAAGATATAGACTTCTATCTTAATATGCTCTCATTATTTTACTAGCGAGTCACGCGACACCCTCAGCACGTGAAACGGAAGTCTCCGGCAGATTTCTAGTGGGGATCAGGATCCAATCGGTGTCTTAGTGTAACCTCGAGGGACTCGACCAATCATACTAAGCCCAAAAGATAGACAACTCTTGTCGATCACAACTCTTTATGATTCCCGTCCTGTTCGTCCTCCGAATTACCATGGTCTCGAGGGACTCGACCAACCATGATGTTCGGTTAAGTCAACACCTTCGTTACAAGATGAGTCTGATTTGATGATATACTCTCAAGAGACTCGACCAAGCATACCATGTCCTCATATAACCGGTGACATCTCTATGTCGTAAGCAAAATAGTGAATCGTGATATAGGTAAGCCTTGAGGGACTCGACTAACTCAACCTATACCGGGAATCGGTTCCTACCCATAATGATGGCAGGCCATGTGGGTCAATCTAATTACCTTACGTTTACCGACTTAATATTATCGAGAAAGATGTTTCTATAATTTGGTCTCCTAATATGACATGTCACACATATACATATTTAATATATATCTATATCGCATGCAAATATATATACATATCTAGTATGTGTATAAGCAATCACACCAGATGATCATAGACCACAACCTAATGTGATCAGGCCCGAGCCAGTAGGCCTAATCACTCATATCAAGATCTATGTGTGCAACGATGCATCTCCATGCCCTGTGATCGTCCATCTCGTCCTCGTCGGTTCCGTCGACATCTCGATGCATCTCCATGCATCGCAATCGTTTGTCTCGTGGGTCCCGCTATCGCATCCACGCTCCTGCTACGCCTCCTTATGTGATTACAACTTAATCATAGGCATGCAAGCCCAACAATAAACAAGAAATATAATGGAGGCTCGCAGGCCCCAATAATAATAATCATAAGTACACATATCACACGGTCCATGATCATCCGTCCACACATCATACATCACATGTATAAGTCATTATCATGTAGGACTATTAGATAATAATAAAAAATAATAATCAACTAAACCTTTTAATTAATTAATATTCTTCTGAAATCAAGGACATGTAGGGAATTTTCTGAATTCTGAGGGGCATTTTTATAATTTGGTCAAAGGATAGAAACTGAAATTCCTTAAATTATCAAGGGCAAAACTATCTTTTGCCTAAAAAACCCTAATGCCCTTCTCCCTCTCCCCTGCTTCTGTCGCCGCCGCCACCCTACTGACGGCGGCCTTTGCGATAGGGGGTGGGGGTGTTGCCCTTGCCTGCGGGTGGCGCCTCCCCTATGGTTGGGAGCCGCCACGGGCGGTTCTACCCGCGAGGCTGCACTCGCAACCGCCGCCCCTATTGGTCGCTTACTCGCGGGCGAGCATCGCTATTGGCGCTATGCGGGCAGGCAGCGCCCGAGGATGTCACCGCCTGCGTGCCACAAGCGGCTCTTCCTGCGGGTGGCCAACCACTTGAGTTGTGACTGTGCGCAACAACAATTGCTACGCGTAAGCGGCCTGCTTACCGACGCCACCTGCCCTTATGGGCGCTGTGGCCACAGGCAACGCCCGCGGGTTGCCAGCCCCGCCGGCCACAAGCCTACTGCATGTAGGCCGTCGACCGACTGCTGCAGGCGCAGTGCTTGCGCATGCACCAGCGTTGCGCTGCCTACGGTTGCACGCACGTAGATCGAGGGCAACAACAGTTGTTGCCCTTTCTCGCTTTTACGTCACCAATTTTGACATCAAAAGTTTTTCCAAAACATAACACACGCAGTTCAAACCAATCTATCGCACGAACAACCTGGCTCTGATACCATTGTTGGAAAACCTTAGGGGCGACATCACATGCGCAACAGAAGAACAAGAAAACAAAATCCCCTATTCCCAAAGAGATGTTCGTCGTCGTGCGAAGATTGGTACGTAAAAAATCCACGAAACAAACTGCATATAGAATAGATTGTGTTACCTAGGGAGATCATATATCCCTATTTCCTTCCAGATCTCTAGGAGAGGGTGAAGGAGGTATCTAGCGGTGATCCACACAGTAGGGTTGCGACGACGCTCCTCTATACTCCAGGCCTTCTCTGAGGTGGAGAGGGGGGGGAGAATAGGAGAGGCAAGCAAAGGCTCTAGCCTATGAGGCTCTGAATCCCTCCTATTTATAGAGGTCCCCTATCAAACCCTAATGGATCCTCCCCTAATGGGTATTGGATCTGCATCCAATTACCCAAGCCTTTTAGATTAGTGGATCTCTATCCAATAATCTCTCGTAAGCTCTTATTGGATCTCGTCTATGGGATCCAATAATTCAAGGGCTTATTGGATATCCAATAAGATAGGGGCTCCGGAGGATATCTCATATCCGAACCTCCACTCATCGCAATGCCTACCATATGTGTGTGATCCTCTAGGCCCAATATTGAGTTGGCCGTGAGTGATAGCTATCAGAACTCCTTCTGGCTAAGTGAATTATTATCTATGTAGTAATTCACTCAACTCATCGACTATGGACGTACTAGGCCATTACGCCGTAGTCCCCAAATGATACAGGGGAATCCAATCCATTGTCAGACCCATCTAATATCCATCTAATATCCCAGAGACCGTATATCGGGCATGGTGCTATCAAACCCATACGGTTTCTACTCGAGTCTCGCTCTAATCGGATTCTTCCGGAGAACTCTTTCTCTCTCAACCTGAATGACCCTGGCTAGGGATTTGCTTGAGCAAAAAAACATAGGATATTCCTCTCATGATGCCGAGAGTGGATGATCCTCTATCGAAACTCAATAGCCCTCGTAAGGTCAACTACCACTCCCAATGACCAGTTGTACTAGATTTGGGACATCCAAACCTATAAGTCTGATGTCAAAGAGTGGAGCACTCATATACAACATCCTTGGTATTTCAAGTCTAAGGACCAGATACACCACTAGGACTACGGAATCACTCTCTGACAATAAGGCATCATCAACCATCCAGTATTCCGTAAGCGATCAATCAGTGAACTCATTCTCCAATGAGCACCTGTACTGTATCCCTAGTATCCCCACACGAGCAGTTATGAGACCAGCTGCATCCATCATATGGATAAGTATACAACACATCAGTCTATCCAGTTATCACAATGTTCCTCTCGAGTAACCTATGATCGGGATTATTTAGGATTTGTGTTTAAAAGTGAATCGGTCTCATTATCGTGATCTCATCACGATCCGATTCTCATTGCACGAATCCAAGGACATCACAATATATATATGCATATATGTAATAGACAATATAAAGTGATAAATGCCAAAATATAATAAGCAAAAAGATTCTGTGTCAAGTCACACGTGCCATCACTCACGTGATTGGCTTGTTGGGCACCTATGACTAGTAGATGGCACCATTGCCCAGTCTGGGCAGTACCATCACCCAGACCACTTAGGAGAGTGGGTTTTCCAAGCGTTGCCACCACCAGCCATGATTTCAAGTGCTGAATAGGCTTTTCAATTTAGCCTAATTTAGCCCTATTAAGGGCCTAGTTGGCCCCTAATTAAGTTAGTGAGATTACCTCCCAATCTTAACTTAATTTTTGATCTAACTACAATAACTAAGACATAATCAAGGTACTCTTGTTTTGGTACGTCATTTGCTCTTCCGGCAAGCTTCCAGCGATTTTCTGATGAATTTCTGACGAAGTCCCGGTAATGTTCCAGCGAACTCCCGACAAGCTCCTGGACTTTACGACGATCTTCTTGGCGAGTTCCGATGAGCTTCTTTGGCAAGCTCTTGGTCTTCTCGGTTAGTTCCGACAAAACTTCCAACGAACGTCCGAACTTCCGACAACCTCTTGAACTCCCAACAAGATCTTGATCTTGACTCTAGCACAACACCTGCTTTATGTCTTACTACTATCGTAGTTTATCCTGCACACTTTTCTTAACATTTAGTTTAAATCAAATAATTTACAATTGACTTCATCATCAAAATCCGAGATTCAACACACTTAACACCTGACACTGGGAGGTACCACCAGCTAGTCTAGGTAGTACCACCGCTAACAGCATTAACTGCCAGTGGTTCCACCGCCAGTCCGGATGTTTCTACTACCGATACCACCTAGGATACTGAGTCCCAAGCGGTGCCACCACCCTAGTCTAACGGTGGCACCACCAGATAGGATCCAGCATCTTAGTTGGGCCTTGAATCCAACACAAACCAGCCTAAGTTCGGGCCCAGTTAGCCCCTAATAGAGTTGATGGGATTACCTCCCAAACCAACCTTTAAATATGATTTTTAGGACATATTCTAAGCAAATTGAAATCTAGTTAGTCTTGATTTCCTCCAGCAAGCTTTCGACGTTCTTCCGATGAACTTCCGATGATCTCTCGGTCCATCGGACACCCAGCAAACTTCTAGACTTTACGACGATCTTCTTAGCGAGTTCTGATAAGCTTCTTTGGAAAGTACTTAGACATCTTAGTCACTTCCGGCAGCACTTCCGACGAGCATCAAGACTTTCGATGAACTCTTGAACTCCCAATGAAATCTCGATCTTGACTCCGGCGCAACATTTGCTTTATATCTTACTACTATCGTAGTCAATCCTGCACACTTTTCTCAACATATAGATTAGATCAAAACAATTCACCATTCGATTTCATCATCAAAATCTAAGATTCAATAAGACTAACCTTAGCTACAAGTTGGTGCTTAAGGATATAAGACATGTGGTTGACTTGAGGCTGAATTTAATTTCAGTTGGAAGACTAGATAATGAAGACTATAAAAGTAGATTTTACAGAGGGCAATGGAAGTTCAGTAAGGGTTCTCTTATTATGGCTAGTGGAAAGAAATATCACACTTTGTACATGTTGCAGGTCAAAACTTGTGATGAGTAGCCGAATGCTATAGAGAAAGACTTCAGCATGGAGTTGTGGTATAAGCAATTGGGACACATGAGCGAAAAGGGACTGCAAACTCTTTTCAAGAGAGAGGTATTATCATACCTCAAAGGTACATATTTGAACCCTTGTATTGATTGTTTGGCTGGTAAATAATATAGAGTTTCATTTGCTAGTCCTACTTTGTTTAGAAAAATGCATGTCTTAGATTGTGTATATACAGATGTATGTGGTCCTTTGAGGATAAAAACTCATGGTGGATTTGTTAATGTTCCTGGTATCAATGGTGCACTTTATTTTGTCACTTTTATATATGATTTTTCTAGAAAAGTTTGGGCCTATACTATGAAGACCAAAGATCAGGTTATTTATGTTTTCAAAGAGTTTTATGCTAGGGTTGAAAGGGAGATAGAAAAGCAATTGAAATGCATAAGATTAGATAATGGTGGTGAGTACATAGGATTATTTAATGATTATTATATGTCACATGACATCCAACATGAGATGATAGTTCTTGATACACCTCAGCATAATGCAATTACAAAGAGGATAAACTACACCATCATAGAAAAGATCAAATGTATGCTTTCATAGGCCAGGCTACCCAAAAGGTTTTGGGATGAGGCTTTGAGGACTACAGTTGATGTGATCAACTTGTCATCATGTACAACCTTAGATGGTAATGTTGTAGAGCATGTATAGTCAGGGAAAGATGTTTCCTATAAACATTTGATACTGTTTGGTTATCGTGCATTTGCATATATTCCAGACAATGAGAGGTCCAAGCTAGATGGTAAGACTAAAGAATATATTTTTCTTGGCTACTCATATGATTAGTTTGGTTACAGGCTTTAGAATCCAAAAAAGCAGAAGGTATTTAGAAGTAGAGATGTGATTTTCTTTGAGGATCAAACCTTTGAGGATTTGAAGAAGAAGGCACCAGCTAAGACTTCTGTAAAAGAATTAGCAGATTGTGACCCAGTTACTCCTCCAGTATATTAGGATGATGGGGGAGATGTGCAGGAAGATGGTGTAAAGCCCGATATTGATTTACCTATAAAGCATGTTGAGCAAGAAGAAGTTGGAGAGCAACTTCCCGCAAAACCTCAGTTGAGAAGATCTTCTAGACAATGTCAACCTTCCAAAAGATACTCTACAAATAAGTATATGATACCCACTGATGCAGGTGAACTAGAGAGTTATCGAAAGTAGTTGAAAGTGAGCAGAAAAAGAAGTGGTTAGTTGCTATGCAGGAAGAGATAGATGCTCTTCAAGTTGCTATGCAGGAAGTGGTTAGTTATGATTTGGTGCTATTACCAAAGAGAATAAATGCCTTGAAGAACAAGTGGGTTTTCAGGTTGAAGACTCAAGAATATTGTTCTCAACCAAAGTACAAAGCTAGATTGATTGTGAAAGGCTTTGGTCAAAAGAAAGGTATTGATTTTGAAGAGATTTTTTCTCCTGTTGTTAAAATGTCTTCTATTCGAGTTGCTCTTGGTATTGCTATTAGCTAAGACTTGGAGGTTGAGTAGTTAGATATGAAGACAACTTTCCTTCATGATGATTTAGAGGAGGAAATTTATATGGAGCAACCAAAAGGCTTCAAAGTCAAAGGTAAAAAGAACTTTGTTTGCAAGTTAAGGAAGCGCTTGTATGAGCTAAAGCAAGGTTTAAGATAATAGTACAAAAAGTTTGATTCATTTATGATAGAAAATGAATACAAAAGAATGACTTCATATCATTATGTGTAAATCAAATTTTTTAGTAAGGATTTTATTATTCTCTTACTTTATGTTAATAATATACTTATTTTTGGGAAAAATATGTCTATAATTGATATGTTAAAGAAGGAACTGAGTGAGTCTTTTGCAATGAAAGACATATAGCTAGCAAAGCAAATACTAGGCATGCAGATTTTTCGTGATAGAAAAACCAAGGAGATTTGGTTGTCACAAGAGAAATACATCAAGAAGATATTGGAAAGGTTAAGTGTGAGCAATACAAAACCAATTGGTTCTCCTCTTACAAGTCACTTCAAGTTATGCTCAGAATAGAGTTTGTCAAGTGATGAGGAGAAGGAGAAAATACAAAAGGTTCCTTATACTTCAATAGTTAGAAGTTTAATGTACACGATGGTATATATGAGGCCGGACATTACATATGCAATGGGTGTTACTAGCAGATTTCTTATAAATTCAAGCAAAGAGCATTGGGCAACAGTGAAGTGAATTTTTAGATATCTCATAGGGAGCTCTAAGGTTTGTTTAAGCTTTGAAGGTAGATCACCTGTGTTGACAGATTACACAGATGCAGATATGACAAGAGATATTGATACAAGGAAGTCCATATCAAGTTTTGCACTTACTTTTGTAGGGAGAGCAATGTCATGGCAATCCAGATTACAAAAGTGTATTGCTCTCTCTACCACAAAGGTAGAATACATTGTTGCTTCAAAGGTTTGCAAAGAAATGTTATGGATAAAAGAATTCTTATAAGAATTAAGGCTGAAACAGGAAAACTATGTGGTGAATTGTGACAGCCAAAGTGCCATCCATTTAAATAAGAACTTAACTTTTCATTCTAAGTCAAAGTATATAGATGTCAGATACTACTGGATTCGAAATGTACTTGAAGAGATGCAGTTGTAGCTTTAGAAAATTCACACATATGACAATGGATTAGATATGTTAACAAAGACCTTACTAAAAAAAGATAGGAGATATGCCGATAGGTGGTCGGCATGGCTTCACATTAAGGAGTCATGGGACAACCTCCCTTATGAGCTGAAGGAGGAGGTTGTTCGGCTGATAGCCCACAAGTTCAGCCCATAGTGGGCTTTAACAGCCCACCCCCTTTTCAAGTCAAACCCTAGATCTAATAAGGGGGGTGTGGTGGCTACGAAAATAGGGGAGAAAATCTATAGCAACAAGGTAGAAAATTATAGTAGCATCTTGATTCAAAAAAGAGGAGAAAAGGGCATAAAAACAAAAGAAGAAAAGGGAAGAAAACACGGACAACGCAGAGAGACTATTCTCAATCGTCTAGGTAGTGTTCTTATCTTAGGTTATATCAGATCTATAGTAGATTCTTGCTGTGATTACTTGGGGAGAATTTAAATATTATGCACAGTGACGTGTGATTACTTGGGGAGAATTTAAATATTATGCACAGTGACGTAATCCTTGTATCTCAGTTATTCTCTTGAGATTGTTACTTGAGTTTTAGGCAAAAGACTGAGATTTGTATATTCATTATTCTTATAGTAGATTATCTCTAGTTTGTCTCATTATTTTTACCCTTCACGTTGGAAAGGTTTTTCACGTAAATCTTGATATTCTATTTTATTATGATTTTATTTAATTTTACTGTATATTATGACTTGCTAATATTTATTCATGTACAAAAATTTAGTTCTTCTTTATATCACACCATTTTCTCCTCTCATCAACATCTCCAATTTCTGATCCGTTGAACGGCCCTATCCTCATTAGTACTGCCTCGCAAGATGAGTGATCCAAAGTACGCCTATCCGCACCCTTCTCAAGGTACGTACGTCACAAACATCCATTTTTATTGTACGTAGTAGTTTTGTAGTATAACATAACTTGGTTGATTAGTTCATCAAAGGAAGGTTTCCTCATGATAATTTCGAGTTTCGACTGCTGGCATCAGATTTTGTGAGTATTAGTTGATGTTCTTCATTTGGATGTCCATGTTGATCGATGGAATCAAGGTTATTATCAGGGGCCACCAGTGAAGGCGCCACCTCAGTATGCAGTCCACCACCCCCACAACGAAGTGATCAGCCCGGTTTCTGTGAAGGATGGTGATTAAGCACAGCCTTTAATTTATTTTCTACCATTTAGATGAGTGCTGCTGCGATCCTTCCGTCATATTCGTCAGCTGATCGATCAGCTTTTCTTCCAATGTTCCACTGCATTATTCTGATCATGCATCTATGTCGCTCTCTTGTGACCTAATAAATGTCCGTTCGTGGGATATCATCGTGGCCTTCCTTCTGATCAGATAGCGTGGTTGTTATTTAAGAGCGTACGTTCTGTAGGTTATTTTCGTTTTCTGCGATTGCTTTGGTTGTTAAAGTCTTTGTGTGGAATCGAAGAAATAATGCAGCACTTCTAGTGGGCTCTCATGGCAAATATAAGAAAAGTGTAAGTGGAGTTAATAATCTCATAATTAGAAATAGAAGTTCTTTTCTAGTCAGATGAATCATTTATTTTAAGGTGAAGTTTGGTGATGATTCTACAATTGATACTAAAGGCATAAGCAAAATACATGATACTCCTCCATATATTATTAATGTTTTTTATGTGCCTAAATTGAAAAGTAATTTATTGAGTATAAGGCAATTGATAGAAAAAAGCTACAAAATTAATCTGAAAAATAATATCTACAAAATTGAGGATGATAAAAGTCAGATTATTATTACTATTTAGATGACCAAAAATATGATGTTTTCTTTGAATATTGGTAGTGGTAATCATTCTAGTTTCAATTCAATTATTAAAAGTGAATCTTGTTATGGCATCTATGCCTTGGTCATCATGAGAAAAAGACAATCATAGGTCTTCCTATGATTAACCACCCTAATAAGGCATGTCAAGGATGTGTCATAAGAAAACAACATCATCATCCTTTTCTTAAAAACAGTTATAAAAGATCCAAAAAGCCATTGAAAGTTATTCATTCAGATATTTGTGCGCCAATTGATCCAACCTCATTCATAATGAAAATTATTTTCTCATTCTTAATGATGATTTTAGTAAAAAAGACATGAATATATTTTCTTGAAAAAAAATCTGAAGTTTTTCTTCTTTTTTTTTAAATTTAAATCCTTAGTTGAAAAAGAAAGTGATTATTACATTAAAATTTTGAGAACTAACAAGGGTGGTGAATTTACTTCTAATTATTTTAATGAATTCTATAAAATTGTGATATCAAGAAGCAATTGATTGTAGTGTATACTCCATAATAGGATGGTGTTATATAAAGGAAGATTAGAACAATAATAAACACAATTAAAAGTATATTCAAAATTAAATCATTGCCTACGAATTTTTAGGCTAAGCTGTATCTTAGTGTATATATTTTAAATTTATGTACTCAAAAAGTATAAACATGACACTAGAATGGTTATAAGTTTGATGTGAGTCATATTAGAGTTTTTAGTTATATTACATATGCTTGTGTTCCATATGTTCCATATGAGAAAAGAAAAAACCTAGATGATAAGGCAAAAACTTACATATTTTTGGGCTACAATAAGAATTAAAAGGCTTTCTAATCCCACCATTGTAAAAATTATAATTAGTAGAGATGTTATTTTAGCTAAAGAAAAAGATGTTAAATGGATTTTGAATGCAGATAAATTTATTCCAATTGATCTGATAAATATAGATATGAAGATGTAAATGAACAAATAGTTAAGGAGCTCAATATGAATCCGATTCCATAACTAGAGATTCTTCAAACCGATCTTCAAAAAAAATCTTTAAAACTGTCATCTACATTAGCTCCTATAATTTTAAAAGAATTAAAAGGCAACTAGGATGGATGAAATATTATATTATTAATTTTCATGATTATGTAGATGCTAAAGAAAAAGCTAATAATATTTCAGTTAGCTTTGCACTATTTGCATATGATGATACGGTCACCCTTGAGAAGGCATCACATGATGTAAGGTGGATAAAATTGATGTAAGAGGAGATAGGCTCTACTAAAAAGAATTAAACTTGGGAGTTAATTGATTTACCGTTGGAGCAAAAGCCTATTAGTATATTAGTATAAAGTGAATCTCCAAAATAAAATTTTGATAAGATGGCACTATTGAAAAGTTTGCACCAAATGCTAGGCAAGAAATAATGAGACTTGTACTTTTTCTTATAGCTCAAAATAATTGATCAATTTATCAATTAGATAATAAATCAGTCCTTTTGTATGGTGAGTTATAAGATGTTTAGGTTAATCAACCTCTTGGGTTTGTAATTAAAAGATTTCAAAAAAGGTTTATAAATTAAAAAGGATATTATATAATCTAAAGCAAGCACTTAGAGTTTTGTATAGTCATATTTATTCATATTTTGAGACACATAGATTTGAAAAATATCCTTCTGAACATACTTTATTTATAAAATATAGAGAGATAGGGAGGATATTAATTGTTTGCTTATATATAGAAGATGCTATTTATACTTTAACAATATTCATGAATTGTAATCTTTTATGAAAAAAATTAATATGATTGACTTGGGTTTGATGAAATATTATTTTGGACATGAAGTTGAGCAACAAGATATAAGAATTTTTATTATATCAAGAAGATTCTTGAAAAGTTTAAGATGGATAAAAACAAGTTGGCTAGTACTCTAGTTGAAATAGGTTTAAAGCTTAGTTGTACTCGTTACACATAAATTATGGCGTAGTCTTACATGCTAAACTATAAATCAGACTAAATATTTATGTATGGAGTTAGCCTAATTAATAGATATATGGGAAATCCAACAGAAGTTCATCTCAAAAGGATAAAGAAAATCCTATGTTATTTAAATGAAACTCGTGATTTTGATAATTTTTTATGATAAAATTTTTTTATTTGACTGGATTTACTTGCTGTAGGTGATCTTGATAGTGAGAATAGCGCATCTAGTTATGTTTCTTCTTAGGTTCTGAAGCAATTTCATTGTCTTCTAAGAAGCAATTCATTATGGCATTGAGTAGTAGCAGCAACATGTGCATCTCAGGCCATTTGGTTTAGAAATATACTAAAAGGATTAAGATTTAATCAAGGTATAATTAGGATTTAATCATGAAAAACATATTCACGTGAGGTACCATTTCATAAAGCATCAAGTGAAAAATTAGATAATCGAGATGGAGAATCAAGTTATAAATATCTTTATAACACCTCTGGAGACTAAAACATTTGAGCACACGTAAAGATTACTTAAAATTTCAAAAACAATTAAATTGAGAATATTGGAGATTGTAATTTAAATTTGATTAGATATAAAACCTCTTAAGACTAAAGCATTTGAGCACTTGTGAAGATTATTAAAATTTAAAAAAATTTAAATTGAGGAAGTTAGAGATTATAATTTAAATTTGATTAGAATTAAATTAGGAGTTTGAAATAAATTAGAAGTTTGAGTTAAAGTGGAGTTTTATTTTATTAGTATTATGATTTTGTGATCTAGGTCTATAAATAGATTGTGTTCTATTTACTAGACCCCAAGCGGGTTAGTGTTAGGATAGTAGTGGCACCAAGAGAGGGAGTGAATTAGTGCTTTTGAAAAATTTCGATGATTTTAAAAACTTCATTCAATGAAAATTGATATCAAAAGTATACTTAGAGCAAGTATAATAAGCAATTAAATCAGTAAATAATAAGAGTGAAAGGCTCAAAGAAAAACGTACACCGGATTTATAGCAGTTCGGTCGCTGTAACCTACATCTACTTCTGATTTCTTTTCCGTTAAAAGCCACCAACTTTCATTAACAATATTTTTTCAATAGGCAAAGACCAACTACTCTTATTACAACTTTTTTCTCTTTTTATAGGTTTAGAAGAAAACCTTTATAAGTCTCATATCTCTTAGATAGAATTCTAAACTTTTGTAGAAGATGATGGGAACTCTCAACACTTTTCAAGATTGCAACTTTGATTCACTAATGTTTTAGTTCACTCTTTCTTATGTCTACCTAGTAGAGATGAGTAGGGTATTATTTATAGACTCTAAATGACTTCAAAATTGGAGCCAAAAGTTTAAATTTTTTGGTCTTTCGGGTATAAGCGATACCATCACCTATGCTAGGCGATACTACCACTTGGCAGAGCCTCAAAGACGGGGCTCTAGTGGTACTACCACTAGCCTGGGTGGTACCACTACCTACTAACATTAATGCTGGTGGTACCATCGCTTAGTCTAGGTGGCACTATCGCCTTACAGCTTGGAAAAGTATACTATTGACTTTTCCAACTCATAGGTAATTCCACCACCAGTTTGGTAGTGCTACCACCTAACCCAATCTATGTGTCACTAAATGAGCCTCCAAATGAACCCAAATCAATCCCAATTCTAGTCTAATGGGCCCTTAATTGAGTTAGCATAGTTATACTTGAATCTAACTTTAAAACTATGATGATCATGACTTAAACAATTACAAAACATAGAACCTTGTGTTGTTTGACATATCATTGGTTCATCCGTTCTCTCGATGCATCATGCTCTCCTTCGACATATTGATTGATTCATCGACATGTTGACTTCTACAACATCTGATCTTGATACAACATCCAATTCTTTTGGCTTGATGCTTGATCTCTGACTCCAGCACAACATTTGATTCTTCTGCTTCAATTATTTTGTTTTTTCTTGATCGAAGTTAGTCTTGCATCACTTTTCTCAAAACATGGTTTAGATCATAAACTCATCAATTGATTTCATCATCAAAATCTGAGATTCAACAATCTCCCCCTTTTTTATGATGACAACCAATTGATGACAGAGTTTAACTGAACTCTCCCTTGTTGAATCTCGGATTTTGATGATGAAATCAATTGATAGTGTTTATCTAATCTGCATTTTGAGTGACACAGAAAGCTTCGATTAGGGAGAGACAATTAAAGCATGAAGAATCATGTTGGGCTGGATTAGAATATGTCAGAAGATTGGACGTCAAGCCGGAAGATCGGTCGACGTATCGGCAGAAGGCTTCAGGCCATGGGTTCGGGCATCGAGCCAAGAAGAGTGAAAATTACGCCAAGGAAATCAGAGTTGCATAGGTCAACTAACCGATTGGGCAATAGGCTATAAGAGAGAACGATGCGCCGAAGAATCGGACGATGTATCGATGAACCAATAACATACCGGACAACATTTGATTCAAGCTTTATAATAATTATCTAGATTGAAGTAGATTTTAAGTGTGCAGGATTAACTACGATAGCAATCAAGGCATAAAGCAAAATGAAGTTCCGGAGTCAAGAATGAGATTTCATTAGGAGTTCAAGAGTTTGATGAAAGTCCGGACGTTCATCGGAAGTTCTACCAAAATTGATCAAGAAGTCCAGGAGCTTGCTAAAGAAGCTCATTGGAACTTGTTAAGAAGATCGTCATGAAGTCCAAGAGCTTGTCGGGAGTCTACTGGAACATTACCGAGAGATCATCGAAAGTTCGCCGAAAGATCGTCGAAAGCTCGCTAGAAGAAACATAGACTAACCGGACTTGATTTGCTTAGTGTATACCTTAAAATTCATAGTTAGCACATAATTGGGTTGAAATTGGGCCAACTCAATTAGGAGATAATTGGGCTCAAGTTTGGGCTGTGTTGGGCCAAGTAAACTGCCAAAACAGTGACCCAATAGGTGGCACCGTTAGTGGCTCAATCTACGAGGCACAATCTTCGAAACTATGTCAGGCAGTAGTACCACCAGTCTAGGTAGTGGTACTACCCAAACATAATCTTCCAGGCGGTGGTACTACCTAGTGTTAGAAAGCATTAGCGGTGGTACCGTCAAAACCCTGAAAACCGGGGATAAGACTCTTCTAGGCTCCAAGTTTGAATCCATTTAGAGTCTATAAATACCCCTCTCATCCCTACTCAGATGACACAAGCACAGAGAACTTAAAAGTGAGAAAAGACTATAGCAATTACTTAAGAGATCCTCTCCTATAGCTTAAGTTTAGAATTCTATTTAGAGAAGATTGAGTGCTTGTAAAAAGTTGTCTCCTAAACCTATAAAAAGAAGAAGTGGGGTGTAAAAGGGTAGTTGATCTTAACCCATTGAAAAAAGATCATTAGTGGATGCTGGTGATCTCAATGGAGAAAGAATCGGAAGTGGATGTAGGTCACAACGACCGAACCACTATAAATTCTAGTTTGCATTTCTATTATTGTCATTTATTTACTTTGCAATTGCTTCACTTCCTCCTTACTTGGCTTTCATTACCCTTACGAATAAACACGCTTTCAAGTTATCTTCCGAGATTGGTTTTTAACATATGAAGATTTCTAAACCAATGTTTTTATCCACTACACTAATTCACCCCCCCTCTTAGTGCCGCTCTTGATCCTAACAATTTGTCTTTTGGTTTAAATGATGATGCATGTTTTAATTTGGCATAAAAACTTAGGCATGCTTGCAAGAAATTAAATCACTTAAATTGACATAACTAAAAATAGGAAAACATTTTTCTTAAGAATTTCTCAATCCCTATCTTATTGAGTTTTCAAAAAGGAGATTGATAAATCTATTTGTATGAATCTCTTGGACTATGAAAAAGATTTTGATGATTTGAATCTAAATAAGATTTTTCCAATTGAATCATGAACTTTCTCTTGAGATATCTTCTATTTTATGTGAATCAAGATCCCTCACTTTTTATTCTCGAATGATTTCTTATATTTTATTAAAGAGAATATTTATCAAAATGAATCATGCCTTTTGGTATTCACATGATCTCATCTTTCATGATATGATTTTTCTTTCTATAATTCCTTGTATTCATGAAGTATATCTTATCATCATATTTTTCTTGATGTCTTTCATGTGATGACTTGAATATTTACACCTTTGTGCTATTCCCCTCTTTTTGCCTATGACAAAGGGGGAGAAAATAAATAATGAATGTTTGGTACCAACAATCATGAAGTGATAAATGCTTAAAAATATTGATTTAATGTTTGGTATCATGAATGCTTTAGTATCATGCATGGGAGAAATGATGAATGTTTAGTATCATAATCAAAATGTTGATCTAATGCATGAAGTGATAAATGCTTAAAACTTTTAATGCTCTAGTATCATGTATGATATGCTCATAGTGATGATTAATTTATTTTTGGTATTATGCATGAAGCAAGGATGAATGTAATGGTTTGAAATTTAGCATGTTATATATTGAAGACTTGAAACCATGTTTTGGTATCATGCATACCCAATTAATATTGATTTGAAAATTTATTGATTTAGTATCATGCCCAACGTGATAATAATAATGACTTGACATTTCTTACAAGAACACTTTATAGGTTAAGATTTATTTTCTTTATCCAAATCATAATCTTGATTTCTTGATATTTGATACATGAGATTTTTCTATGAATCAAGGTCTTATTTTTGAACTCTCATGTTTCTTTTTGTTATTGGCTAAAAGGGAAAAGAATTACAACATTGTATCCTTCCCTTCTATTTGACAATGATATAGGGAGAGCAAATTTTACTATTTTGCTAGCTAGCTTGCATACTTAAAGAAGCAAAAAATTACTAGTTTGCATATCATAAAGAGAAGCAAAAAACTTTCTCATCTTAAAAAATTTAAAAATTTTGCCAACTTTCATGTGTAAAATTTGCTAACTTGCATGTTCCAAAATTATGTAAACCTTTCTAAATTTACTAGCTTGAAAACTACATGAAAAAAGAATTGCTAGAAACGTAAAAATGCTAGCTTGCACATTTCAAGTAAATACAAAAACATGCTATCTTGCATATATCAAAAGATGTAAAAATTTTACAAAAAAACTTGCTAGCTTGCATGATGATAAATGCAATGATTTAAAATTATAGCTCAAAAACTTGCTAGATGCACTTTTCCTTCTTGTTGATGACAAAGAGGGACAAAATGTGATGATGAGTTGAATCATACATGATAGGATGTAATATACTTTGATATTTTGATATCATGATGATACTTATAATAATGATCATGCATATGATGAATGTAATACTCATGATTTTATTATGATGATGTATATAATATATTGCATATGATGTGAATCATGATTGCTTTGACTTGAATTTAATTAAAATTCAAGATTCTATCGATATGGCATATTGATAGGGGAAGTTAAGGTTAACTCCGTCATCAATTGGTTGTCATCATCAAAAAGGGAGAGATTATTGAATATTAGATTTTGATGATAAAACCAATTGATAGTGTTTATCTGATCTGTGTTTTGAGTGATGTAGGAAGCTTCGATCAGCAAGAGATAATTAAAGCAGGAAGAATCATGTTGATTGGAATATGTCAGAAGATTGGATGTCGAGTCGGAGGATCAATCAATGTATCGGCAGAAGGCTTCAAGCCATGGGTTCGGGCATCAGACCAAGAAGAGCGAAAATTATACTAAGGAAATCAAAGTAGCGAAGGTCAACTGGCTGATTGGGTAATAGGCCACAAAAGAGGACGATGTGTCGAAGAATCGGACAAAGCGTTAATGAACCAATGATATGTCAAATAACATTTGATTCAAATTTTGTAATAATTATCTAGATCGAAGTAGGTTTTAAGTGTGCAGGATTAACTAAGATAGCGATCAAGGTATAAAGCAAAATGAAGTCCCGGAGTTAAGAATGAGATTTCATTGGGAGTTCGAGAGCTCGTCGGAAGTCCGGATGTTCGTCAAAAGTTTTGCCAGAATTGACTGAGAAGACCAAGAGTTTGCCAAAGAAGCTCATCGGAACTCGCTAAGAAGATCGTTGTGAAGTCCAAGAGCTTGCCGAGAGTCCATTGGAACATTACCGAGAGACCATTAAAAATTCACTAGAAAATCGCTGGAAGCTCACCGGAAGAAACCTAGACTAACCAGACTTAATCTACCTAGTGTATGTCTTAAAATTCGTAGTTAGTACATAATTAGGTTGGAATTTGGCCAACTCAATTAGAGGACAATTGGAAGTTTGGACTGTGTTGGGCTAAGTGAAAGGCCCAAACAGTGACCTAACAAGTAACACCGTCAGTGGCTCAGTCTATGAGGCATAGTCTCTAAGACTATGTCAGGCAGTGGTATCGCTCAGACATAGTCTTCCAGGCAGTGGTACTGCCCAGTGTTAGAAAGCACTAGCGATGGTACCGCCAATACCTCGAAAACCAAGGATGAGACTCTTTTAGGCTCCAAGTTTGAATCTATTTGGAGCCTATAAATACCCCTCTCATCTCTACTTAGATTACATAAGCACAGAGAACTTAAAAATGAGAAAACACTATAGCAATTACTTGAGAGATCCCCTCCTCTAGCTTAAGTTTAGAATTATGTTCAAAGAAGAGTGAGTGCTTGTAAAAGGTTGTCTCCTAAACCTGTGAAAATGAGAAGTGGGGTGTAAAAGGGTAGTTAATCTTAGCTCGTTGAAAGAAGATCATTAGTGGATGCCAATGACTTCAATGGAGAAGGAATCAGAAGTAGATATAGGTCACAATGACCAAATCACTATAAATTCTAGTTTGCATTTTCATTTACTTACTTTACTATTGCTTCACTTCCTCCTTACTTGGCTTTCACTACCCTTACGAACAAACATGCTTTTAAGTTATCTTTAGAGATCGATTTTTAACGTACGAAGATTTTTAAATTGACGTTTTTATCTGCTACACTAATTCACCCACCCTCTTAGTACCGCTCTTGATCCTAACACCTCTATATATATGCCATATCAAAATAAAGTAAACTTGAATTCAAAAAGAATGATGACCTTTGAATTTAAGTCGAAACAATTTAAGTCGTGATCATATGTAACATATTATATCAACATAAACATTACTTACATCATATGTCTATCATCCTTATAAACATAATTTTAAATCATCAAGGTATAACATGGATAATTGTAAAACATAAAATTTCAAATCATCATCACTTTGGGCATAACATACATTAAAATTTTTAAATCATTCATTATTACATCTCCCCCTTTGTCATCAACAAAAAGGAGAAAAGTACAATTAGTAATTTCTTGAAACATGTAAGCTAGTAAGTTAGCAAGTTTTACATCACTTTACAAGCTAGCAAATTGGCAAGTTTTACTTCTTTTTAAAGTATGAAGGTTAACAGGTTTTGCTTCTCTTGAGATGAGCTAACTAGCACTTTTGCTTCTCTTTTAGGCATGCTAGCAATTCTCTTTCTCCCCTTTATCATTATATAAAAAAGAAAGGAGAAGAGAAGGATTCAATGATACAAATATTTCAATCATCACATGAACAAATGAAAGATCAAGTCATAAATTCGACAGACCATGAATCATTTTGATAAATCTCTTCTTTTGTAAATAACAAAAAGAGAGAAGCATAGGAAATGATCTTGATTAAAAAAAAAAAACTCAAGTCATGAAAACTAAGAAATCAAGATAATGATCCAAAAAATATATAAGAAAAATTCATACATTTGGAAGATTTAACATGCCTAATTCTCTTCTAATAAAATCAAATTATTCCTCATTCAATGGTTTAGTAAAAGTATCTGCTAATTGATATTTTATGTTAATAAAATCTAAAGATATATCATGATATTAACATGATATATAATAAAATGATGTCTAATATCAATATGTTTAGTTCTAGAATATTGAATGAGATTCTTTGCTAAACATATTGTACTAGTGTTATCACCTTTTATAGGAATGTTTTTCAAGTAAAATCTATAGTCTTTTAAAGTATTTTTCATCTAAATAACTTGTGCATATTATGCATCTACTACTACATATTTAGCCTCAGTTGTAGATAATATAACAAAATTTTATTTCTTGGAAGACCAAGAAATAAGTGCATGACCTAAGACTTGATATGTTCCAGATGTGTTTTTTCTATCTATTCTACATCCAACAAAATCAACATCAGCGTAGGTAATTAATTCAAAATTTTTAGATTTTGGATATCATAATCTTATATTAGGAGTTTCTTTTAAGTATCTAAAAATCCTTTTAACAGCTTTAAAGTGAGATTAGTTGGGATTAGATTGAAATATAGTATAAAGTCCAACACTAAATGTAATATCAGGTCTAGTAGTTGTGAGGTTTAGTAAACCTATCATACCCTTATAAGTCTTTTGATCAAAACATTCTCCATCATGGTCTATATCTAATTTTATAGAAGTGCTCATTAGTGTGTTAATATCCTTAGCACTATCCATATTAAATTATTTTAATCGATCTAAAGCATACTTAGTTTGACTAACAAAAGTTTTATCACTTAGTTGCTTAATTTATAATCCTAAGAAAAATATTAGTTTACTCATTAAACTCATTTCAAATTCTTGGCTCATACTTTTGGCAAATTATCCATATAAGGATTAATTTATAGAACAAAAAATAATATCATTAACATAAATTTAAATAATAAAAAATATTTTTAAAATATTTAATAAATAATATAGTATCGACCTTGCCTTTTGAGAAGTTATTTTGAATAAACAAAGTACTAAGTCTCTCATACCAAGCCCTAGGGGCTTACTTCAAACCATAGAAAACCTTAGATAATTTATAAATATTATTTAAAAAAAGAATATTTTCAAATCCGAGTGATTGTTCAACATAAACTTCTTCGGAAATAAAGATATTTTAAAAAACACTTTTGATATACATTTGAAATAACTTAAAATTATTACAATGTATAGACAAGAAATATACTTATGGCTTCAACTCTTACTATAGAAGCGAAGGTTTCTTCATAATTGATACATTCTTCTTAGTTGAAATCTTTGGTCACTAATCTAGTCTTGTTTCGAACCATGATACTAAGTTCATCTTACTTATTCCTAAAGACCCATTTAGTATCAATTACAAGATGGTCACTAGATCTTGGAACAAGCGTCCAAACCTTGTTTCTCTCAAATTAATTTAATTCTTCATACATTATAAAAACTTATGAATCATATTTAAGAATATCATCAATGTATTTAGGTTCAATTTGAGATAAAAAGGTCACAATTGCACAAAATTGTTTTGAAGAGGAATGAGTTTGAACACCATTTCATGTATCTCCAATGATTAGCTCCCTATGATATACATCTATATACTTTCATTCTTTATGTAAGGATTCTTTGAAAGTATATGCATCCAAGTTGCTTAGAAGAGAAGGATTCTCATTCAAATTCAAAGTTTTCATCAAAATCATTTTTCTTAAATTCGAGTGATTCATTAAAAACAACATTGATAGATTTCTCAATAACTAAAGTTCTTTTATTGAAAACATGATAAACTTTAGAAATAGAGGAATATCCAAGAAAGATACCTTTATCGGATTTTGTATCAAATTTTTCTAAGGCATCCTTTTCATTTAAAATAAAATATTTATAACCAAAAACTTTGAAATATGAAATTTGGGTCTTTTATTATTCCACAATTCATAGAGAGTTTTAGATAGGAGAGGCCTTATAAGAATCGTATTCATGACATAGCATGTCATGTTAATGACTTTCCCCAAAAATATTTGGGTAAGATATGTTTGTTTAGCATAGTTCTTGCCATATCTTATAAACTTATATTTTTTCTCTCAATAACTTTATTTTGTAGTGGATATCTTAGAGTAAAAAAATTGTGATTATACCCATTTGAATCATAAAATTCTTGAAAATCATGGTTTTTAAATTCACCACCATGATCACTATGAATAGAAGAAATCATAAAACCTTTTTCATTTTGAACTTATTTATAAAATTTTATAAAATATTTAAAAGAATAACTTTTATATGCCAAGTAGTATGTTCAAGTGTATCTACTAAAGTCATTAACAATTACAAAAATATATTTACTACCTCTTTAACTTGTGATGTCAATTGGTCCAAATAAATCCATATGAATTAATTATAACAGTTTAGAGGTATTCACTAGATTTTTAGATTTAAAGCTACTATTTATTTATTTACCTAATTGGCATGCATTACAAACTTTATCTTTAATAAATTTACAGCTAGGCATTCCTCTTACGAGTTTTTTTGTTATAATTTGTGAAATTACTTTCATACTAGCATGACCTAGTCTCCTATGTCAGAGTCATGCATCATCGTTTAAAGTTGAAAAATAAGTTTCATCACAAAAATCATCAAGATTAATAGTATATACATTATTACTTCTTAAGGCAATCATAGATTTATTTTTGTATTGTATTTCTATAGTGTAAGCATTAGATTCAAATTTAATGTTATATCCCTTATCACACAATTGAATAATGCTTAGTAGGTTGTGTTTCAAACCATATACTAATAAAATATTTTCAATCAAAAGGTTTGATTGGTTACCTATATTTACTTTGCCAATAATTTTTCTCTTGTTATTATCTCTGAAGGTAACATATCCTTCATCTTGGTAGTGGGCTTAGAGAAATGTGTTGGATCTCCAATCATGTGTCTTGAGCATCTACTATCAAGATACCATCTCTTGCTCTTAGCTTTTGATTGCAAATATATCTATAAGAAATAGGGTTTACTCTTAGGCACCAATTTAACTTTGAGTCTCTTATGCCCGGATCATTCTTAACTTTTGAGAGAAACTTGCACTAATTTAATCTCTCTTGGGTATTAAACTAATTAAGAGAAACTTGGCTCTAATACTTGTTTAATCTCAAATTTTGATGATGAAGTCAGTTGTAATTTGTTTGATCTAATTTATATGTTAAGAAAAGTGTACAGGATTAACTACGATAGCAGTAAGACATAAAGCAGGTGTTGTGCTGGAGTCAAGATCGAGATCACGTTGGGAGTTCGAGAGTTTGCCGAAAGTCCAGATGTTCGTCGGAAGTTCTACCGGAACCAATCGAGAAGTCCAGAAGCTTACCAAAGAAACTCATTAAAGCTCACCAAGAAGATCGTCGTAAAGTCCGAGAGCTTGCTAAGAGTCCGCCGGATCATTGCCAAGAGTTCGTCGGATGTTCACCGGAAGTACATCAGAAGCTCGCCGGAAGAGCAATTGACGCACCGGAACATGAAGTGCTATAATCATGTCTTAATTATCATAGTTAGAGCATAAATTAAGTTAAGATTGAGAGGTAATCCCACTAACTTAATTAGAGGCCAATTGGGCCCAAAGTTGGGCTGGTTTGGGCTAGATTCAAGGCCCAACCAGGATGCTAAAAGCATGGCCGGCGGTGGCACCACTTGGGAAACAACACCCCAGGAATTCTTAGCGGTGGTACCGCCGGCATTTATTGCTACTAATGGTGGTACTGCCCCTGTTAGGCGGTAGTACTGCTAGAGCTCGATCTCCGAGCTGTTAGGCGGTGGTACCGCCCAAATTGAGCGGTAGTACCGCCCAGTAATGGTGGTGGTACCACCAGTACCCTGGAAATCCGGGATGAGACACTTTTTGGCTCCATTTTTGAAGACATTGGAGCCTATAAAAACCCCACCCTTTTCTGCATGAAAGGGCATGAAAAGTATTGAGATAATCTTGAGTTATTGAGGTGTAAAATTATTGTAAACAAGTGCTAGAGTCCTCCTCCCTTTCTAAGTTTTGAGATCATTCAAGAGAGGTGTGAGACTTATAAGGGTTCTCTCCTAAACCCATGAAAAGGAGAAAGCGTTGTAAAAGAAGTGGTTGGTCTTCACCTATTGAAGGAAGGCCTTTAGTGGACACCGAAGACCTCGTCGGAGGAGGAATCCGAAAGTGGAAGTAGGTCACGTTGACCAAACCACTCTAAATCCTGGTTTGCTTTTCATTTGAGCAATTTACATTATTACAAATCTCATTAATCCTCTCTTACACTTTTGCGAAAGCTTTTAAGTTCTTAATCTCTCCGAAACGGATTGAATCGAAATCATTTTCGTCGGAATCAGTTTTAATCGAAACAAATATTTTTCTGAAATTGTAAAAGTTTTCTGTTGCACTAATTCACCTCCCCTCTTAGTACCGCTCTTGATCCTAACAATTGGTATCAGAGTAAAGTTCACTCTCATTTGGTTTTAAAACCCAAGAGAGATGGTATTTGTCGACAATCTAGAGGGTCATTCAATTACACATCCGCCCATGTTCAATGGGACGGATTACATATATTAGAAGAATAGAATGAGGATCTTTCTAATTTCAATAGATTTCAAACTATGGAATATTGTAGAAAATGGCTTTCAAAAGTCTTCTCTTCCAATGAACGATTGGAATGAGTTGGAGAAGAAGACTTTCGCTTTAAACGCAAAGGCTATAAATTTCTTGCTTTGTATCTTAGATAAAAACGAGTTCAATCGTGTGTCTATTTGTGAATCGGCTTTTGATATTTGACACACACTCGAAGTGATTCATGAAGGCACTAGTAGAGTGAAGGAGTCAAAAATTAATCTTTTAGTACATACTTATGAATCGTTTCAAATGAAACTGAGTGAGACCATTGGAGACATGTACACTCAATTTACGGATGTCATCAATGGTCTAAAAGGACTTGGTAAAAGTTTCTCAGATATTGAGCTTATTAATAAAATTTTAAGATCTCTTTCAAAGAGTTGGGACCCTAAAGTCACGGCCATTCAAGAGGCCAAAGACCTATATAATTTTCCTCTCGAAGAACTAATTGGGTCTTGAGGACACCTTTCCAAAAAAAGGAAGGATATGACACTAAAAATTCAAGAAGACCACTTGAAAAGAAACTCAAGTGATGAGGACCTTGATGAAGACTTGACACTCTTAACAAGGAAATTCAAAAAATTCATTAAAAGGAACAAATTTAAAAATGACACCAAAAATAAATTTGAATCCAAGAAAGATCAAGTACTTTGCTACGAATCCAAGAAGTTGGGACATTACAAGAGCGAATGTCCCCTAGTCAAGAAGAGGCAACCAAAGAAGAAGGCTCTTAAAGCAACATGGGACGACTCAAGTGCATCTAAAGAAGAGGAGCCTACCATCACCGAGCAAGTTGCTCACTATGCACTAATGGCTATTGGAGATGAGGTAACAAGTTCATTAGACATAAATTTATCTTTCGATGAGCTTTTAAATGCATTTCATGAATTATTTGATGAATGTAGAACCTTGAGTAAAAAATATAACTCTTTAAAAATGGAACATGCTTCTCTTATTAGCGATTTTAATGGATTAAAAGTTGAGCACAATGATAGTCTAGCTTCATGTACGAAATGTGATAAATTAGAATTATTTCAAAAAGAAAACTCGCTACTTAAGAAAACCTTAGAAAAGTTTGAGGTTGGTAGCAAATCTTTGAACATGATCCTTGCCAACAAAGGTCACGTTCATAGAAAAGGCGGAATCGGATTTGTGAGTAGCTCTAACCAAAATCCAACCACCTTTGTTAAAGACCCTACTTTGCATGTTTCACCCCGAAAGAAATGCAACTTTTGTTGCAAATTTGGAAATGTAGCTTATCATTGTCCATTCAAGAAATATAGTCCATATAAATTGATTTAGGTTCCTAAAAGAATCTCAAATAACTCAATGCAATATGATAAGTTATGTAGATCAATTTTTGAGGTACCCAAGGTCAAATGAGTACCTAAAAATCATCCTTTTTTATCGAAAAATATACCATCACAAGCTAGGAGCAAGAGATTGTACCTTGATAGTGGATGCTCAAGGCATATGATTGGAGATCCATCTTAAGTCTCTAAGCTCACTAGCATAAATGAAGGATATGTCACCTTCGGAGACAACAACAAGGGTAAAATCATTGGCAAAGGAACCATAGGTAACAAATCCAATTTCTTTATTGAAGATATGTTATTGGTTGATGGTTTAAAGCATAATCTCTTAAGTATTAGTCAATTATGTGATAAAGGATACATCATTAAATTTAAATATAATGCTTGCATTATTGAAAAATCACACAAAAACATATCTATGATTGCCTTAAAACAAAATAATGTATATACTATCGACATTAATGATCTATGTAATGAAATATGCTTTTCGGTTTTGAATGACGATGCTTGGCTTTGGCATAGGAGATTAGGTCATGCTAGCATGAAACTAATCTCTCAAATTTCATCTAAAAAACTTGTAAGAGGTATTCCTCATATCAAGTTTGTCAAAGATAATGTGTGTGATGCATGTCAACTAAGAAAACAAATAAAAGGTAGCTTCAAACCTAAGAACCAAACAAGCACCTCTAGACCTTTGCAATTGATCCATATGGACTTATTTGGACCAATTGCTACATCAAGCCTAGGAGGCAGCAAATACGCATTTGTCATCATGGATGATTATAGTAGATACACATGGACCTATTTTTTGGCACACAAAAGTGAATGCTTTAGGTATTTCTCAAAGTTTTGTAAACTTGTTTAAAATGAAAAGGGTTTTGTGATTTCGTCAATTCGAAGTAATCACAATAGTAAATTTCAAAACCATGATTTCCAAGAATTTTGTGAATCTAATGGATACAACCACAACTTCTCTGCTCCAAGAAATCCTCAACAAAATGGAGTAGTAGAAAGAAAGAATAGAAACTTACAAGAAATGGCAAGAACCATGTTAAACGAACATAGCCTACCCAAATATTTTTGGGTCGAAGCTATAAATATGATATGCTATGTTATTAATAGGGTTCTAGTAAGACCACTACTTTCAAAGACTCCTTATGAGTTGTGGAACAACAAAAAACCCAACGTTTCATACTTTAAAGTTTTCGAATGTAAATATTTTATTTTGAATGAAAAAGATGCCTTAGGTAAATTTGATGCAAAATCTGATGAAGAAATTTTTCTTGGCTATTCTTTTGTTTCTAAAGCATTTCGTATCTTTAACAAAAGAACCTTGATTATAGAAGAATCTATTCATGTTGTTTTTAATGAAGTTTCTAAAGTTAAGAAAAATGATTTTGATAATGATATTAATTTTGATGCTTTGAATTTAAATGATTCCCCTTCTCTATCTAGCAACTTAGATGCATCTTCTTCCGAATCTTCTTTACCGAAGGAATGGAAGTATGTAGATGCTCATCCTAAGGAGCTAATTATAGGAGACACATCGAAAGGGGTTCAAACTCGTTCTTCTCTTAAAAATTTTTGTACCAACACCGCTTTTCTCTCCCAAATTGAACCTAAATGCATTGACGAGGCCATGAAAGATGATTCACGGGTCATTGCAATGCAAAAAGAGTTAAATCAATTTGAGAGAAATAAAGTATGGAAGCTTGTTCCAAGACCAAATGACCATTTAGTTATTGATACTACGTGGGTCTTTAGAAACAAGCAAGATGAATCTGGTATCGTGGATAGAAATAAGGCTAGATTAATGGCCAAAGGTTTTAACCAAGAAGAAGGTATCGATTATGAAGAAACCTTCACTCCTGTGGCTCGATTAGAAGCCATAAGGATGCTCCTTGCCTATGCAAATAGTAATAATTTTAAGTTGTTTCAAATGGATGTTAAAAGTGAGAAGTTTATGTTGAACAACCTCCCAGATTTGAGAATGATAATCTCCCTAATTATGTGTTTAAATTAACTAAAGCTCTCTATGGATTGAAACAAGCCCCAAGGGCTTGGTAGAGAGACTTAGCTTATTTCTTATCAAAAATAATTTCTCTAAAGGCAAGGTCGATATTACATTGTTTATCAAAAAAATTAAAAATAATTTTTTTATTGTTCAAATTTATGTTGATGATATTATTTTCGGTTCCACAAATGAATCTCTATGTGAATCATTTGCTAAAAGTATGAGTCTTGAATTTGAAATGAATTTGATGGGAGAATTAACCTTCTTTTTAGGCTTACAAATCAAACAACTAAGTAATGACATTTTTCTTAGTCAAATAAAATATGCTTTAGGTTTGCTAAAAAGGTTTAATATGGATAGCTCAAAAGCTATCAATACTCCCATGAGTACCTCCACTAAGTTAGACATTGATGAAAGTGGAGAAAGCTTTGATCAAAAAGCTTATAGGGGTATGATAGAAAGTTTACTATACTTCACCGCAACTAGACCGGATATCATGTTTAGTGTAAGTCTTTGTGCTAGGTTTCAATCTAATCCTAAGATATCTCATCTTAAAGTAGTTAAGAGAATTTTTAGATATCTTAAAGGTATTACTAATTTAGGATTATGGTATCCAAAGTCCGAGAACTTTGAACTAATTACATATGCTGATGCGGATTTTGTTGGATGTAGATTAGATAGAAAAAGTACATTCGGAACATGTCAATTTTTAGGACACGTACTAGTTTCTTGGTCTTCCAAGAAACAAAACTCGGTTGCACTATCTACAACCGAAGCTGAGTATATTGCAGCTAGTGCATGTTGTGCACAAGTTGTGTGGATGAAAAACATTTTAGAAGATTATAAGATTCATCTTAAAAATATTCCCATAAAATGTGATAACACAAGTGCAATATATTTAACAAAGAATCCCATTCAACACTCTAGAACAAAACATATTGATATTAGGTATCACTTTATACGAGATTATGTCAATAATCATAATGTAATCTTAGAGTTTATTAATACAAAACATCAATTAGCCGATATCTTTACAAAACCTTTAAGTGAAGAATAATATGATTTTATTAGAAGAGAGTTAGGAATGTTAATTTGTCGGAATGCATGAATTTGATGTATATCTTTTTCAAACTATTTTTATAAATTTCTTGAATGGAGCTTTCATAAGTTTATGTCATATCAAGTTTCTTCAATATCCTTGCTCCATCACTTAATGAATTTTGATACATGGAATTAATTGAAAAATGCATCTCTCATGGATTTCACTTTTATAATTTTTTTTTTTGAGATGAACACTTGCAAAAATGAGGATTTGATTTCACATGAATATCTTGATCCTTATGAAAATTGAACCATGATTTAATGAAACTCTTTTATCATTTTTGACTTGATTCAAATCATTTTATAAAGTTGGTTTTTAATGGATTTCCTCCTTTCTTTCCTTCTTCATGTAAAGGTTTTGAAAAAAAAAAAAAGGAGAAGTTGATGAAAGCTATCTCTTTAATGCTTATATCTTTTAATGTTGAGAACTTTTGAATGACATGAGCTTGAAATATGATTGGTATGAATTCTTACAAATTGAAATATGGCATGAATTTTTTACAAATTGAAATATCTCCTTTTTGTTGATGACAAAGGGAGAGAAATAATACCAAAATGTGGTAAATTGATGACAAATGCATACAATATATTTCATCATAAATACTTGAAATGTTAGCTTGATAAATTTCTTTCATTATGGTAAGATATCTAGAGCTTAACTTGCTATTTTACAATTGATATCTTGCCATAGAATGATGAATTGCTATCTTTGTCATCTTTCATATTTGAAATATCAAACTTGAAAATGGATGTCATGCCTTGACATCATTTTGAGAATGTTAGATCATGATAGGAATCATGATGTGTGTATTGATAAGTTTAAATGAACTCAACTTATCAATTTGTTTCTTGAATTCAAAGGCTTTGAATTCAAGAATGTCTTTTCTCAAGTATGGCATATAGATAGGGAGAGTTAAGGTTAACTCCATCATCAATTGATTGTCATCATCAGAAAGGGGGAGATTGTTGAATCTCTGATTTTGATGATGAAGTCAATTATAATTTGTTTGATCTAATCTATATGTTGAGAAAAGTATGTAGGATTAACTATGATAGCAGTAAGACATAAAACAGGTGTTGTGCTGGAGTCAAGATCGAGATCACGTTGGGAGTTCAAGAGTTCGCCGGAAGTCCGGACATTCGTCGGAAGTTCTACTGGAACTAACCAAGAAGTCCAGAAGCTTGCCAAAGAAACTCATCAAAGCCCGCCAAGAAGATCGTCGTAAATTCCGGGAGCTTGCCGGGAGTCCGCCGGAGCATTGCCGAGAGTTCGTCGGAAGTTCGCCGGAAGAGCAATTGACATACCGAAACATGAAGTGTTGTAATCATGTCTTAGTTATTATAGTTAAAGCATAAATTAAGTTAGGATTGGGAGGTAATCCCACTAACTTAATTAGGGGCCAATTGAGCCCGAAGTCGGGTTGGCTTGGGCCGAATTTAAGACCCAACCAGGATGCTGAAAGCCTGGCTGGCGATGGCACCACTTGGGAAACAACACCCCAGGAATTCTGGGTGGTAGTACCGTCGACAGTTATTGTTGCCAGTGGTGGTACCGCCCTTGTCAGGCGGTAGTACCACCAGAGCTCGGTCTCCGAGCTGTCAGGCGGTGGTATCGCCCAGACTGAGCGGTAGTACCTGTTGAATCTCGAATTTTGATGATGAAACTAATTGATTGTGTTTAGATGTTTAACTGCATTTTGAGTGATGCAGGTCTACTCGATAAGGATTAGACAGTTGACGCAGAAGGAATTGACGTTGCGCTGGAGGAGATCACGTTAGGATATTGGACGGTAGGACGCTTCGGACGTCGGGCATCGGGCCAAGGAAAGCGGAATTGCACCAAGGATATCGGGGTTGCGGAGGTCAACCGCCGATTGGGCAACAAGCCGCAAGAGAGAACGATGCGCTGAAGAATCGGACGAAGCGCCAACCAATGACGTGCCGGGCAACAGAATGTCAATTAGCGTTGTAATAATTGTCTAGATCGGAGTAGAGTTTTGGCTTGTGTGTGCAGGATTAACTACGATAACGATGAAGACATAAAGCAAAACAAAGTGCTGGAGTCAAGCGCGAAGGATTCGTTGGGAGTTCGAGAGTTCGACGGAAGTCTGAAGGTTCGTCGGGAATGCTGTCGGAACTAGCCGAGAATGAGTAGGGAGCTTGCTGAAGGGTTTTTCGGAAGCTCGCCAAAAGGTTCGTCGGAAGTTCACGGAGCTCACCGAGAAAGATCGGAGCTTGCCGAAGAAGCTCGTCGGAACTCGCCAAGATCAAATCGTGAAGTCTAGGAGCTTGCCGGGAGTCCGCAGAATGGTTTCCGAGAGTTTATCGGAAGACCGCCGGAAGTTCGCCGAAAGCTCGCCGGAAGAAGTTTTGACTTATGGACTTTGTAATAGCTTAGAAAATGTCTTTAAATTTGTAGATAGCACATTAATTAGGGCTAGGATTAGGTGTTAATCCTATGACCCAAGTAGGGCCAATTCGGCCCAAGTTTGGACTGGTTTGGGCCAATTTTGGAGCCCAACCAGTGAGCTGAAATAGTGTAGGCGGTGGCACCGCCCAGAGGCCGAGAGCTGGGCGGTGGCACCACCTGGGCTGGGCGGTTGCACCGCCCAGCACCCGAGAGCTGGGCGGTGGCACCGCCAGCATCGGGAACATAAGAGAATTCAAATTTTTGGAGCCCAAATTTGAATCCTCTTGAGGCCTATAAATACCCCTCAATTCTCAGCAGAGAGAACAGTTTTTTGAGCAGCAAGTGATTGAGAGAAAGGTCTTAGAAAAGTCTTAGCAATCCTTGGTTTTCAATTTGCTAGTGTTCACCTCCTTCTTTCTTGAAAATATGTAAGAGTGTGAACTGCTTGTAAAGAGTTGTAAGAGGGGTATTTACCCTTCCATTTCAAGAGATTTGCTAGTGGAAGGTGGGAGCCTCGTCGAAGAGGGGCCTCGCAAGTGGATGTAGGTCATTTGACCGAACCACTTTAAAAACGGCGTAATCTCTGGTTTACATTTCATTGTTGCTATTCACATTACTGCAAACTTTCTTACTTACTTTATTTACTCATTACCTTAGCTGCTCTACTATACGAATACACTTTCAAGTTCAATTTTTACCGTACGAAAGATTTATCAAAACCGACGTTTTAATCCGCTGCACTAATTCACCCCCCCCCCCCCTCTTAGTGCTCTTGATCCTAACAATTGGTATCAGAGCCCGGTATTTCTCTTTTCGGATTTACACCCGAGAGAAATGGCTCTTCATGGCTTTCAAGAGGGCTTTTCGGTTTTTCGTCCACCGTTGTTTAACGGATTGGACTACACTTATTGGAAAACTCGAATGAGAGTTTTCTTGATTTCTATGAATTTGGATTTATGGAATATTGTTGAAAATGGTTTTCAACTTCCCTCTAAACCGATGAACGAATGGTCGGATTTGAAGAAGAAGTATTTTTCTTTAAACGCAAAGGCTATAAATGCCTTATTTTGCGCTTTGGACAAAAATGAGTTCAATCGGATTTCTATGTGCAAAACGGCTTTTGATATTTGGCGAACACTTGAAATCACACACGAGGGAACTAGTAGAGTCAAAGACTCGAAAGTTAACATTTTATTGCATGATTTTGAGCTTTTTCGAATGCAACCAAGCGAGACTATAGGCGACATGTACACCCGTTTCACGGATGTCGTCAATAATCTAAGAGTTCTTGGTAAATCTTTTTCGAATTTTGATCTCGTAAGTAAGATCTTAAGATCCCTTCCAAAAAGGTGGGATCCTAAAATAACCGCAATACAAGAGACAAAAAATTTAAATGATTTTCCATTAGAAGAATTAATTGGGTCATTAATGACCTATGAAATGACACTTTTGGAACATTTTGAACCCGATGAGCACTTGAACCACCTTCCAAAGAATAGGAAGGATTTGGAACTCCGGACAAATGAATACCACTGACTCAAGTGATGAGGACAATGATGAACTTGAACTTTGAACACTAAATCTTAATAAGTTCATTAAACAAAATCTAAAATAAACAATGAACTTGAACGGAGGAAGAGGCCAAAGAAGAGGAAGGCAACCAAGGATGAATCAAGAACTTTCAAAGGTGAAATGGCGAATTGGGCTTTGATGGGCTTCGACTACAAGGTAAGAAACTCAACTCTCTTGAATTATTTTGAAATTACTTGAAGTTTTCATGAGTGCTTAATTTAGATAGTAGGAATAGGAAATAAAAATTGTTTTTCAAAAATTATATCATGTTTTTCTTTTTAGCATCTTTGAAAAATTAAAAAGTTGATCATGAAAAGTATATTGCTAAGGTTTCACGCATATTATGTTTTGAAATGTTGAATAATGTATGCAACATTAGGAATAATAATTATATGATATGTGATAATGCTTAGGATTAATCCATGCTTGTGTATCTTGATGATTTTATGTCATGCATTAGTTTTTGAAGTAAATGTTGATTTAAAACTCTCATTTTAGATTAACATGTTTTTTGGTCTAATCATTTTTATGACGAATTAAGATGACATTCTTATGACATATTAAGATGACATAGTGCATGTACATCTATGTATGAATTTCTTGATAGTCTTTTGATGATGGATATGATATCATGATGTGTTTGGTCTTGACGGGTTCATGACGAAACTTATGTTTCGATTTTAAATGATGATACATGTTTTCACAAAAGACTTGAATACCCTCACATGAAATCAATTGTATGAAATTGAAATGAATTGAGATTAATGAATTTATTTTACTAATCTTGTGAATCTCATGAAAATAAACATGATAATATTTTGAAAATAAATGAGTGTATCATGCTTTTGGTCTTAATGATTTCTCTTGAACATACTTTTTTAAATCATACTTGATGATGAATATCAAGATATTAAAAGGATGTTATCATGGAATCATGCTTGATGATTTGTTTTATGAAATTTACCTTTCCGTCTTAAATGTTGACACTTGTTTTATTAAAGGTAAATGCATGCTTATAAGAAGCAAATCACATGAATAGAAATTTATAAAAACGAAATGTGATCCTCTATCTTATCGACTTTTCAATAAATCTATGCTTGTCATGTATGAATTTATTGAATGTGACTTTGAGGATGATTTCGGATTTCACAAATGCTTGATTTATACTTATGACATGAGACACATTTAAATATGAATCATGTTCAATGCTTCAATCATGTTATATCTCCCTTAATTCATTTTATTCTCCTAGATTTATTTACCAAAGAGGAGAAATCTTCCGAATGAATGAAATGATACAAATGAATCACTTATCGATATATCTTTTTGAAATATCTTTTTAATGTGATGTTGATAATTTGAGATACCTATTGGAATTCATGACATGAGATAATTGAATCCTTGACTTACTCTTTATATGACGTGAAAATAGATGTGTAAAATCTTGCTTGATGAGTTGTTTTATAAGATTTTGCCTTTACATCTTGAACTTTCATGCTTATCTTGATTTGGTATATAAAGACTAAGGCATGTTTAGATGAAAAAGAATCACTTAAAAAATGCTTTTCCCATCTGATCGAGATTAATGAATTTATGATATTTTGTGAATCTTGAAATTGATTTTGATGACTTGATTATGAGTTTCAAGTTAATGACTTGATTTGAATGAGTTTTATCTAAATCATAATCTTGATCTTGCAAAATTGGAATCACAAATAATATCTTTTGGTATTCATGAATTGATACTCACAATATGAAAGTATTGGTATTCAACTTGAATTTGATTGAAACATTGCATGCTTAAATTAATCATTCTCCTATGTTTAAAAAATTCTTTAAATGCCTTATGTGATGATTGAAAATTAATTTGCTTTATGATGAATCACGAATCATAATCTTGATCTCTTGAAATTTATAACATGAAATCCTTTATGAATCAAGATTTCTTACTCTTTATTCTCTTACATTTTGAGAAAATTTTCAATATGAATCATAAGTGTTCTTATGCATGAATTGAAATCTTTTTCTCCTATGTTTCCTTTTGTGATTTACTAAAGAGAATATCCTTTTTGAAAATTCTTGACTTAAAATTTATTTAAAAATCTCTTATTATTTGATCTCCTAAGATTTTCCCTTGATTATTTATGAGGCTTTTCAAAAAGAAATCATGCCTTTTGGTATTCACATACTCTAATATTTTATGATATGATTTTTATGTAATTCCTTGTATTCATGAAATGTTTATCTCATCACCCAATTATTTTCTCCTTGATATTCCTTATGTGATGATATGAATACATGAAATATTCATTAATTTGTTTTGATGAAAAGTTATGATCATGAATGGTAGGATGCAATTTGACAAATTAATACCATCGTGATTTGAAACATTTTTGATTTGAAATTATACATGCAATACTTGTGCCTTCTAATTATGATGTGATGTATTGCACATAATGTAAATCATGATTTAAAATGCTATGAGTTGTTGCTAAAATGATGAATTATAAATGTTGATTTAATGTTTTGTATCATGAATGCTCTAAATGATGAATGTTTAGTATCATGATCAAAATGTTGATAAATAGTTAAAAATTTTAGTATCATGTATGATATCCTCATAATGTTGATCGATTTATTCAATATCGTGCATGAATGAAATATAAGGTTTTTGAAAATGTGCATATTCTAATTTGAAAATATAATGATGCACAAATAAGATTGACTTACCTTTGTCATAATTGATGTAAAGGGTCTTCCCTTCTTTTTGACAATGACAAAGGGGGAGATAGCTAATTTGCACAAGTCAAGAAGATGCAAAAACTTGATTGCTAGCTTGCCTATCTTAAGTAGCAAAGATTGCTAACTTGCTTATTTCAAGAAGCAAAAGTTGTCTTCTTGAACATCACTATCTTGCCTATCTCAATAAGCAAAACATGCTAACGTGCACATCTAGCAAACTTGTATATTTTAAGAAGCAAGGGTTGCTTTCTTGAACATCTCAAAACTGCTAGCTTGCATGTTCTAAAAATATTGTAAAATTTGCTAGCTTGTATGTAGTAAAACTTGCATATCGTAAAAGTTGCTAGCTTGTAGAGAAGCAAAGAATTGCTATCTCAAAAGAAGCAAAAATTGTAAAACTTAGAAAACTTGTAATATAATTGCTCTTGCCATGCTTTGTATCAAAAATAGGTTGATATCCTTAAAAGCATCACATTAAATTTTTTAGTATCGCAATGTATCACATGTATCGCAAATTGAATTTTTGAGACTATTTTTAACAATTGATGTCTTTCATGACATAATTTCTTTGCATTTTTGTCTTGTATGTATCATGTGATGATTGAAATATTGATTGATGCAAATTCATAATTTATGTAAAAGTCTAAATCATTGGTTCCTCTCCTTCTTTTCGGCAATGACATAGGGGGAGAAAGATTACTAGCTCAAGGCAAATGCTGGCTAGCTTGTACTCTTTCCTACTTTTCGACAAAAACAAAGGAGAGAAAGCTTTTGCTAGTTAGAACATGCAAAGAAAAGCAAAGTGCAATCTTGCACAAGAAGCAAGTGTTGAATTGCCATGATTGAACTTAAGAATCTTACTATGCTTTTATGCTTATATGTTGTGATGAAAATCTAGCTTCACATTACAGAAACTTGAATATCTTTTAAAATAGCTAGAGCTACTTCTCCTTTTTGTTGATGACATAGGGGGAGAAGTATATTGATGACTTCATGCATTGAATTGAATATTTTATATATTTGTATGATGGTTTAAATGTTTTTCATAACATGTGATGAATGTTGCTTGGAATTGGGATAATCTAAGTGTTCTATCAATGGCATATTGATAGGGGGAGTTTGTTAAAACTCCGGGGAGTTAAGGTTAACTCCGGTAGTCATCAATTAGTTGTCATCATCAAAAAGGGGGAGATTGTTGAATCTCGAATTTTGATGATGAAACTAATTGATTGTGTTTAGATGTTTAACTGCATTTTGAGTGATGCAGGTCTACTCGATAAGGATTAGACAGTTGACGCAGAAGGAATTGACGTTGCGTCGGAGGAGATCACGTTAGGATATTGGACGGTAGGACGCTTCGAACGTCGGGCATCGGGCCAAGGAGAGCGGAATTGCACCAAGGATATCGGGGTTGCGGAGGTCAACCGCCGATTGGGCAACAAGCCGCAAGAGAGAACGATGCGCTGAAGAATCGGACGAAGCGCCAACCAATGACGTGCCGGGCAACAGAATGTCAATTAGCGTTGTAATAATTGTCTAGATCGGAGTAGAGTTTTGGCTTGTGTGTGTAGGATTAACTACGATAACGATGAAGACATAAAGCGAAACAAAGTGCCGGAGTCAAGCGCGAAGGATTCGTTGGGAGTTCGAGAGTTCGACGGAAGTCTGAAGGTTCGTCGGGAATGCTGTCGGAACTAGCCGAGAATGAGTAGGGAGCTTGCTGAAGGGTTTTTCGGAAGCTCGCCAAAAGGTTCGTCGGAAGTTCACGGAGCTCACCGAGAAAGATCGGAGCTTGCCGAAGAAGCTCGTCGGAACTCGCCAAGATCAAATCGTGAAGTCTAGGAGCTTGCCGGGAGTCCGCAGAATGGTTTCCGAGAGTTTATCGGAAGACCGTCGGAAGTTCGCCGAAAGCTCGCCGGAAGAAGTCTTGACTTGTGGACTTTGTAATAGCTTAGAAAATGTCTTTAAATTTGTAGTTAGCACGTTAATTAGGGCTAGGATTAGGTGTTAATCCTATGACCCAAGTAGGGCCAATTCGGCCCAAGTTCGGACTGGTTTAGGCCAATTTTGGAGCCCAACCAGTGAGCTGAAATAGTGTAGGCGGTGGCACCGCCCAGAGGCCGAGAGCTGGGCGGTGGCACCACCTGGGCTGGGCGGTTGCACCGCCCAGCACCCGAGAGCTGGGTGGTGGCACCGCCAGCATCGGGAACATAAGAGAATTCAAATTTTTGGAGCCCAAATTTGAATCCTCTTGAGGCCTATAAATATCCCTCAATTCTCAGCAGAGAGAACAGTTTTTTGAGCAGCAAGTGATTGAGAGAAAGGTCTTAGAAAAGTCTTAGCAATCCTTGGTTTTCAATTTGCTAGTGTTCACCTCCTTCTTTCTTGAAAATATGTAAGAGTGTGAACTGCTTGTAAAGAGTTGTAAGAGGGGTATTTACCCTTCCATTTCAAGAGATTTGCTAGTGGAAGGTGGGAGCCTCGTCGAAGAGGGGCCTCGCAAGTGGATGTAGGTCATTTGACCGAACCACTTTAAAAACGGCGTAATCTCTGGTTTACATTTCATTATAGCTATTCACATTACTGCAAACTTTCTTACTTGCTTTATTTACTCATTACCTTAGCTGCTCTACTATACGAATACACTTTCAAATTCAATTTTTACCGTACGAAAGATTTATCAAAACCGACGTTTTAATCCGCTGCACTAATTCACCCCCCCCCCCCCCTCTTAGTGCTCTTGATCCTAACAGTACCATGCAATGTTAGACTGTAGGTGGTAGTACCACCCAGTAATGGCAGTGGTACTGCCAATACCCCGAAAATCTGAGATGAGACACTTTTTGGCTCCATTTTTGAAGCCATTGGGGCCTATAAAAACCCCACTCTTTTTTGCATGAAACGGCACGAAAAGTATTGAAATAATCTTGAGTTATTGGGGTGTAAAAGTATTGTAAATAAGTGCTAGAGTCCTTCTTCTCTCTTTCTAAGTTTTGAGATCATTCGAGAGAGGTGTGAGACTTGTTAGGGTTCTCTCCTAAACCCATGAAAAAGAGAAAACGTGGTAAAAGAGGTGGTTGGTCTTCACCTATTGAAGGAAGGCCTTTAATGGACACCGGAGACCTCGTCGGAGGAGGAATCCAAAAGTGGATGTCGGTCACATTGACCGAACCACTCTAAATCCTGGTTTGCTTTTCATTTGAGCAATTTATATTACTGCAAATCTCCTTAATCTTCTCTTGCACTTTTACGAAAGCTTTCAAGTTCTTAATCTCTCCGAAACGGATTGAATCAAAACCATTTTTATCGGAATCAATTTTAATCGAAACAATATTTTTCTGAAATTGTGAAAGTTTTTCGTTGTACTAATTTACCCCCCCTCTTAGTGCCGCTCTTGATCCTAACAATACTAGCTCTGATACCAACTGTTAGGATCATTGTAGCACTAGAGGGGTGGGTGAATTAGTGTTTTCGAAAAAAAATTATAATTTTAAAATTTTCATTTGATAAAAATAGATATCAAAAGTATGCTTAACTTAGAGCAAGTGTAATAAGCGATTAAATCAGTAAGCAATGAGAGTAAAAGGCTCAAAGAAAAACTCACATCGGATATATAGTAGTTTGATCGCTGTGACCTATGTCCACTTCTGATTCCTCCTCCGTCGAGACCACCAGCTTCTACTAACGATCTTCTTTCAATGGGTAAGACTAACTATCTTTGTTACAACTCTTTCTTCTTTTTACAAGTTTAGGAGAAAACCTTTACAAGTCCCACACCTCCCTTAAACAAAATTCTAAACTTTTGAAGAAGAGGAGGGGAACTCTCAACACTTTTCAAGATTCCAACTTTGATTCACTAGTGTTTTAGTTCACTCTTCTTGTGTCTACCCAGCAGGGATGAGTGGGGTATTTATAGACTCCAAATGACTTCAAAATGAAGCCAAAACTTTAAATTTCTAGGTCTTTCAGGTACAGGCGGTACTTCCTCTTGGCAAAGCCTTGGAGACAGGGATCTAGCGGTACTATCACTAGCTTGAGCGGCACCACGGCCTCCTAGCATTAATGTTGATGGTACCATCGCCCAATCTGGGCGGTACTACCACTTAATAGTTTGGAAAAGTGAATTCTTGACTTTTCCAACTCATATGTGGTTCCGTTACTAGTTTGGTAGTACTACCGTCTGACCCAATCTTATGGATCACTAAATGAGCCTCCAAATAAGCCCAAATCAATCCCAATTCAAGCTCAACAGGCCCTTAATTAAGTTACTATGGTTACACTTGAATCTAACTTAATTAAGACCTAAAACTACGACGATCATGATTTAAATGATTAGAAAACATAGAATATTATATTGTCCAGCATATCATTGGTTCATCCGAACTCTCGACGCATCATACTCAATCCATCGGCATGTTAACTCCTACAACATTCGATCTTAACGCAATATCCGATTCTTCTGGTCCGATGCCCGATCTTTAACTCCGGCCCAACATCGGATTCTTGTACTACAATTGTTTTACCTTTCATAATCAAAATTAGTCCTGCATTCTTTTTCTTGAAATATGAATTAGATCATAAACTCATTAATTGATTTCGTCATCAAAATATAAGATTCAATAATTAACACACTAGTGCCAAAAATGAGAGTAAAATATTATTAATTACTATTCCTTAAGCTTTCAAATAATAATATATATATTTTTATTTCTCTTTTAGTCTCTTTCTCTCTTCTATCTCCTCAAATTGATTCCTACAAAAAAAAAAAAAAAAATTCTCCCAACAATTATCAACTCCTTGTTATCGTGCTCCAGCCACTTGCTAATAGGACTTGGAATACTAATTGAATTCAGTTTAGCTACCACAAAAATAAATAAAATAAAAAGGGACAGCGCGAAAAGGGGATAAAATTGCACATTACCAGTTAAATTCCCAATCGTACAAGATACCAGATTGAGTACATTTTGCCAAGCTCCAAACTTAATTTACATAAAACAAACTCAATTAAAGTAGCACCGATGGCACTCCGACGACGAACATCGAACACCAAGTTAATCGGTAATATCTACAACCTATATGTCAGCTCACTCAAACATCGCCTATCACAGTAAAATTACAGCACAACAGTTACGCCCTATGGTAGCAGCATAGTGTACGTTCTTTCTACAGCTAGAGTAGCACTCTTCTTCTCTAACTCCAAGAGTTGAGCTGTAGATCCAACGTACGTCTTAAGCCCCTGCAGAAGTGTCCAAAATATATCTAGTTTATGGAATCTTAATCCAATTAATTTTAGGTCAATGTAAGAAGCAAAATACATAAAAAAAAGAAAGTTTTAAAGCTTGTACCGGTGAGCTTCAAGTTAGAGTTGGAGACTCGGGTTCTGAACCACTGATAGACGTGAATGTGGACAAGGAATCATCTTTGGGTGGAGCAATAAAGTTTAGTGGCGTGGTCGACAACCGCCTCATCTCTTTGAAGTAGCCACTATGGCGACCGGAATATGAGCGTGGTATGAGAAGCTCCGGGGTTGCACTTCCGGCCGAAAGCCGTCGTGGCACAGGGGTCATGAAACCATTCCCTTTTCCACTGAAACCATACCCACTTGGCTTTCTGTTCAAACTGTTGCTCCTCTTTGGGAATGGCTTGGAACCAAAAACTGCTTCTTTCTCTGTGAGCAGTAGAGTTTGCAGCTTCTTCTGATCCTACAACAAATAAGATGATGATAGATTGGTTTCTTATAGGTAGCAGTGGAAGATGTAAAGTAATTTAGCAAGGAACAGCTACCCACCCTGTCTCTTCTTTTCTCTTCTTCCTTTTGTTGCCTTGTAAGTTTATACTCCTCAAGAATGGATACCAAACGAACCTGGAGTTCAAGGTGGCATCTTTATTCGACAGCCAATCCGATGAAGAAAGGATGATTGAACAAAAAGCCCGTTTACAAAAATAAACAGAAACTTTCACTCACCCCATCATACAGAAAAGGTTTATTTTTCTCATCTTCCCAGGTAAAAGTTTTACTTATAAGATTGTCCACCAAAGCTGACAAATATCTTCGGTCAGGAATAAGTATATGATTAAGGTACTCGTGGTTTAGGGTGTGTCATGAGAATACCTGGAATTTTGATAATAGTGATCCTTGCCTTCTCTGCACGTTTCAGGTTTATGTGACCACCTCTTCCACAACTGTACCTGTTCTCATCCTGCATGCGTACAGGACAAGAAGGGTTGCATTCAGAAAATCATAGCTTAGGAATTGTGAAGTTAAAATTTTCATCCTCACAAAGTAACAGTTGTATGTTGACAAAGCAATGTAATTGTTGCTACTAGCAGTAAGGAGAAGCCACAAAAATGTGATTGTTATGGATTTTATCTACAAATATTGATACCTGGTTGTACTGTTCAAGCCAATTTTCTTCTTCACATGTAGCAAGCCATTTGCTTATTCTATCCATAATCTCTTTCCTACTTATGGATTCTTCTTTTACCTTCACTATTTGTGCCTCGATATTGGCCAAAAGTTCAGAAGGATCTACGAGCCCTGGAATACAAAAGATATCACATATTGTGAAATCTTAATAACACTTTCTCTAAAAATTAATGAAATAGAAGAATTGCCATAGTACTCTCAGTGCTTGTGCCTAAAGAATATGAATCACACCAGAATCAATCAATGCAGCTGTTTTCTCTGTTGCCATGCTTGTATCAGGTTCAATATGTGCTCTTCTACATTCCTCTTCCAGTTCTAAACTTCTCTTTAAGACAAGTTCTTTCATTTTGCTAGCTTTCAGTTTAGTCAGCTTATTGACTTCAACTTCTGCCTGTCAAACACATCGTGCAGATAAAACAAGCTACTTCTATTGTTCAAGGGTAATATCTCTAAGCTTCATCAACTGTCAGACCTGCTCAATTGTTTTATGCGAGAGTAAACCACTGTGTGTAATTTCATGTTCTGGTGACTCAAGGATGCAAGCTAATCTTTCAAAATGCTTTCTCTCTTGTTCAGGTGAACCCATTAACTTCCATAATGCGAACAGTGATTTCATAGTTTCCCGCAGCTACAGATAAAAAACTGTTATGATACCAAGTATAGGAACCAAAATGAATAGAGAAAATCTTGAGAGGCAACAATTTGTACTAACCTTCTGAAGTTGAATCTTCTTTTCTGCTTTTAGCTTTAGGATAGCTAGAGCAAGACCTTCCAGTGTTTTATTGCTAATATTTGTAGATTGCCCTGGACTAGTCTCATGCAAACTTGGGTGTACTTCTACTACTATCTTCCTAAAATCCAGTCCAAGCACACCACATAAAGAATGCACCTCGTTTACATATTCCAGAACTTTATGAAGGCGATCAGACTTCAAGGTAGAAAATGTTGGAAATTATCAGTACATTTATCAAATCTTATGCATATAAATATAGGAAGTATTGTGCTCAGCATATTTGTGAAAATTAAGAATTTAAGATACAAGGTATTCATACACACTTATAAGTGAGAAGAACCATAATAACTTTGGAGCAAGGGACTAGATGCAAAGTATTGAAGGGTTAACAAAGCATGGGAGAAGAAATAAGTGAAAAAGCAATTCTAGGCCAGCAAAGTAAATATTTAATTTTTGGTAGATATTTTTGGTCAGAGAATAATTCTTGGAGATACCTTCACAGAATCCTTGGAAGGTAAAGGCAAATAGTTAGTATTGTGAAATTCTTTAAGAAAGTCAATAGTAAAATAGGACTAAATTGAAACTAGATAAGTAAATTGTTCTTGAAATTATTCCTAATGTTGGAAAAATCAGGCATGAATGGATCTCTCTACCTATATGTTCAGTCTCGGTTTTGAGGATACTGCAAAGTGGTAACTATTTACATGACATCAAAATCTTTCTTTTCAGAATTCAATCTCTATTACTTGTTTCAGATATAATTACATTTGGTGTATATCATAAATAAAGCACACAATTGGTGTTACATTTAATAAACTACAATTTTATTGTCAACAAATTATGCACCTCACATCTGTTCAACTATCATGGGAGAGAGTTCAAAATCTCTCTCCAAATATCAATGCTTTCAATTGCTATCTCCTTACCTTACATATTCAGACCAAGGTGCCATGACTAGTATGTCATGATTACAATTGTTAATAACATGTATTTATAGAAGCTCCAATGCTCCTAATTCAAAGTGGAGGAGAATTCAATTTCAATTCCTTTTCATACTTCAAAAGAAGTACCTTCTCTTTCTGGAGTGCACGAAGTTGTTCATGCTGTTCATTAAGCTTTCTCATGGAGAGATCATGTTCATCTACAATGGCAAGACTTGTCATAGCATCATGCTGATGTTCATGTTCCCTTATCTCAGCAGTGATCTTCTCAATCTGTAATCTCACATCAGCAAAATTTTTTATCCTCTCCTCTTTCTTTATCCTTAGATTTTCTAAAATAGGTGTAACAGAAGCTAGTTGCTCCTTCAGTGATGCTGGTTTCTTGTCTTTCTGCAAGCAATCATGACATGATTTACCTATTAGTAAATTGACATACATTGCACCAACAAAAACTGAAGCAAATTTGAAAATTTTGAAGTCAGGTTATGTATGTTGCACCTAAAAATTCTTGCCTGCAATAGCTTAAGGGTTAAAGAAGAAAAGGTGAATAAATGTATAATGGTGATGGTAAAATAAAGCCAGTTCTAATGGTAACCTTCTCATTCCAATCATGACAGGAAGCTACAGTATTTATAACTGCATACAAACTTATTTTCATGTCATTATAATGTCCAAAAGCCAGTTAACAATCTGGGAAGGAGACTGTTGGCATTGTGTATTACATGAAAACTTAAACATAATATAAATTCTTAAAAGATGTTAATAACTTTATTCATAAGAAAGTAGCACTAAAGAATCATATACAAAAAAACTTTATATTGATCTGACAACAAGCCATGATGTATTGCCAATAGATATCAAATATTAAGTCAAGGAATCCAGAAAACACCAGCCATTACATACGCATATTCTTGAAAATTGACTTATACAGCAGGTTAATTTTATTGACATTGCTTCTTAATTGAACATTATCTTGTGGTCAAGTTGATATGGAAATGGAGAAAGGTGCATAATTGAAGCACTTTTGGCACAATACTCCTGACCATTTTACTGACCGTAAGATTCAAAAAAATGCTGGATTCCCTGAGGAAGGCTGAATATGCCACATAGTTTAACGTGCATTTTCAAAGGTGAACAATTTTAAATGATTAACAGCACCAAATGGAATAGATAGAATCCTTTCCTGCAAACAATGTAATACATATTGTATAATAACCACAAATTTCTAAGATAACATGTTAATAGTCATTATATTTTTGTAGAATCATATTGAACCAAAATAAACAAAGCATCTCATGTCTACAGGTATAATTTCTTTCAAGAATTTTAGTACCAGAATGAAACTTGTTTGAAAGGATTTGTAAAGTACTATATTTTTAACAACATGCCATACAGGTAATCTGCAGAGGAAAATTAAAACAACAAGCTGTGAACAAAATAAGTGTGCTTTAATTGCCAACGCAATGAGTGATTAACTGTCTAGCGGAATCAAGCTACTTAAGATAATAGCAAAATATAGTTTTCAGTTTCTGGCCTATGGATATATTTTTTACAGGTATTTGATACAAACTCTGGCATTAGAACTTTGAAAAGACCAAGAGAGACACCAGGTTCATCTGTTTGCTTGTTTAGTCAAATAGCATGAGGCCTGAAAGCTGACAGCTGATACACACAGCTAAAATGCTCACAGATAAAAAGAAATGAATTCATTGATAGTGAAGGAACTAACCTTAGAGTTCATGTCATTCAAGAAGAAGCATAAATTAGCAATAATCCATGTGTTTGCATGAGAAAAGCCACCAAAGGAACAAAAGTATGAGTCGTAAGTTCAAAAACACAAGCTAGTCTACATATGGATATTCTATCTGACTCACTGGATTAAAAGAAGGGTTATGCATAACCTTCTAGTGAGAGATGATTGAGGAAATGAAGGCTAACATAAAAAGAATTTCATGGTTAACGATTCAGTGTTGAAAAACAGAAGATTTTCCTCTTTTGTGGCACAATGGAAGCCAAAGCATGGACCATTAGAATCCAATGTAAACAAAACATACAATTTGATCCCAATAATGCATCCTAACATAAATCTTTCTACAGTTACCAAAAGTCATGACCTCCAAATTAAGCAAACTAAAAACAATGGTTGGTTTAAATCATGTAGATATACCCATCAAGCAAGTGGTCATTTTATCAATACCGGAGATAGAGGAAATAGAGGCTCGGACGGTTTGGTTCACATTGTCAACATTTACTTATAGACAAGTATACAAAACAGAAAGAATGTTGAACCAACAAATCAGAACTATGCAGTCGTGTGCAGGCAGAAGCTTAGCAGATCATGTCTACTAGTTACTTGATTTGAAATTGCATATAAACCACTTCGAGTATGTTTTAGTTGAACTGATACAGCATACCATTGAATGAACTGTATGTTCCCCAAGGGAGGCTACAAGAGCTGCAATCTCTGCTTCTTTGGCAGTGACAGACTGATGAAGTTGTGCCTTCACCTGGCTGGCTTCATCAACCTTTCTCGTGTATATTTCCAGGCACTCTTTTTCAATCTCCAACAGCATTTGTTCTTTGTCTGCCTCACTCTCCCCAATCTCTTCCCTGATTTGCTGTTCTCCAGCAATTAGAAAACATAAACATAAAGTGACACCTTAAGTTCTGCAGATTGAACTGTAATGTTGTTCTTTCAGAAGAAGAAAAAAGGTACAAAAATTTTATGCTTGGATCATATTTCCATTCGTCTTATATATGTATATATATATATATATATGTGTGTGTGTGTGTATATATGTGTATATATATATGTATTTATATATATACATATATATACACATATATATACATATATACATATACATATATATACATATAAATAAATATACATATATACACACACTGTATATACAAAAATTTGTATGACTGCATACAAACCACAAGTAACTGCATACAAAAATTTTATGCTTGGATCATATTTTCATTCGTCTATTCGTCTTATATATGTATATATATATGTATATATATGTATCTATATACACACACATGTATATATATGTATTTACACACACACGCACACACACACACCCCTATGACTTCAGCAAGTTGTAATTTCTCTTCTAATTTTAGATAAAATGATGCATCTCAACATTATATTACAATATATCATTAGACTGGCTTTAAAATGCTAAGATATATCTATAAGTTAACTGGTTTTTTTTTTTTTTTGGGTGGAATCCGTAATTACTGATCATAACAGAAAAACCATTTTGCCTGAGAACTGATTACTGTAAAGGCTAAATATTTTAGATAAAATGAGACATCTCAACATTATATTACAATATATCATTAGACTGGCTTTAAAATGCTAAGATATATCTATAAGTTAATTATTTTTTTTTTTTTGGTGGAATCCGTAATTACTGATCATAACAGAAAAACCATTTTGCCTGAGAACTGATTACTGTAAAGGCTAAATATTTTAGATAAAATGAGACATCTCAACATTATATTACAATATATCATTAGACTGGCTTTAAAATGCTAAGATATATCTATAAGTTAACTGGTTTTTTTTTTTTTGGTGGAATCCGTAATTACTGATCATAACAGAAAAACCATTTTGCCTGAGAACTGATTACTGTAAAGGCTAAATATTTTAGATAAAATGAGACATCTCAACATTATATTACAATATATCATTAGACTGGCTTTAAAATGCTAAGATATATCTATAAGTTAACTGGTTTTTTTTTTTTTGGTGGAATCCGTAATTACTGATCATAAGAGAAGAAAGAACCTTGAGCTCATTGAGCAGAGCACCGACAGCTCCTCACCATTCCAACAGAAATCCCCCCCATTCCCTCACCTGCCTCCAAACCAAAGCAACAAGAAGGCGAAGAAGAAGCAGAAGGGGCAATAACGAGCAAATCAGTCTTCTCTCAGGCCCATGGAAAAGAGAACCTAACAAGCACATAAGTCCACAGAGAGCGTGAGAGAAGGAAAAAGGACTTTTGGAAGCAAATATAGAACAGAAAGAGTTGAGGACAACTGGAAGGTGCCATTCCTTTCTCTTTTTTTTTGCAGGGTCCTTCGCTCAATTTCCTATTCCTCGCTTTACGACTTCTTTGGATTGCGACCAGAGTTTCGAGAATCCCTATGGAGGAGCATCCGCTCTTAAGCTTGAATGAAGTGCAAAGAAGCAGATCAGCGAAAGAGAAAAAGGAGGGCAACGAATGGAAACAATTATGCCGAAAAGAGAGGATTTGCTTGAGAGGCTTCAGGACACTATTTTGTGGAGAGATCAGCGTGGACGTCTGGAACAAGAAAAGGGAAAGAGAGGTTTCTGAGGAGGTTGGTAGAGAGGAGTTGCTGTGAAGTACAACGGAAGCAAGAGAGAGAGAGAGAGAGAGAGAGAGTGGCGAGGCACAAAACTTTGGAAGCCCAAAGACAAAATAGTGATTGTTTTAGATTCCTTGAGCTGATCAAGGCGAAGAGGCTGGTAAACCGATGGGAGTTATCTGCTACAGTGAGTGAATACTGCAAAGGGCCTGACATGTGCTGCTGTTTCTTTGTATCCTCCTTGTTGGTCCAAACGGATGCGGGAGGCCTCTTCAGGGGAATCTTTTCATATCCTTCTTCGTGGGTACCTTCTCAATTAGGACACGTGAGTTCGTGAGTGACCGTCAACTTGAAGTCAAACTGTCGAAGTGACGAAGTAAGGAGAGTTTTTTTTTTTAATATATATATATATATAATTTTAAAATATGAGTACAACCAATCGTATATAACATCAACAATCAAACCAGATAATTGAATGAAAAATACTCCCTTCCAAAACCCAATCACCTCATTTAGTATAGTAAAATTCACTAATTAATCTCCTAAATGATTCTCTTCTTTGAAAATATATCTTTAATAAGTTTCATAAGAGAAAAGGAATTCATTTTCATTAGGATCCCTTCCTTGTTAGCAGCTTCCAATCCTTCTTACACAATCAAAACTTTATTATATTCAATCAATCTCCGACATATATACATACAATCAGCACATAATGGAAAGGAATTATTATCTCTTAACATAAAAATAGCTCCTTCATTAGTCATCACATTATCTGAACCAGTATTCAATTTGTATCATCCTTATTCTGAAGAAGACCAACAGATAGCCATAGTTGAGAATTCGTGTTGCCCTCGGTGTTAGCCACATGATCACATACGAATGTAATTAAAAGTTCAGATACGTACATAATCCCATCGGAGAGTTATGTTATCACAAACAAAGGGTAAAAAAAGAAAAAAAGGCAAATAGGAAACATGTTGATGGAAGGCAGGGGATGAAGGAACAGACCTCGTGTGAGGGCATTTGTCGCCGTCAACTACGCCTCCAAGTTCATCGTTCAAGTATTATTACTTGTGGTTTTTTTTTTTTTTTTTTTTATAAAACGAATTTTGCTGAATTTGTTCTGAAGCGTCTTACTCCACCAACGTTTGGGAGTTGCTGCATACCTGTGTAGACACGCTGTTTGTTCTGCAATCATCAATTAT
>CM017193.1:19738519-19958519 GCA_004837865.1 Musa balbisiana | reverse complement strand
TTCGAAGAACTTATTGGGTCTTTGATGACCTATGAAATGACATGTATTGCATATGATGAATTTGAGAACAATCTTCTAAAGAACAGGAATGACTTGGTATTTAGAACCAAAGAAGATCACTTAGGAGAAAACTCAAGTGACGATAATGATGATGACTTAGCACTTCTCACAAGAAAGTTTAAAAAATTCTTAAAAAGGAACAAAACAAAATAAGACACTAAGAACAAAAGTGAACTAAAAAAGGATTAAATAATTTGTTATGAATGTAAGAAGCTAGGGTATTTCAAAAATGAATATCCCAAAGTGAAGAAGAAGTTACTAATGAAAAAAAAAATGCTCAAAGTTACTTGGGATAACTTAAGTACATTAAAAAATAAGGAGCATACCAACAAAGAAGAAGTAATAAATTACGCATTAATGACATTTGGTAACGAGGTATATAACTCAAATGAATCTTCTTTATATTATGATGAATTATTCAATGCCTTTAATGATTTGTTTGATAATTTTAAATTAGTTAGTAAAAAGTATAAAATGTTAAAAAAGGAGCATGATTATCTTGTTAGTGAATTTGATAAATTAAAAAAATGAGTATGATGATAGTATATTAGCTCATTGCACTAAGTATGAAGAGATAGATTGACTTAAGAAAGAAAATAACTTACTATAAGAAATATTAAAAAAATTAAAATAGGTAATAAATCTCTAAACACGATCCTTGCTAATAAGGGTCATGTTCATAGAAAGGAAGGAATTGGCTTTGTGAGTAATACTCAACAAAAGCTAACTATCTTCGTTAAAGGATCTATATTACATGTCTCACTTAGAGATAAATGTAATTTTTATGAAAACTATAGATATTATACCTATAGATGTTCTTTTAAAAAGTATAGTCCACACAAATTAGTTTGGGTTCATAAAAGAACCTTAAATAATTCAATGATAATAGTTAAAATAGGTAGATCTATTAATGAAGGACCTAAAGTTAAATGGGTTCCTAAAAGAAAACTCTCTTTCTTGTAAATATATTTATAATCAAAAGTTAGGAGCAAGAAATGATACTTTGATAGTGGATGCTCAAAGCATATGGCGAGAGATTTAACACACTTCTCTAAGCTCACTAGCTAAGACGAAGGGTACGTCACCATTAAAGATAATAATAAAGGAAAAATTATTGGCAAAGGAACCATTGGTAACAAGTCAAACCTTTTATTGAATATATGTTATTAGTAGATAGTTTAAAATATAATATATTAAGCATTAGTCAATTGTGTGATAAAAGATATGTCATTAAATTTGATTCTAATACTTGTATAATTGAAATACCATAAAAAATAGATCTATGATTACCTTAAAAAATAATAATGTGTATACTATTTATATTGATGATTTTTACGATGAAACATGTTTTTCAACTTTAGACGATGATATATGACTTTGGCATAGGAGATTATATTATACTAGCATGAAACTAATCTCTCAACTTTTAACTAGAGAACTTGTAAGAGGAATGCCTAATATCAAGTTCATCAAAGACAAAGTTTGTGATGCATGTCAACTAGGGAAACAAATAAAAAGTAATTTTAAATCAAAAAATCAATTAAGCATCTCAAGACTACTATAATTGATCCACATTGATTTATTTGGACCAATTGATATAACAAGTCTAGGAGATAGTAAATACGTCTTTGTAATTATTAATGATTATAGTAGATACACTTGGACATACTTCTTAGCACACAAAAGTGATTGTTTCAAATATTTTTTAAAATTTTGTAAACTTATTCAAAATGAAATAGGTTTTACGATTTCATCTATTTGTAGTGATCATGGTGGTGAGTTTCAAAACCATGATTTTTAAATTTTTTGTGAGTCAAATGGGTACAACCATAATTTCTCTACTTCAAGAAATCTACAATAAAACAGAATAGTTGAAAGAAAAAATAGGAGCTTATAAGAGATGGTAAGAACCATGTTAAACAAATATAGTATATCCAAATATTTTTGGACCAAAGCCATTAACATGACATGCAATGTCATGAACAGGGTTCTCGTAAGACCATTACTTTCCAAAATTTCATATGAATTATAGAATAATAAAAGACCAAACATTTCATATTTTAAAGTTTTTGGTTCTAAATGTTTTATTTTAAACAAAAAAATACTTTAGGAAAATTTGATGCATAATTTGATGAAGGCATATTTCTTAGTTATTCCTCTATTTTAAAGCTTTTCATGTCTTTAATAAAAGAATCTTGGTTATAGAGAAATCTATTCATATTGCCTTTAATGAGCTTCCTGAATTTAAGAAAAATAATTTTGATGATGATTTTGATTTTGATACTTTAAATTTGAAAAAAAACTCTTCTCCCCCAAGCAACTTGGATGCAACCTCTTCCAAAGTATCATTACATAAGGAATGGAAGTATATAGATACTCATCCTTAGGAGCTAATCATAGGAGATATATCAAAGGGTGTTCAAACATGCTCTTCATTTAAGAATTTTTATTCTAATACAGCCTTCTTATCTCAAATTAAATCAAAATACATTGACGAAACCCTAAAAGATGATTCATTGGTTATTGTAATATAAGAGGAGTTCAATTAATTTAAGAAAAATGAGGTATGGAAGCTTATTTTTAGATCTAATGATCATTTAGTAATTGATACTAAATAGGTCATTAGAAACAAGCAAGATTAACTTGGTATTGTAGTTAGAAACAAAACTAGATTAGTGGCCTACCAAGAAGAAGATATCAATTATGAAGAAACATTCACTTCTATGGCTAGATTAGAAGTCATAAGGTTACTCCTTACCTATGCTTGTTGTAATAATTTTAAGTTATTTCAAATGGATCTTAAAAATATTTTTCTAAATGGCTTTATTTCCGAAGAAGTTTATGTTAAACAACCACCCGGATTTGAGAATACTCTTTTTCCTAACCATTTGTTTAAGTTACCTAAGGCTCTCTATGGATTGAAATAAACCTGAAGGGCTTGGTATGAGAGGCTTAGTTCTTTCCTTATTCAAAATAATTTTTTAAAAGGCAAGGTCGATACTACTTTATTTATTAAAAAATTTAAAAATAATTTTCTTATTATTCAAATTTATGTTGATGATATTATTTTGGTTCTACAAATGAGCTTTTATGTGAATCTTTTATCAAAAATATGAGCCATGAATTTGAAATGAGCTTAACAGACGAATTAACCATTTTCTTAGGATTACAAATTAAGTAACTAAGTGATAAAATTTTCATTAGTCAAACTAAAATACTTTAGATTTATTAAAATAGTTCAATATTGATAGTTCTAAAGTTATTAACACACTAATGAGCACTTTCACAAAGTTAGATATGGACCATGGAGAAAATTTTGATCAAAAGATTTATAGAGGGTATGATAAGTAGTTTACTATATCTCACCGTAGCTACACCGGACATTATATTTAGTGTTGAACTTTGTACTGGATTTCAATCTAACCCCAAGAAATCTCACTTTAAAACTATTAAAAGGATTTTTAGATACCTAAAAGAACTCATAATCTAGGTTTATAATATCCAAAATCCAAAATTTTGAATTAATTGCTTATGCTGATGCAGATTTTGCTGGATATAGAACAAATAGAAAAAGCACATTTGGAATATGTCAATTCTTAGGTCATGCACTTGTCTCTTAGTCTTCCAAGAAACAAAACTCGGTTGCAATATCTACAATCGAAGCTGAGTATGTAGTAGTAGGTGCATATTATGCATGAGGTATATAGATGAAAAACACTTTAGAAGATTATGGAAATTCACTTGAAAAATATCCTTATAAAATGCGATAATACTAGTGCAATATTTAATAAAAAAATCTCATTCAACACTCTAGAATTAAATATATTGGTATTAGGTATCATTTATTAGAGATCTTGTTAATAACTATGATATATATTTAGAAGTTATTGATACAAAACTTTAATTAGCTAATTTTTTTACAAAACCTTTGAATAAGGAACAATTTGATTTTATTAGAAGAGAATTAGACATGTTAAATCTTCCGAATGCATGAGTTCCTCTTATACCTTTTCAGATTTTTCATTTTTTTTATAACTTGAGTTTCGTTTTAAATCGAAATCATTTCCTTCATTCCTTCTTCTTGTAATTCACAAAAGAAGAGATTTGATTCATGGATTTTAGCATAATTGATCTTTCATATTATGTTCATTTCCATATGAATCCTTCCTCTTTTTATTACAAAAGTAAAAAATTTATTCATGGACTTTTGATCTTTTATGTGATGATCATTCTTGAATCCTTCCTCCTCCTTATGAAAGTAGAAATTTATTTATGGACTTTCCAAGAAACAAAACTCGGTTGCAATATCTACAATCGAAGCTGAGTATGTAGTAGTAGGTGCATATTATGCATGAGGTATATAGATGAAAAACACTTTAGAAGATTATGAAATTCACTTGAAAAATATCCTTATAAAATGCGATAATACTAGTGCAATATTTTAATAAAAAATCTCATTCAACACTCTAGAATTAAAGATATTGGTATTAGGTATCATTTTATTAGAGATCTTGTTAATAACTATGATATATATTTAGAATTTATTGATACAAAACTTAATTAGCTAATTTTTTTACAAAACCTTTGAATAAGGAACAATTTGATTTTATTAGAAGAGAATTAGACATGTTAAATCTTCCGAATGCATGAGTTCCTCTTATACCTTTTTCAGATTTTCATTTTTTTTATAACTTGAGTTTCGTTTTAAATCGAAATCATTTCCTTCATTCCTTCTTCTTGTAATTCACAAAAGAAGAGATTTGATTCATGGATTTTTTAGCATAATTGATCTTTCATATTATGTTCATTTCCATATGAATCCTTCCTCTTTTATTTACAAAAGTAAAAAATTTATTCATGGACTTTTGATCTTTTATGTGATGATCATTTCTTTGAATCCTTCCTCCTCCTTATGAAAGTAGAAAATTTATTTATGGACTTTTGGTATACTTGATCTTTTATGAGATGATCATTTTCATATGAATCCTTCCTCCTTCTATTTATGAAAGTAGAACCTTGATTCATGGACTTTCGATATTTATGACTTGATGAATGAATTCCTCCCTTTTCTTCTTCTCTTATTTTTTATGACAAAAGGAGAGAAAGAAACTTGCTAGCATCCCAAGAAACACAAAAATGCTAACTTGCACATCTCAAGAAGAATCAAAAAGCTACACATATAAAGAGAAGTGCTAATTTTACCCATTTCAAGAAGCAAAAGTTGCTATCTTGCATATCTCAAAAGTTGCTATCTTGCATATCTCAAAAGTTGCTATCTTGCATATCTCAAAAGTTGCTATCTTGCATATCTCAAAAGTTGCTATCTTGCATATCTCAAAAGTTGCTATCTTGCATATCTCAAAAGTTGCTATCTTGCATATCTCAAAAGTTGCTATCTTGCATATCTCAAAAGTTGCTATCTTGCATATCTCAAAAGTTGCTATCTTGCATATCTCAAAAGTTGCTATCTTGCATATCTCAAAAGTTGCTATCTTGCATATCTCAAAAGTTGCTATCTTGCATATCTCAAAAGTTGCTATCTTGCATATCTCAAAAGTTGCTATCTTGCATATCTCAAAAGTTGCTATCTTGCATATCTCAAAAGTTGCTATCTTGCATATCTCAAAAGTTGCTATCTTGCATATCTCAAAAGTTGCTATCTTGCATATCTCAAAAGTTGCTATCTTGCATATCTCAAAAGTTGCTATCTTGCATATCTCAAAAGTTGCTATCTTGCATATCTCAAAAGTTGCTATCTTGCATATCTCAAAAGTTGCTATCTTGCATATCTCAAAAGTTGCTATCTTGCATATCTCAAAAGTTGCTATCTTGCATATCTCAAAAGTTGCTATCTTGCATATCTCAAAAGTTGCTATCTTGCATATCTCAAAAGTTGCTATCTTGCATATCTCAAAAGTTGCTATCTTGCATATCTCAAAAGTTGCTATCTTGCATATCTCAAAAGTTGCTATCTTGCATATCTCAAAAGTTGCTATCTTGCATATCTCAAAAGTTGCTATCTTGCATATCTCAAAAGTTGCTATCTTGCATATCTCAAAAGTTGCTATCTTGCATATCTCAAAAGTTGCTATCTTGCATATCTCAAAAGTTGCTATCTTGCATATCTCAAAAGTTGCTATCTTGCATATCTCAAAAGTTGCTATCTTGCATATCTCAAAAGTTGCTATCTTGCATATCTCAAAAGTTGCTATCTTGCATATCTCAAAAGTTGCTATCTTGTTCTCAAAAGTTGCTATTTTGCTCAACTTCACTTGCTAGCTTGCATGTTCAAAAGTGATGTAAAACTTGCATACATGATCCAAAAATTTGTTGAACATTTCTCCTTTATATTGATGACAAAAGGAGACAAATCATGAAAGTTTGGTATCATGAAATGATGAATGACATCATACCTAAACTAATATTAATTTTGGTATCATATATGAAGTGATAAATGATTAAAATTTTAATGTTTTAGTATCATATATATTATGCCCAAAATAATGTTAATTTTGGTATCATGCATTAAATGATGAATGCTTTAGTATCATGTACGTTATGCCCAAAGTGATGTTGATTTATTTTTGGTATCATATATGAAGTGATGATGAATTATAATATTTTGAAATTGTGCATGTTACAATTTGATAATTTAAAACTATAATAATGCATAATGTATAAAAATTTGATATTGTTAGGATTAAGAGTAGCACTAAGACGGGTGAATTAGTGCAGTGGAGAAAATCATTGGTTTGTATAATATTTCATTCATCGAAAATCGATTTCGAAAAGTGCTTGACTTTAGAATGAAGAACTAGCAATTATCTAAGAAAGTAATGACAGTAATGAAAAGCAGAATGGAAATGAGCACACCGAAATTTATAGTGGTTCGGTCATTGTAACCTACATCTACTTCCGATTCCTCCTTCGTCAAGGTCACCGACGTCCACTAATGGTGTTCCTTCAATAGACGAAGACCAACCACCCCTTTATAATGATTTATCCTTTTCAGGGTTTAGGAGATAACCCTTATAAGCCTCACACCTCTCTTGAATGATCTCAACACTTAGAAAGGGATGAGGAGGACTCTTTACACTTTTACAATACTTTTAACACATCAAGAATTCAAGATTATATTCACACTTTTGTGCCCTTTCATGCAAAAAAGGGTGGGGTATTTATAGGCCCCAATGGCTTCAGAATTGGAGCAAAAAAGTGTCACTATTGAATCTCGGATTTTGATGATGAAACTAATTGATTGTGTTTAGATGTTTAACTGTTTTTTGAGTGATGCAGGTCTACTCGATCAGGATTAGACAGTTGACGCAGGAGGAATTGATGTTGTGCCGGAGGAGATCACATCAGGATATTGGATGACAGAATGCTTTGGACATCGAGCATTGGGCCAAGGAGAGCGGAATTGCACCAAGGATATCGGGATTGCAGAGGAACCGTCGATTGGGCAACAAGCCGCAAGAGAGGATGATGCGCTAAAGAATCGGATGAAGCGCCAACCAATGATGTGCCGGGCAACAGAATGTCAATTCACGTTGTAATAATTGTCTAGATCGGAGTAGAGTTTTGGCTTGTGTGTGCAGGATTAACTATGATAACGATGAAGACATAAAGCGAAATAAAGTGCCGGAGTCAAGCGCGAAGTATTCGTTGGGAGTTCGAGAGTCCGACGGAAGTCCAAAGGTTCGTCGGGAATGCTACCGGAACTAGTCGAGAATGAGTAGGGAGCTTGCCGAAGGGTTTTCGGAAGCTCGCCAGAAGGTACGTCAGAAGTTCACGGAGCTTGCCGAGAAAGATCATAGCTTATCGAAGAAGCTCGTCAGAACTCGCCAAGATCAAATCGTAAAGTCTAGGAGCTTGCCGAGAGTCCGCAGAATGGTTTCCGAGAGTTTATCAGAAGACCGCCGGAAGTTCGCCGGAAGAAGCCTTGACTTGCTGTCACGGACAAACTTCAAAATAGGATGTTTGATGTAATGCTTATGTATGTCCGTGTCTTTTGGTATGTTCATGCTTTGAACAGCATGTAGAGGGACGGCCGAAGGCTTAATAGTCCCATTTTAGTTTCGGTCTGTAGTGGACCATTTTACCCCTTTGTTGTGTAACTGTTCAGAGCTTGTAAAGTTTGTTTGTAATTTGCATTGTCTAAGAAGTGTTTCCGGAGATGATTGCTTGTGGATCCTGAGTGAGGTGTTTTCTCTAACCCGTTTTCTCTTTTGTAGGTCCTAAGGGACCATGGGAGGTTTCAGGGAGGCTGACTTTTGCGGACGGACACGCAAGGGTGCGCACGACTTAGGCAAAACCAGCTAAGTCCGTGACAGATGGTATCAGAGCGGGACAAGCACTCATAAAAACACTTAGCATGCAAACGTGGGGGACCTAGCGGGGCTGCATTGAGGGCAGCCAGCACACGCGATCGTTTTGAGGAAAACGAGCATGGCGATGTAGGGAAATAGAGTCGCTAAGAGGAGCGAGCATCTGAGATTGGCATTCAGAGGAATGGCCAGCCCTTCGCGTGAGAGGCACCACGAGGACGAGCAAGCTGGGAAGAATGCGAAGCGCATAAAGGTTGGGATGGTTGAGTTTGAGCTATGGATCAACGTTGGCAACCATACTTGATGGTGCTCAAGGCAAGCGAGGCGCTTGGTAAAGGATGAGATCATGCAAGGTGGAATGAGTTGCTCAGCGACCGAAAGAGTTGTGCAAAGCTCACAAAGGTGAGGGAAATTGCTAACTCGAAAAATTCAATACTCATGCAAGGGCTTGTATGCGGATGACGGAATGTTCGTGACCATCCCAAGGCGACCGAAACTCGGCTCCATGGAGCATTGAAACTTTCTCTTCGGCATGTGAAGGATATGTCCGTAGGAGGCTGAAGTGTGCAGCGAGTTCAGCATGTTGCTAGGCTTTGAGTGGTGCAGTGGGGGCTGTATTGACGTGGAATCGCAATCTAGCAAGTGTGTTTGTAGGAGGCAGAACAATGCGCAGTTTGTTCAGCAAATCGGAGTAGTCCAAGGGGATGGTAGTCTTCGAAACGAAGAGAGATGTTACTCCAACGGGATGGATATCTAGGAGGGATAAATCCTGACTCTCCAGAGGGAGAATCACGTGCAATAGACTGCACATGTTGAGGAGTAATACCTCAAAAACAACAACTTCACGAAGCTCAATGGACCGAGCGAGCGGCGAGGAGTCGTCGTATGATCTCGCTTGAGAGAATGCATCGGTGGATGCATTGCGAGATCAAGTGGGGGAGCGACCCAAAGCAATACAAATGAAGGCACACTTGGAGTCGATATAGAGATCAGACTCAAGGGAGGGCTGACCCGTGGAATGGTGGGTGCGAGGGCCACCATCAACTCAATGACAAAAACGAGGAGCGAAGCAACTTGGGTGTAACTTAGCGAAGTACCCAAGCCGCATGAAGTGAGTCGGCATAGAAGTGGGAACATGGAGCGGAGGCGCAGAGCTTTCCTTAGACAAAGGTCAAGAACATGAACTCTTGTAGAGGCAAGAGCAGGATCATGTTATTCCATGGGTCCTTTATTTCTGATAGAGCGGACTCGGATTGCATGGTACCAAAGACGAAGGGAGCTTCTAGGCACATATACCTTATCTCGAAGAAGCATTTGATGGAGGAACTGAGGCGACTCAGCTTGCAGAGGCAAAGTTGGGTTCAGAAGGCCTTGGCACGGGGCAAGAGGATGCGGAGGCGGGCACTCTTGAAGAATATGCCACAGTGTTGCCATTCAAGTTGCCATGAAAGGGAGCGGTGCACAGCGGAGATTGTGCTGGTAGGGGCAGAGGCCCAGGATCCAGACAATGGTGCACTAATTGCAGCGAAGTTGGTGGACTTCGGGAGCTACTAGGCAATGGACTGTCCTAGAGCGGTGCTTCGTCTAGGTGTGACCTAAGAGCGGGTGGACGAAGGTCGATTGCCAAAGGAGCGAACACAATTGAAAGTGGAAGAGGCCCTGCAATGTGGTGGCAGAGACCACAAATGGAGGGACCACAATTCGAGTTCATTCCACAAGGATCAGAAGGCAATAGAGATGTCACCAGGAGGCGACATGGTGCAGCGGATCGTGGTGGAACAGTTCGTGGCAATGCGATACACACGGGTAAAGTCCCGTGAGGGACTTATCATACGGAGGTATGATCAGGAGCTACTGGCAGCTCCACTTCGGTGAACAACACGACGGTAAGAAGGGCTATGGATTCAAGGAGTGAAGGCCATGGTACCGCAGAGGCGGGTCTTCTGTGCGTGCATCGAATTTTGCATCGGATGAAAGCCTTGGTCATCAGCATATGGGGGCTGTGTTCTACCAACGGAAAAGTTCGAATGCAAGTGCCAGTGAGTCCCATGAGAGGGACTTGATCATGCAGAGGTATGATCGAAGCAAGCTGGAGAGTTGGACTACTCCAGAGCCCATATTCGCTTAAGGGAGCCCGGTAAGTCAAAGGACAGGGTCGAGTAAGCGAACGTTGCTACCAAGGAAGCTAAGGAGAACAGAATTGATGCAAACCCTAAAACGTGATGACAGAGGCCATGCATGGGAGTTGCTGTCTGTCTTTCCATCGACCAAAGGGATCTGCTTGGAGAACACAGAGGTGTTAAAGCAGGGGGGGTCGAAAGGGGCGAGGAAGCACGATGTGTCCGGAGGGACTTAGCTACCCAAAATCATACATCGGTTAGAATGGAGGTGGACTCAGAGGAGTGCCACAGAGGCATATCTATCGATCGTGAAGAAAGGGATACAGATGTGAGGCGACGGATAGTAGAGCCATGGGCATGGCAGCGCCATGGTACCACAGAGGTGGGACTTCCGTGGAGTCATCGATCCCTTGCTCTCATAAAGGGAGAGCGCTTGGTCATGAATGGGGCTGAGAAGGTGGAGAATGTGGAGGCAAACTCCAAGTACCAAGACAAGGCTGAAGGGTAGAGGCCAAGGAACTTCATAAGACCGGTGTCAACGAGCTTCTCATCAAAGATTGCCCAAAGTGAAGGACTTCGAGTCGTGCAAGAGTGCATGACCAAGGAACGAAGTAGGCAGTACGTGATGCTGTACCTTTGCTACTCAGTGGAGCAGGCGGCAGGGTTGATGGAGAAGACGGTACAATCCCAGAGGCGACCAAAACTATTAGAGACTTACTCCAAGTTGGGGTGAAAAACTTCCTGCATTCCAGAAGTTCGATGGTATTGAGAAGGTGAATCATAGTAGCTAACTCAATGCAAGGAGTGCAAACACTTTGAGTGCTTCAAAAGTGTGAGCAAATAGTAGGCGAAGGCTAGTAACCAGCTCGATGCATGGAGTACAACCCTTGAGAAGGCGGGCGAAGTCAAGTAACCATTGCCTTCTCAACTCTTAAGAGAATGGGCGAAACCGAGTACCCCAATTCTCTTATCTATCCAGTAGAGGAGCTCTACACAGGTTCAAAGGCCCTTCGAAGATATTAGAAGACAATAGTTGTCAAATCCTCACCAATGGTGATCAGTGCTACTGAGAGTAGATTATCTGCTTCATTTCCTAACAGAATGCCAATCGAAAGCGGAAGTGATGCGAATCTACTTGGAAATGACAACTAAATGAAAGAAGAGTCGATGAACAAATTTTGTGGAGGAAGGACCCAAAAACTTCAAAAGTTTGCGAGACGATGCTCGTTAAAGCTCCAACAAGCATCCACCCAGTTCAAGCATCATGAGGCATTTGAGAGACTGGCGCATAGTAAGGATGGTCTTTTTCTTCATCTGGAGGATCCGTAGGAACCAACAGGGACCAACACAACTCAGCCAACCCCACACAAAAGTCAGTCATTGGCGAGTTGAAGCAGTATGGCGGATCAAAGGTTCGACTACTCAAAAAACAGTAGCGGAGAGCAGCTGGGAGCCAAGGGGCGCATTGCAGCTGGCATAGAAGATTGAAGACTTAGCAAAGGCGAGGAGTTGCAGTGTCGGCAAAGGCTTGGGGGAGAATGTCACGGACAAACTTCAAAATAGGATGTTTGATGTAATGCTTATGTATGTCCGTGTCTTTTGGTGTGTTCATTCTTTGAACAGCATGTAGAGGGACGACCGAAGGCTTAATAGTCCCATTTTAGTTTCGGTCTGTAGTGGACCATTTTACCCCTTTGTTGTGCAACTGTTCAGAGCTTGTAAAGTTTGTTTGTAATTTGCATTGTCTAAGAAGTGTTTCCGGAGATGATTGCTTGTGGATCCCGAGTGAGGCGTTTTCTCTTTTGTAGGTCCTAAGGGACCATGGGAGGTTTCGGGGAGGCTGACTTTTGCGGACGGACACGCAAGGGTGCCGCATGACTTAGGCAAAACCAGCTAAGTCCGTGACAGATTAGGAAATGTCTTTAAATTCGTAGTTAGCATGTTAATTAGGGTTAGGATTAGGTGTTAATCTTATAACCCAAGTAGGGGCCAATTGGGCCCAAGTTCGGACTGGTTTGGGCCAAGTTTGGAGCCCAACTAGTGAGCTGAAATAGTGTAGGCGGTGGCAGCGCCCAGAGCCTGAGGATAAGGCTGTGGCACTGCCCAACACCCGAGAGTTCCGGCGGTGGCACCGCTAGAACACTGTCAATGTGAAAAGTGACAGGTGGTAGCACCGCCACCGACAGGCGATGGCACCGCCAATCACTGGTCAGTATAACATTGACAAGCGGTGGCACCGCCACTGATAGGCGATGGCACCGCTAGCCTCGGAAACCCAAAAGGATTCAAAATTTGGAGCCCAAATTTGAATCCTCTTAGGGCCTATAAATACCCCTCAATTCTCAGTAGAGAATAAAAAACTTTTGAGAAGCAATAGATTGAGATAAAAGCTTTAACAAAGTCTTTAGCAAGTCTTGTTTCCAATTGCTTGAGTGTTCACCTCCTTCTTTCTCGTTGAAAATTTGTAAGAGTGTGAACCACTTGTAAAAGGTTGTAAGAGGGGTATTTGTCCTTCCCCTTCAAAGTGATTTACTAGTAGAAGTTGGGAGTCTCATCGAAGAAGGCTTCGCAAGTGGATGTAGGTTATTTGACCGAACCACTATAAAATTGGTGTGTTCTCTGGTTTGCATTTACTTATTGCTATTTCCCTTACTTCAAACCTTTATATATACTTTATGTTAGGATCAAGAGCACTAAGAGGGGGGCGGGTGAATTAGTGCAGCGGAAAACTTTTGACGATTAAAACGACGTTCGTATGATAAGAACGATTTCGGTATGAAAGTCGATTCGGAAATTGCTTTAACTTAAGATCAAGCAAAGTGTAGTTAAAGTAAAGCTATGGAAGTAATTGCAGTTAAGATAGAGAACAAAATGTAAATGCAAACCGAGATTTAGAGTGGTTCGGTCAATCTTGACCTACATCCACTTTTGGCTTCCTCCTCCGATGAGGTCACCGACGTCCACTAGAGGCCTTCCTTCAATAGGCGAAGGCCAACCACCCTTTTACAGTTTCACTCCTTTTGACGGGCTTAGGAGACAACCCTTATAGATTTTTCACTCCTCTCTTGAATGATCAAAACTTTGAAGAAAAGAGGGAGAAGAACTTCTAGCCTTTTACAACACTTTTAAGCTCTCAAAATCTCAGAATAAATGCTAAGTTTCGGTGCCCTTTCATGCATGAAAGGGTGGGGTTTATATAGGCCCCAAACTGATTTGAATTTGGAGCTCAAAAATGTCATATCCCATGTTTTCGGGGTCCTGGCGGTACTACCGCCATAAATGGGTGGTACTACCGCCTGACAGAGCTCGGAGACCGAGCTCGGGGGGTACCACCGCTTGTCAGGGGCGGTGCTACTGCCCAGTCTCACTCGGAGACTGAGCCCAGGCGGTGCCACCGCCTGACAGGGCCGGTGCTACCGCCCACCCAGTCTCACTCGGAGACTGAGCCTAGGCGGTGCCACCGCCTGACAGGGGCGGTGCCACCGCCCAACCTCACTCCGAGGCTCGGCAGCTGGGCGGTGCCACCGTCGACCCAGGCGGTGCCACCGCCGGCCATCGAATTTGGGTCCGAATGGGCTGATCCATTCGGCCCAATTTGGGTCTGTCAAGGGCCCAATTGCCCCTAGATTAAGTTAATGGGATCACCTCCCATTTCTAACTTAATCATCATGCTAACTATGATATTTTTTAAGACATTTACTGCAACTTGCTCCGGTGTGTCAATCGCTTCTTCCGTCGAGCTTCCGGCGAACCCTCGGCGATGCTCCGGCGGACTTCCGGCAAACTCCTAGACTTGTGACGATCCACTTGGTGAGTTCCGATGAGCTTCTTTGGCAAGCTCCTGGACTTCTCGGATTTGTTCCCGCAGAACCTCCGATGACCGTCCGGACTTCCGTCGAACTCTCGAACCCCCAACGTGATCATAGTCTTGACTTCGGCGCAACTCCTGCTGCATGTCTTACTTTCATCATAGTTAATCCTGCACACTTATCTCAACATATGGATTAGATAATAAATGACAATTGACTTCATCATCAAAATCCGAGATTCAACACTTTACTTCCTTATTACTTTTGCTGCACATCTTTACGAACACGCTTTCAAGTTAAGCACTTCCAAGTTTGATTTTTATCGTACGAAAGATTTTCCGAAACAGACGTTTTAATCCACTATACTAATTCACCCCCCCCCCTCCCTCTTAGTGCTGTTCCGATCCTCACAATTGGTATCAGAGCTCGGTATTTCTCATTTCGGATTTGCACCCGAGAGAAATGACTCTTCATGGCTTTCAAAAGGGCTTTTCGGTTGTTCATCCACCATTGTTTGACGGATTGGACTACACTTATTGGAAAACTCGAATAAGAGTTTTCTTGATTTCTATGAATTTGGATTTATGAAATATTATTGAAAATGATTTTCAACTTCCCTCTAATCCGATGAATGAATAGTCGGATTTGGAGAAGAAATATTTTTCTTTAAACGCAAAGGCTATGAATGCCTTATTTTGCGCTTTGGACAAAAATGAGTTCAATCGGATTTCTATGTGCGAAACAACTTTTGATATTTAGCTAACACTTGAAATCACGCACGAGGGAACTAGTAGAGTCAAAAACTCGAAAGTTAACATTTTAAGCATGATTTTGAGCTTTTTCGAATGCAACCAAGCAAGATTATAGATGACATGTACACCCATTTCACGGATGTCGTCAATAATCTAAGAGTTCTTGGTAAATCTTTTTTGAATTTTGATCTCATAAGTAAGATCTTAAGATCCCTTCCAAAAAGGTGGGATCCTAAAATAACTGCAATACAAGACAAAAAATTTAAATGATTTTCCATTAGAAGAATTAATCGGGTCATTTATGACCTATAAAATGACACTTTTGGAACATTTTAAACCCGATGAGCACTTGAACCACCTTCCAAAGAATAGAAAGGATTTGGAACTCCGGACAAATGAATATCACTTGAGCGATGACTCAAGTGATGAGGACAATGATGAACTTGAACTTCGAACACTAAATCTTAATAAGTTCATTAAACAAAAATCTAAAATAAACAATGAACTTGAACAAAGGAAGAGGCCAAAGAAGAGGAAGGCAACTAAGGATGAATCAAGAACTTCTAAAGGTGAAACGGCAAATTGGGCTTTGATGGGCTTCGACTACAAGGTAAGTAACTCAACTCTCTTGAATTATTTTGAAATTACTTGAAGTTTTTCATGAGTGCTTAATTTAGATAGTAGGAATAGGAAATAAAAAATTATTTTTCAAAAATTATATTATGTTTTTCTTTTTAGCATCTTTGAAAAATTAAAAAATTTGATCATGAAAAGTATATTGCTAAGGTTTCATGCATGTTATGTTTTGAAATGTTGAATGATGTATGCAACAATAGGGATGATAATTATATGATATGTGATAATGCTTAGGATTAATCCATGCATGTATATCTTGATGATTTTATGTCATGCATGAGTTTTTGAAGTAAATGTTGATTTGAAACTCTCATTTTAGATTAACATGTTTTTGGTCTAATCGTTTTTATAACGAATTAAGATGACATTCTCATGACATATTAAGATAATATAGTGCATGTACATCTATGTATGAATTTCTTGATAGTCTTTTGATGATAGATGTGATATCATGATGTGTTTAGTCTTGATGGCTTCATGATGAAACTTATGTATTAATTTTAAATGATGATACATGTTTTCACAAAAGACTTGAATACCCTCACATGAAATCAATTGTATGAAATGGAAATGAATTTTCTATTCTATTGAGATTAATGAATTTATTTTACCAATCTTGTGAATCTCATGAAAATAAACATGATGAATATTTTGAAAATAAATGAGTGTATCATGCATTTAGTCTTAATGATTTCTCTTGAACATAATTTTTGAAATCATACTTGATGATGAATATCAAGATATTAAAATGATGTTATCATGGAATCATGCTTGATGATTTGTTTTATGAAATTTACCTTTTCATTTTAAATATTGACACTTGTTTTATTAAAGGTAAAGGCATGCTTATAAGAAGCAAATCACATGAATAGAAATTTATAAAAACGAAATGCAATCCTCTATCTTATTGACTTTTCAATAAATCTATGCTTGTCATGTATGAATTTATTGAATGTGACTTTGAGGATGATTTCGGATTACACAAATGCTTGATTCATACTTATGACATGAGACACATTTTAAATATGAATCATGTTCAATGCTTCAATCATGTTATATCTCCCTTAATTCATTTTGTTCTCCTAGATTTATTTACCAAAGAGGAGAATCTTCCGAATGAATGAAATGATACAAATGAATCACTTATCGATATATCTTTTTGAAATATCTTTTTAATGTGATGTTGATAATTTGAGATGCCTCTTGGAATTCATGACATGAGATAATTAAATCCTTGACTTACTCTTTATATGGCTTGAAAATAGATGTTTAAAATCTTGCTTGATAAGTTGTTTTATAAGATTTTGCCTTTACGTCTTGAACTTTCATGCTTATCTTGATTTGGCATATAAAGACTAAGGCATGCTTAGATGAAAAAGAATCACTTAAAAAATGCTTTTCCCATCTGATCGATATTAATGATTTCATGATATTTTGTGAATCTCGAAATTGATTTTGATGACTTGATTATGAGTTTCAAGTTAACGATTTGATTTGAATGAGTTTTATCTAAATCATAATCTTGATCTTGCAAATAATATCTTTTGGTATTCATGAATTGATACTCACAATATGAAAGTATTGGTATTCAGAACTTGAATTTGATTGAAACATTGTATGCTTAAATTAATCATTCTCCCATGTTTAAAAAATTCTTTAAATGCCTTATGTGATGATTGAAAATTAATTTGCTTTATGATGAATCACGAATCATGACTTGATCTATGATGTTGATATATTTTAATCATGATCCTTGGTTGTATAATTCTTTTGCTTTACTAAAAAGATTTGTCGAATGAATCATGTCCTTTCTTGATATCATGACATGATTTTGTAATATGGCTTGTATAATGATTAAAAATTTTTAGCCATTGATTTCTCCCTTCTTTTCGATAATGATAAAGGGGGAGTTAGTTTACTAGCCTACATATTTCAAAGGAAGGAAAATTTGCTAGCTCGATCATTTCATTGAAAAAACTTGCTATCATGAACACTACCAATGAATTGCAAATCTTGCAACCTAAAGAGAAGCAAAGAATTGCTATCTCGAAAGAAGTAAAAAATGCAAAAATTAGAAAACTTGCAATATAATTGCTCTTGTCAAGCTTTGTATCAAAAATAGGTTGATATCCTTAAAAGCGTCACATTAAATATTTTAGTGTATCACAATGTATCACATGTATCGCAAATTAAAAATTTTGAGACTATTATCATATCATGTTTAACAATTGATGTCTTTCATGACATGATTTCTTTGCATTGTTGTCTTGTATGTATCATGTGTTGATTGAAATATTGATTGATGCAAATTCATAGTTTATGTAAAAGTCTAAATCATTGGTTCCTCTCTTTCTTTTCGGCAATGACATAGGGGGAGAAAGATTGCTAGCTCAAGGCAAATGCTGGCTAGGTTGTACTATTCCCTTCTTTTCGACAAAAACAAAGGGGAGAAAGCTTTTGCTAGTTAGAATATGTAAAGAAAAGCAAAGTGCAATCTTGCACAAGAAGCAAGTGTTGAATTACCATGATTGAACTTAAGAATCTTGCTATGCTTTTATGCTTATATGTTGTGATGAAAATCTAGCTTCATGTTACAAAAACTTGCATATCTTTTAAAATAGCTAGAGCTACTTCTCTTTTTGTTGATAACATAGGGGGAGAAGTATATTGATGACTTCATGCATTGAATTGAATATTTTATATATATTTACATGATGGTTTAAATGTTTTTCATAACATGTGATGAATGTTGCTTAGATTTGGGATAATCCAAGTGTTCTATCAATGGCATATTGATAGGGGGAGTTTGGTTAAACTCCGGGGAGTTAAGGTTAACTCCGGTAGTCATCAATTAGTTGTCATCATCAAAAAGGGGGAGATTGTTGAATCTCGGATTTTGATGATGAAACTAATTGATTGTGATTAGATGTTTAACTGCATTTTGAGTGATGCAGGTCTACTCGATCAGGATTAGATAGTTGACGCAGGAGGAATTGACGTTGCGCCGGAGGAGATCACATTAGGATATTGGATGGCAGAATGCTTCAGACGTTGAGAATCAGGCCAAGGAGAGCGGAATTGCACCAAGGATATCGGGGTTGCGGAGGTCCACCGCCGATTGGGCAACAACCTGCAAGAGAGGACGATGCGCTAAAGAATCGGACGAAGCGCCAACCAATGACATGCCGGGCAACAGAATGTCAATTCGCATTGTAATAATTGTCTAGATCAGAGTAGAGTTTTGGCTTGTGTGTGTAGGATTAACTACGATAATGATGAAGACATAAAACGAAACAAAGTGCCGGAGTCAAGCGCGAAGGATTTGTTGGGAGTTCAAGAGTCCGACAGAAGTCCAAAGGTTCGTCGGGAATGCTTCCGGAACTAGCCGAGAATGAGTAGGGAGCTTACCGAAGGGTTTTCGGAAGCTCGCCGGAAGGTACATCGGAAGTTCACGGAGCTCACCAAGAAAGATCGTAGCTTGCCGAAGAAGCTCGTCGGAACTCGCCAAGATCAAATCATAAAGTCTAGGAGCTTGCTGAGAGTCCGCAGAATGGTTTCCGAGAGTTTATCGGAAGACAGCCGGAAGTTCGCCGGAAGAAGTCTTGACTTGCGAACTTTGTAATAGCTTAGGAAATATTTTTAAATTCATAGTTAGCAAGTTAATTAGGGTTAGGATTAGGTGTTAATCTTATAACCTAAGTAGGGGCCAATTGGGCCCAAGTTCGGACTGGTTTGGGCCAAGTTTGGAGCCCAACTAGTGAGCTGAAATAGTGTAGGCGGTGGCACCGCCCAGAACCCGAGGATAAGGCGGTGGTGGTACCGTCGGACTGGGCGGTGGCACCACCCAGAACCTGAGAGTTCCAGCGGTGGCACCGCCAGAACACTGTCAATGTGAAAAGTGATAGGCGGTAGCACCGCCATCGACAGGCTGTGGCACTGCCAATCACTAGTCAGTATGACATTGACAGGCGGTGGCACCGCTAGCCTCGGAAACCCAAGAGAATTCAAAATTTGGAGCCCAAATTTGAATCCTCTTGGGGCCTATAAATACCCCTCAATTCTCAGTAGAGAATAAAAAACTTTTGAGAAGCAATAGATTGAGATAAAATCTTTAGCAAAGTCTTTAGCAAGTCTTGTTTTCAATTGCTTAAGTGTTCACTTCCTTCTTTTTCATTGAAAATTTGTAAGAGTGGGAACCACTTGTAAAAGGTTATAAGAGGGGTATGTATCCTTCCCCTTCAAAGTGATTTGCTAGTGGAAGTTGGGAGCCTCATCGAAGAAGGCTTCGCAAGTGGATGTAAGTCTTTTGACTGAACCACTATAAAATTGGCGTGTTCTCTGGTTTGCATTTACTAATTGCTATTTACCTTACTTCAAACCTTCATATGTGCTTTACTTCCTTATTACTTTTGCTGCACACCTTTACGAATACCTTTGAAGTTAAGCTTCCGATTTAGGTTTTTTATCAAAAAAAAAAAAAAAAAAAAAAAAAAAAAAAAAAAAAAAAAAAAAAAAAAAAAAAAAAAAAAAAAAAAAAAAAAAAAAAAAAAAAAAAAAAAAAAAAAAAAAAAAAAAAAAAAAAAAAAAAAAAAAAAAAAAAAAAAAAAAAAAAAAAAAAAAAAAAAAAAAAAAAAAAAAAAAAAAAAAAAAAAAAAAAAAAAAAAAAAAAAAAAAAAAAAAAAAAAAAAAAAAAAAAAAAAAAAAAAAAAAAAAAAAAAAAAAAAAAAAAAAAAAAAAAAAAAAAAAAAAAAAAAAAAAAAAAAAAAAAAAAAAAAAAAAAAAAAAAAAAAAAAAAAAAAAAAAAAAAAAAAAAAAAAAAAAAAAAAAAAAAAAAAAAAAAAAAAAAAAAAAAAAAAAAAAAAAAAAAAAAAAAAAAAAAAAAAAAAAAAAAAAAAAAAAAAAAAAAAAAAAAAAAAAAAAAAAAAAAAAAAAAAAAAAAAAAAAAAAAAAAAAAAAAAAAAAAAAAAAAAAAAAAAAAAAAAAAAAAAAAAAAAAAAAAAAAAAAAAAAAAAAAAAAAAAAAAAAAAAAAAAAAAAAAAAAAAAAAAAAAAAAAAAAAAAAAAAAAAAAAAAAAAAAAAAAAAAAAAAAAAAAAAAAAAAAAAAAAAAAAAAAAAAAAAAAAAAAAAAAAAAAAAAAAAAAAAAAAAAAAAAAAAAAAAAAAAAAAAAAAAAAAAAAAAAAAAAAAAAAAAAAAAAAAAAAAAAAAAAAAAAAAAAAAAAAAAAAAAAAAAAAAAAAAAAAAAAAAAAAAAAAAAAAAAAAAAAAAAAAAAAAAAAAAAAAAAAAAAAAAAAAAAAAAAAAAAAAAAAAAAAAAAAAAAAAAAAAAAAAAAAAAAAAAAAAAAAAAAAAAAAAAAAAAAAAAAAAAAAAAAAAAAAAAAAAAAAAAAAAAAAAAAAAAAAAAAAAAAAAAAAAAAAAAAAAAAAAAAAAAAAAAAAAAAAAAAAAAAAAAAAAAAAAAAAAAAAAAAAAAAAAAAAAAAAAAAAAAAAAAAAAAAAAAAAAAAAAAAAAAAAAAAAAAAAAAAAAAAAAAAAAAAAAAAAAAAAAAAAAAAAAAAAAAAAAAAAAAAAAAAAAAAAAAAAAAAAAAAAAAAAAAAAAAAAAAAAAAAAAAAAAAAAAAAAAAAAAAAAAAAAAAAAAAAAAAAAAAAAAAAAAAAAAAAAAAAAAAAAAAAAAAAAAAAAAAAAAAAAAAAAAAAAAAAAAAAAAAAAAAAAAAAAAAAAAAAAAAAAAAAAAAAAAAAAAAAAAAAAAAAAAAAAAAAAAAAAAAAAAAAAAAAAAAAAAAAAAAAAAAAAAAAAAAAAAAAAAAAAAAAAAAAAAAAAAAAAAAAAAAAAAAAAAAAAAAAAAAAAAAAAAAAAAAAAAAAAAAAAAAAAAAAAAAAAAAAAAAAAAAAAAAAAAAAAAAAAAAAAAAAAAAAAAAAAAAAAAAAAAAAAAAAAAAAAAAAAAAAAAAAAAAAAAAAAAAAAAAATCCTTCCCCTTCAAAGTGATTTGCTAGTGGAAGTTGGGAGCCTCATCGAAGAAGGCTTCGCAAGTGGATGTAAGTCTTTTGACTGAACCACTATAAAATTGGCGTGTTCTCTGGTTTGCATTTACTAATTGCTATTTACCTTACTTCAAAACCTTCATATGTGCTTTACTTCCTTATTACTTTTGCTGCACACCTTTACGAATACGCTTTGAAGTTAAGCACTTCCGAGTTCGGTTTTATCGTACGAAAGATTTTCGAAACCGACGTTTTAATCCACTGCACTAATTCACCCCCCCCTCTTAGTGCCGCTCCAATCCTAACAATCACATCCCCGAATTTCAGGGTATTAGTAGTACCACCGCCTGACTCTCTGATACTAGGTGGTACCATCGCTTGATAGAGCTATCAAAGACTGAGCTTTGGCGGTACCACCGTTGGTAGGTAATAACTGCTGGCATTACCACTGCCCAATCTAGGTAGTACCATCACCCAAAGCACTTGGGAGACTGAGTCCCAAGCAGTGTCACTATCGGCCGTGACTTCAGGTGCTGAATGGGTTATTGAACTGACCCATTTCAGCCCTATTAAGGGCCTAGTTGGTCCCTAACTGATTTAGTGGGATTACCTCCCAATCCTAACTCAACTTAAGGTTTAACTATGATAATTAAGACATTTAACAAGGGATTCTTATTTCGACACATCAATTGTTCTTCCAGCGAACTTCCGACGATCTCTCGGCAATGTTTCGGTGGACTTTCGGCAAGCTCTTGGACTTCATGATGATCTTCTTGGCAAGTTCTGATGAGCTTCTTTGGCAAGCTCCTGGACTTCTCGATTAATTCCGGCGGAACTTCCGATGAACATCCGAACTTCCAACAAACTCTCGAACTCCCAACGAAATCTCGATCTTGACTCTAGCACAACATTTGCTTTATGTCTTACCGCTATTGTAGTTAATCCTGCACACTTTTCTGAACATATTGATTAGATCAAACAATTTACTAATTAATTTCATCATCAAATTCAAGATTCAATAATCTCCCCCTTTTTTATGATGATAATCAATTGATGATGGAGTTAACCTTAACTCCCCCTATCTATATGCCATTCCTAAGAAAAAACATTCTTGAATTCAAGGCCTTTGAATTCAAGTATCAAACAGATAAGTTATATTCATTTAAACTTATCAACATGCACATCATGATACTTATCATGATTTACTAATTCAAAATACGACACCATATATTTATTAATAAAAATGATGTCAAGGCATGACATTCATTTTAAGTTCAATGATAATCAATCATCATTTTCAAATATGATATGAGTTTCGAATATAAAATTTAGCAAGATAATAATAAATACGACACCATATATTATTAATAAAAATGATGTCAAGGCATGAAATTCATTTATTAAGTTCAATGATATCATCATCAGTTTCATATAATGATTTCGAATTAAAATTTAGCAGATAATAATTTTTGATAAAAGATAACAATTCATCGTTCCGTGGCAAGATTCCAATACGAAATAAAGCATAATAATTTTGATAATTCATCATAACGATAGACAATTATCATTTTGATACAAATGATGCATAGTACTAGGAATAAAATATTTACAAGTAATCATGCTACGTTTCAAGTAAACATTTTGATATTTGTAATGTATTTGACGATACCAATCATACTTCAAGCATTTACAATATAATACATTTTATATATTATTTCAAATATTCAAAATATCAAGTTGTCATCAATTTGTCACATTTCTCCCCTTTTATCATCAACAAAATGGAGAATAATTTAACAATGCAAGTATGGTAAAAATTCAAGCAAGTTTCACACATATTTATGCAAGCCATAAAGGAAGATAGGTAAAAACTTTGCATGATAACCTTTTTTGAAAAGCTAACATTTTTACTCAAGGGCTTTTTAGTTCTTCTTTATTTGTACAAGTTTCTTTCTTCCTTTGTCATAGAAAATAAGAAGAGGAAGAAGGGTAAGGAAAAAATCCATCAAGAACCAAATTTCATGAAAGAATTTGAACCAAGTCAAATTCAAAACAATAAATGAGTTTCATTAAATCATGCTTCAATTTTATTAAAGAGAAGGGATTTATGAAACAGATCAAGATATCCATATGAAATCAAATCTCCATTCTTGTAAGTGATCATCACACACTAATAATTCACAAGAGTGAAATCCATGAGAGATGCATTTGTCAATGAATTCCATGAGTGAATGGACTAGTATATCAAAAATCATTAAGTGATGGAGCAAAAGCATGAAGTAAACTTGATACCAAGGAAGATAAAAATGAAATAAATTCATGAAAACTCCATTCATGAAATACATTAAGAGAAAGATAGTCCGGAAAAGAAATACAACAAACTCATGCATTCGAACAATTTAACATCCCAAACTCCCTTCTAATAAAATCAAATTCTTCTTTATTTAAAGGTTTTATAAAGATATCGGCTAATTGATGTTTCATATCAATAAACTCTAAAAATATGTCATAGTTATTCATATGATCTCTTATGAAATGATGCATAATGTCAATACGTTTAGTTCTAGAGTGTTGAATATGATTTTTTGTTAAATATATTGCACTCGTATTATCACATTCTATGGGAATATTCTTAAGGTGAATCTTATAATCTTCTAATATATTTTTTATCCATACAACTTGTGCACAACATACACTAGCCGCTATGTATTCGGCTTTGGTCGTAGATAGTACAACCAAGTTTTATTTTTTGGAGGACCAAGAGACAAGTGCATGACCTAAGAATTGACATGTTCCGAATGTATTTTTTTTTACCTATTCTACATTCAGTAAAATCTGCATCAATATAAGTAATTAATTCAAAGTTTTTATATTTTGGATACTATAATCCTAGATTGGTGGTTCCTTTAGGATATCTAAAAATTCTTTTCACTGCTTTAAGATGAGATAGTTTAGGATTAGATTGAAATATAGTACAAAGTCCTATGCTAAACATGATGTTCGGACTTATTGTGGTGACGTATAATAAACTACCAATCATACCTCTATAAGCTTTTTGATCAAAGTTTTCTTCATTTTCGTCAATGTCTAACATAGTAGAGGTACTCATAGGAGTATTGATAGCTTTTGATCTATCTATATTAAACCATTTTAGCAAGTCTAATGCATATTTTGCTTGACCAAGAAAAGTACTATTACTAAGTTGTTTGATTTATAAGCCTAAAAAGAAAGTTAGTTTCCCCATTAAACTCATTTCAAACTCTAGGCTCATATTATTGGCAAATGATTTGCATAAATATTCATTTGTAGAACCTAGAATAATATTATCAATATAAATTTGAACAACAAGAAAATTATTCTCAAAATTTTTAATAAATAATTAGTATCAACATTGCCTTTAGAGAAATTATTTTGGATAAGAAAGGAGCTAAGCCTCTCGTACCAATTATTTTGGATAAGAAAGAAGCTAAGTCTCTCATACCAAGCCCTTGGGCTTGTTTTAATCTATAGAGAGCTTTAGTCAATTTAAACACATGATTTGGAAAATTATCATTCTCAAATCCGGGAGGTTGTTCAACATAAACTTCTTCAGAAATAAAGCCATTAAAAAAACACTTTTAATATTTATTTGAAATAACTTAAAGTTATTACTACTAGCATAGATAAGGAGCATTATTATGGCTTGTAATTGTGCCACTAGAGCGAAGGTTTCTTCATCGATACCTTCTTTTGTTGAAACCCTTGGCCACTAATCTATCCTTGTTTCTAACCACGATACCAAATTCATCTTACTTATTTCTAAAGACCCATTTAGTACCAACAACTAAATAGTCATTTGGCCTCGGAATAAGCTTCCACACCTCATTTCTCTCAAATTGGTTCAACTCTTCTTGCATTACGATAACCCATGAATCATCTTTCAAGGCCTCGTTAATGCATTTAGGTTCAATTTGAGAAAGAAAAGCAACATTGGCACAAAAATTCTTAAGATAAGAACGAGTTTGAATACCCTTTGATGTGTCTTCTATAATTAGCTCCTTAGGATAAGCATCTACGTACTTCCATTCATTGGGTAAGGATGTTTCAAAAGAAGATGCATCTAAGTTGCTAGTTGGAGAAGAAGGTTCATTTAAATTCAAAGCATCAAAATTAAGATCATCATCAAACTCATTTTTCTTAAGTTCAAAAACTTCATTAAAGATAATATAAATAGATTCTTCTATAACCAAAGTTCTTTTGTTAAATATACGAAAGACTTTAGAAATAGAAGAATAGCCAAGAAAAATCTCTTCATCGGATTTTGCATCAAACTTTCCTAGGGTATCTTTTTTATTCAAGATAAAACATTTATAACCGAAAACTTTAAAGTATGAAATATTGGGTTTTTTGTTATTGCATAATTCATATGGAGTTTTTGAAAGTAATGGTCTTACTATAACCCTATTCATGACATAGCATGTCGTATTAACGACTTTGGCCCAAAAATGTTTGGATAGGCTATATTCATTCAACATGATTCTTGTCATTTCTTGTAAGTTTCTGTTTTTTCTTTCTACTACTCCATTTTGTTGAGGATTTCTCGGAGTAGAGAAATTATGGTTGTATCCATTAGATTCACAAAAATTTTAGAAATCATGAGTTTGAAATTCGCCACCATGATCACTTTGAATTGATGAAATCTTAAAGCCCTTTTCATTTTGAACAAGTTTACAAAACTTTGAAAAATATCTAAAGCAATCACTTTTGTGTGCCAAAAAGTATGTCTAAGTGTATCTACTATAATCGTCAACAATTACAAAGGCATATTTGCTACCTCCTAGGCTTGATGTATCAATTGGTCCAAACAAATCTATATAGATCAATTGCAATGGTCTAGAGGTGCTTATTTGATTCTTTGGTTTGAAAATACATTTTATTTGTCTTCCTAGTTGACATGCATCACACACATTTATCTTTAAAGAGATTAGTTTCACGCTAGTATGACCTAATCTCCTATGCCAAAGTCAAGCATCGTCATTCAAAACCGAAAAAACACATTTCATTACAAAGATCATCAATATCGATAGTGTATATATTATTTTATTTTAGGGCAATCATAGATATGTTTTTATGTGATTTTTCAATAATGCAAGCATTGGATTCAAATCTAATGATGTATGCTTTATCACACAATTGACTAATGCTCAAAAGATTATGCTTTAAGCGATCAACCAACTGTTAGAAAATGGCCGGCACTAAGAGGGGGGGGGGGGGTGAATTAGTGCAGTGGTAAAATCATGTCGGTTTCGTAAAATTCTTTCGTATGTCGAAAATTGATTTTGGAAACTTAAAAGCATATGTGACTGTAGGCATAGTAAAACCACAGTAAAGAGGAAAGGCAGTTTGCTATAAAGTAAATTGCAAGAAGGGAAATGTAAACAAGATTTTTATAATGGTTCGGTCATCGTGACCTACATCCACTTCGCCAATTCCTCTTCCATTGAGGCCACCAGCATCCACTATCAATCTTCCTTCAATAGGTGAAGACCAACCACCTTTTACACCATTTTTCTCCTTTTCACAGGTTTAGGAGACAACCTTTACAAGTATACACTCCTCTTTAAACAGAATTCTAAGTTTATACTAGAGGAGGGGATTTCTTAAGAGATTTCTATAGCGTTTTCTCATTTTTAAACTCTTTATGCTTATGTGTGTTAACTAGGGATGAGAGGGGTATTTATAGGCCCCAAGTTGATTCAAACTTGGAGCCTAAAAATATCCCATCCCGAGTTTCCTGGGTACAGGCGGTGCCACCGCTTATGTAGGGCGGTACCACCGCTAGTGTCAGTCTGACACTGACGTTGCATTGGGTGGTACCACCGCCTAACATAGTCTCGAAGACTGTGCTAAGATGGTGCCACCTCTTGGGTCACTATTATTAAATCTCGGATTTTGATGATGAAACCAATTGATAAGTGTTTATGATTTGATTTGCATTTTGAGTGACATAGGATGCTTCAATCAAGATGAGACAATTAAAGTAGGAAGAATCATGTTGGGCCGAAGGAAAACATGTTAGAAGATTGGACGTCGACGTATTGACAGAAGGCTTCGGGCCAAGAAGAGTGGATATTGTGCCAAGGAAATTGGAGTTGTAGAGGTCAACTGGTCGATTGGGCAATAAACCGCAAGAGAGGATGATGCGTCGAAGAATCGGACGAAGCGTCGTTGGACCAATGAATTGCTGGATAATATGATTCATGCTTAGTAATAATTGTTTAGATTGAAGTGTGTTTTACATGTGCATGATTAACTATGATAGTAAGGTATAAAGCTGAATGAAGTCTCAGAATCAAGAACGCGATTTTGTTAAGAGTTCGAGAATTCGTTGGAAGTCTGGACGTTCGTCGAAAGTTCTGCCGGAACCAACCGAGAAGTCCTGGAGCTTGCTGAAGAAGCTCAACGAAACTCGCCAAGAAGATCGTTATGAAGTCCAGGAGCTTGCCGGGAGTCCGTTGGAACATTGCCGAGAGATCGTCGGAAGTTCACCGGAAGATCGCCGAAAGAAAACTAGACTTACGAACTTATTTAGCTTAGTAAATGTCATAGAATTCATAGTTAGCACATAATTGGGATTGGATTTGGGCCAACCCAATTAAGGGCTAGTTGGGCCCATATAAGTGTTGAATCTCGGATTTTGATGATGAAGTCAATTGTCATGTTTTATCTAATCCATATGTGGAGATAAGTATGCAAGATTAATTACGAAAGCTTGAAGACATAAAGTGAGTCTACCGAAATCAAGTTCGATGGGTGTTTGAGAGTCCGAAGATTCGTCGGAGATGCTATCGGAACCAATCGAGAAGAAATCGGGGACTTGTCAGAGTTTTCGAAAGTCCGCCGAAGAGATCATCGGAGGTTTGCAGAGATCACCGAGAAGGCTCGGCTACTCGCTGATTTCACCACAAGATCGGGAGCCAGCTGGGAGTCCGTTGGAAGAAATCCAAGGGCGTATCGGAAGTCCGCTGGAAGATCGTCGGAAAGCTCATCGGAACAAGACTTGAAGTTCGCCGGTTAAAAACTTGCTTAGGATTATGTTTTTAGTTATGTAGTTTGCATGTAATTAAGGTTAGGATTAAGAAATAATCCTATATCTTGATTAAGTGCCAATTGGGCCCAAAATGAAACCTGGTTTGGGCCGGACTTAAAGCCAAACCAGTGACCAGTAAGGTCGGGCGGTGGAACCGCCATACTGGGCGGTGGCATCGCCCAGCACCTGAGCCAGGTGGTGGCACTGTCGGTCTGGGTGGTGGCACTGCCCAGCACCTGAAGAGCTAGGCGGTGGCACCGTTGGACTAGGCGGTGGCACCGCCCAGTACATTGTTAGTGTCAGAACTGGCAGGCGGTGGCATCGCTAGCTTCGGGAACCGAAGAGAATTCAAATTTTGGAGCCCAAATTTGAATCTTCTTGAGGCCTATAAATACCCCTCAATTCTCAGTAGAGATTACAACTTTTCAGAAGCAATAGAGTGAAAAAAAAGGGGTCTTAGCAAAGCCTTAGCAAGTCTTACATTCAAATTGCTTGAGTGTTCACCTCCCTTTCTTTCTTGCTGAAATTTTGTAAGAGTGTGAACCACTTGTAAAGGTTGTAAGAGGGGTATTTGTCCTTCCCCTTCAAAGTGATTTGCTAGTGGAAGTTGGGGGCCCCATCGAAGAAGGCTTCGCAAGTGGATGTAGGTCATTTTGATTGAACCACTTTAAATCTGCGTGTTCCTTGATTGTGTGAGTTGTTATTTTTCTACAATCATTGTCTACATAGAAGCAAGTTTTTGTTCTTCACTTTACTCAAGTTACTATCGAACGAAATCTCCTCGCATTTTATGGAATTAGTTTCAATCCTACTAGTTTTAATCCGCTGCACTAATTCACCCCCCCTCTTAGTGCCGCTCCGATCTTAACAATAAGGACTGTATTGGGCCTAATGAAAGGCCCAAATAGTGACCCAACAAGTGGCACCATCATGGCATAGTTTTCGAGACTGTGTCGAGTGGTGGTATAGCCAATCTGAGCGGTGGTACTGCCCAAAGGTAGTGTTAAGCAATGGTACCACCCAAACACAACCACCCAGGTGGTGGTACTGCCAGATTGGGTGGTGGTACCGCCCAGTGTCAGAACTGCTGGGCGGTGGTACCGCCAGCACCCGGGATGAGATGTTTTTTGGCTCTAAGTTTGAATCCACTTGAAGCCTATAAATACCCCTCTCATCCCTGATTAAAACACACAAGCATAGAGAATTTAAAAGTGAGAAAATGCTATTACAATCTCTTGAGAAATTCCCTCATCTACTCTTAAGTCTAGAATTCTTTTTAAAAGAGGAGTGAGTGCTTGTAAAGGTTGTCTCCTAAACTTGTTAAAAGGAGAAGAGGGGTTTAAAAGGTGATTGGTTTTTGCTTATTGAAGGAATACCGATAGTGGATGCCGGTGGCCTCGACAGAAGAGGAATTGATGGAGTGGATGTAGGTCACGACAACCGAACCACTATAAAAATCTGGTTTGCATTTCTTTAAGCAATTTACTTTGGTAACAAACTATCTCACCTTCTTATTACTTCCAAAACTCTTATGAATATATTTTAAAGTTAATACCTTTACGAAACGGTTTTCGTCGAAAATAGATTTAATCGAAACGAAAGATTTCAGAACTGACGTTATTTTACCGCTGCACTAATTCACCCCCCCCTCTTAATGCCGATCTTTTCCTAATAATTGGTATCAGAGCCTCATATTTATTATTTAGTTTAATACCCAAGAGAAATAGCTCTTTTTGGCTTTCAAGAGGGTCACTCTCTCATTCGTCCTCCCTTGTTCAATAGGACGGACTACACATATTGGAAAACTTAAATGAGAGTTTTCTTGCTTTCGTTGGACTTGAATTTATGGAATATTATCGAAAGTGATTTTCAAAAGTCTTCTACTCCAATGAAAGAATGGAATGATTTGGAGAAGAAAACATTTTCCTTAAATGCTAGAGCTATGAACGCTCTATTTGTGCTTTGGATAAAACTAAGTTTAATCGGATTTCTACTTGCGAAACAACTTTTGATATATAGCATACTCTCAAAATCACACACAAAGACACTAATAGAGTAAAAGATTCGAAGATCAATCTTTTAATGCATGATTTTGAACTTTTTTATATGAAACCAAGCGACACCCTTGTCGACATGAACACCCATTTTACTGTTGAATCTCGGATTTTGATGATGAATTCAATTGTCATGTTTTATCTAATCCATATGTTGAGATAAGTATGCAGGATTAACTATGACAGCTTGAAGACATAAAGCAAGTCTACCGGAGTCAAGTTCGATGGGTGTTCGAGAGTCCGTTGAGAGTCCGAAGATTCGTCGGAGATGCTGCCGGAACCAATCGAGAAGAAATCGGGGACTTATCGAAGTTTTCGGAAGTCCGCCGAATAGATCATCGGAGGTTCGCAGAGATCACCGAGAAGGCTCGACTACTCGTTGACTTCGCCACAAGATCGGGAGCCAGCTGGGAGTCCGTCGGAAGAAATCCAAGGGCGTATCGGAAGTCCGTCGGAAGATCGCCGGAAAGCTCGCCGGAACAAGACTTGAAGTATTACCGGTTAAAAACTTGCTTAGGAGTATGTCTTTAGTTACGTAGTTTGAATGTAATTAAGGTTAGGATTAAGAAATAATCCTATATCTTGATTAGGGGCCAACTGGGCCTAAAATGAAACCTGGTTTGGGCCGGACTTAAAGCCCAACCAGTGACTAGCAAGGTCGGGCGGTGGAACCGCCGGTCTGGGCGGTGGCACCGCCCGGCACCCGAGAGCTAGGCGATGGAACCGCCGGTCTGGGCGGTGGCACCGCCCAGCACCCGAGAGCCAAGCGGTGGCACCGCTGGACTGGGCGGTGGCACCGCCTAGTATACTGTCAGTGTCAAAACTGACAGGCGATGGCACCGCCACTGACAGGCGGTGGCACCGCTAGCTTTGGGAACATAAGAGAATTCAAATTTTTGGAGCCCAAATTTGAATCCTCTTGAGGCCTATAAATACCCCTCAATTCTTAGCAGAGAAAACAACTTTTTGAGCAGCAAGTGATTGAGAGAAAGGTCTTAGAAAAGTCTTAGCAATCCTTGGTTTTCAATTTGCTAGTGTTCACCTCCTTCTTTCTTGAAAATCTGTAAGAGTGTGAACTGCTTGTAAAGAGTTGTAAGAGGGGTATTTACCCTTCCATTTCAAGAGATTTGCTAGTGGAAGGTGGGAGCCTCGTCGAAGAGGGGCCTCGCAAATGGATGTAGGTCATTTGACCGAACCACTTTAAAAATGGCGTAATCTCTGGTTTGCATTTCATTGTTGCTATTCACATTACTGCAAACTTTCTTACTTGCTTTATTTACTCATTACCTTAGCTGCTCTACTATACGAATACGCTTTCAAGTTCAATTTTTACTGTATGAAAGATTTTTCAAAACCAACGTTTTAATCCGCTGCACTAATTCACCCCCCCCCCTCTTAGTGCTCTTGATCCTAACAATTGGTATCAGAGCGAGGCTCACTCTCATATTTGGTTTAATACCCAAGAGAGATGGCTTACTCCGGCATGCATGAGGGACACTCCATTACACGTCCACCTATGTTTAATGGGTCGGATTACACGTATTGGAAGACACGTATGAGAATCTTCCTAATTTCCATGGATTTCGAGCTTTGGACTATTGTTGAAAATGGATTTCAAAAATCTTCTCTTCCGATGAGCGAATGGAATGAATCGGAGAAGAAAGTTTTGCTTTAAATGCAAAGGCTATGAATGCCTTGTTTTGTGCACTAGACAAAAATGAATTTAATCGCGTTTCAATTTGTGATTCTGCTTTTGATATTTAGAGAACTCTTGAGGTCACTCATGAAGGCACTAGCCGAGTGAAAGAGTCCAAAATCAATATTCTTGTGCACTCTTATGAACTTTTTCGAATGAAACCAAGTGAGTCCATCGGAGACATGTACACCCGTTTCACGGATGTCATCAATGGACTCAAAGCTCTTGGTAAAGATTTTTCTAAAACTTTGAATTAGGTAACTAAAATCTTAAGATCCTTTCCTAAAAGTTGGGATCCAAAGTTACTGCCATTCAAGAGGCCAAGGCCTTAAAACATTCCCTCTTGAAGAACTTATTGGTCTCTAATGACCTACGAAATGACATGTCAAGCTCATGACGACTCGAGAACCCCTTCCAAAGAACAGGAAGGATATGGCACTCAAATCACAAGAAGACCACGTGAAAGGAACATCAAGTGATGAGGACAGTGACAATGACATTGCACTTTGACTCAAAAATTAAAAAATTTATAAGAAAGACAAATTTAAAAATAACACCAAAAACAAAACTGAAATAAACCGGACCCAAAGTGATATCTACATTCAAATTGCTTGAGTGTTCACCTCCCCTTTCTTTCTTGCTGAAATTTTGTAAGAGTGTGAACCACTTGTAAAGGTTGTAAGAGGGGTATTGTCCTTCCCCTTCAAAGTGATTTGCATAGTGGAAGTGGGGGCCCCATCGAAGAAGGCTTCGCAAGTGGATGTAGGTCATTTTGATTGAACCACTTTAAATCTGCGTGTTCCTGATTGTGTGAGTTGTTATTTTTCTACAATCATTGTCTACATAGAAGCAAGTTTTGTTCTTCACTTTACTCAAGTTACTATCGAACGAAATCTCCTCGCATTTTATGGAATTAGTTTCAATCCTACTAGTTTTAATCGCTGCACTAATTCACCCCCCCTCTTAGTGCCGCTCCGATCTTAACAATAAGGACTGTATTGGGCCTAATGAAAGGCCCAAATAGTGACCCAACAAGTGGCACATCATGGCATAGTTTTCGAGACTGTGTCGAGTGGTGGTATAGCCAATCTGAGCGGTGGTACTGCCCAAAGGTAGTGTTAAGCAATGGTACCACCCAAACACAACCACCCAGGTGGTGGGTACTGCCAGATTGGGTGGTGGTACCGCCCAGTGTCAGAACTGCTGGGCGGTGGTACCGCCAGCACCCGGGATGAGATGTTTTTGGCTCTAAGTTTGAATCCACTTGAAGCCTATAAATACCCCTCTCATCCCTGATTAAAACACACAAGCATAGAGAATTTAAAAGTGAGGAAAATGCTATTACAATCTCTTGAGAAATTCCCTCATCTACTCTTAAGTCTAGAATTCTTTTTAAAGAGGAGTGAGTGCTTGTAAAGGTTGTCTCCTAAACTTGTTAAAAGGAGAAGAGGGGTTTAAAAGGTGATTGGTTTTTGCTTATTGAAGGAATACCGATAGTGGATGCCGGTGGCCTCGACAGAAGAGGAATTGATGGAGTGGATGTAGGTCACGACAACCGAACCACTATAAAAATCTGGTTTGCATTTCTTTAAGCAATTTACTTTGGTAACAAACTATCTCACCTTCTTATTACTTCCAAAACTCTTATGAATATATTTTAAAGTTAATACCTTTACGAAACGGTTTTCGTCGAAAATAGATTTAATCGAAACGAAAGATTTCAGAACTGACGTTATTTTACCGCTGCACTAATTCACCCCCCCCTCTTAATGCCGATCTTTTCCTAATAATTGGTATCAGAGCCTCATATTTATTATTTAGTTTAATACCCAAGAGAAATAGCTCTTTTTGGCTTTCAAGAGGGTCACTCTCTCATTCGTCCTCCCTTGTTCAATAGGACGGACTACACATATTGGAAAACTTAAATGAGAGTTTTCTTGCTTTCGTTGGACTTGAATTTATGGAATATTATCGAAAGTGATTTTTCAAAAGTCTTCTACTCCAATGAAAGAATGGAATGATTTGGAGAAGAAAACATTTTCCTTAAATGCTAGAGCTATGAACGCTCTATTTGTGCTTTGGATAAAACTAAGTTTAATCGGATTTCTACTTGCGAAACAACTTTTGATATATAGCATACTCTCAAAATCACACACAAAGACACTAATAGAGTAAAAGATTCGAAGATCAATCTTTTAATGCATGATTTTGAACTTTTTTATATGAAACCAAGCGACACCCTTGTCGACATGAACACCCATTTTACTGTTGAATCTCGGATTTGATGATGAATTCAATTGTCATGTTTTATCTAATCCATATGTTGAGATAAGTATGCAGGATTAACTATGACAGCTTGAAGACATAAAGCAAGTCTACCGGAGTCAAGTTCGATGGGTGTTCGAGAGTCGTTGAGAGTCCGAAGATTCGTCGGAGATGCTGCCGGAACCAATCGAGAAGAAATCGGGGACTTATCGAAGTTTTCGGAAGTCCGCCGAATAGATCATCGGAGGTTCGCAGAGATCACCGAGAAGGCTCGACTACTCGTTGACTTCGCCACAAGATCGGGAGCCAGCTGGGAGTCCGTCGGAAGAAATCCAAGGGCGTATCGGAAGTCCGTCGGAAGATCGCCGGAAAGCTCGCCGGAACAAGACTTGAAGTATTACCGGTTAAAACTTGCTTAGGAGTATGTCTTTAGTTACGTAGTTTGAATGTAATTAAGGTTAGGATTAAGAAATAATCCTATATCTTGATTAGGGCCAACTGGGCCTAAAATGAAACCTGGTTTGGGCCGGACTTAAAGCCCAACCAGTGACTAGCAAGGTCGGGCGGTGGAACCGCCGGTCTGGGCGGTGGCACCGCCCGGCACCCGAGAGCTAGGCGATGGAACCGCCGGTCTGGGCGGTGGCACCGCCCAGCACCCGAGAGCCAAGCGGTGGCACCGCTGGACTGGGCGGTGGCACCGCCTAGTATACTGTCAGTGTCAAAACTGGACAGGCGATGGCACCGCCACTGACAGGCGGTGGCACCGCTAGCTTTGGGAACATAAGAGAATTCAAATTTTTGGAGCCCAAATTTGAATCCTCTTGAGGCCTATAAATACCCCTCAATTCTTAGCAGAGAAAACACTTTTTGAGCAGCAAGTGATTGAGAGAAAGGTCTTAGAAAAGTCTTAGCAATCCTTGGTTTTCAATTTGCTAGTGTTCACCTCCTTCTTTCTTGAAAATCTGTAAGAGTGTGAACTGCTTGTAAAGAGTTGTAAGAGGGGTATTTACCCTTCCATTTCAAGAGATTTGCTAGTGGAAGGTGGGAGCCTCGTCGAAGAGGGGCCTCGCAAATGGATGTAGGTCATTTGACCGAACCACTTTAAAAATGGCGTAATCTCTGGTTTGCATTTCATTGTTGCTATTCACATTACTGCAAACTTTCTTACTTGCTTTATTTACTCATTACCTTAGCTGCTCTACTATACGAATACGCTTTCAAGTTCAATTTTTACTGTATGAAAGATTTTTCAAAACCAACGTTTTAATCCGCTGCACTAATTCACCCCCCCCCCTCTTAGTGCTCTTGATCCTAACAATTGGTATCAGAGCGAGGCTCACTCTCATATTTGGTTTAATACCCAAGAGAGATGGCTTACTCCGGCATGCATGAGGGACACTCCATTACACGTCCACCTATGTTTAATGGGTCGGATTACACGTATTGGAAGACACGTATGAGAATCTTCCTAATTTCCATGGATTTCGAGCTTTGGACTATTGTTGAAAATGGATTTCAAAAATCTTCTCTTCCGATGAGCGAATGGAATGAATCGGAGAAGAAAGTTTTTGCTTTAAATGCAAAGGCTATGAATGCCTTGTTTTGTGCACTAGACAAAAATGAATTTAATCGCGTTTCAATTTGTGATTCTGCTTTTGATATTTAGAGAACTCTTGAGGTCACTCATGAAGGCACTAGCCGAGTGAAAGAGTCCAAAATCAATATTCTTGTGCACTCTTATGAACTTTTTCGAATGAAACCAAGTGAGTCCATCGGAGACATGTACACCCGTTTCACGGATGTCATCAATGGACTCAAAGCTCTTGGTAAAGATTTTTCTAACTTTGAATTAGTAACTAAAATCTTAAGATCCTTTCCTAAAAGTTGGGATCCAAAAGTTACTGCCATTCAAGAGGCCAAGGACCTTAAAACATTCCCTCTTGAAGAACTTATTGGGTCTCTAATGACCTACGAAATGACATGTCAAGCTCATGACGAGCTCGAGAACCCCCTTCCAAAGAACAGGAAGGATATGGCACTCAAATCACAAGAAGACCACTTGAAAGGAACATCAAGTGATGAGGACAGTGACAATGACATTGCACTTTTGACTCAAAAATTTAAAAAATTTATAAGAAAGAACAAATTTAAAAATAACACCAAAAACAAACTTGAACATAAAAAGGACCAAGTGATATGCTATGAATGCAAGAAGCCGGGGCATTTCAAAAATGAATGTCCCCAAGCCAAAAAGAGAACATCAAAGAAGAAGGCGCTCAAAGCAACATGGGATGATTCAAGCGCATCCAAAGAAGAGGAGTCCAACACCGAGCAAGTTGCTCATTACGCCCTAATGGCCATCGGAGAGGAGGTAACGAATTTAATTGATGCAGATTTATCTTATCATGAATTATTAAATGCCTTCCATGAGTTATTTGATGAATGCAAAACAATTAGTAGAAAATATAAATTGTTAAAAAAGGAGCATGATAGTCTTACTTGTAATTTTGATAAATTAAAAACTGAATATCATGATAGTTTAGCTCCATGCATAAAATGCCATGATCTAGAAACTCTCCAAAAGGAGAACTTGCTACTTAAGGACACCTTGAAGAAATTCGAGGTCGGTAGCAAGTCTTTGAACATGATCCTTACAAATAAGGGTCACGTTCCAAAAAGAAGTGGAATCGGATTTGTGAGAAGTTCTCACCAAAATCCAACCACCTTCATTAAAGGTCCTATCTTACATGTTCAACACCAAAGCAATTGCAACTTTTGTTGCAAATATGGACATAAAACTTATCAATGTCCATTCAAAAAAATTAATCCGAACAAATTGATTTGGGTTCCTAAAGGAACCATGATCAAGTCTATGCAACATGATAAACAAGTTAGATCAGTTTTTGAGGCACCCAAAAGTAAATGGGTACCTAAAAATAATCCCTTCTTGTAGAAACATACACCATCACAAGCTAGGAGCAAGAGATGGTACCTTGATAGTGGATGCTCAAGGCATATGACCGGAGATCCATCCCAATTCTCCAAGCTCACTAGCATAGACGAAGGCTATGTCACCTTCGGAGACAACAACAAAGGCAAAATCATTGGCAAGGGAACCATAGGTAACAAATTAAACTTTTCTATTGATAATGTATTACTAGTTGATGGATTGAAACATAATCTCTTGAGTATTAGTCAATTATGTGATAAAGGTTATATCGTTAGATTTGAATCAAATGTGTGTATTATTGAAAAACCAAACAATAACATGACTATGATTGCATCAAAACAAAATAATGTCTACACCATCAATCTTGATGAACTAGGTAATGAAATGTGCCTCTCCGCTTTAAAAGATGATGCTTGGCTTTGGCATAGGAGATTAGGCCATGCAAGCATGAAACTAATATCTAAAATCTCCTCTAGAGAATTAGTACGAGGAATTCCCAATATGAAGTTTGTTAAGGACAAAGTATGCGATGCGTGTCAACTAGGTAAACAAATAAAAACTAGTTTCAAACCAAAAAATCAAATTAGCACCACTAGACCATTACAATTGATCCATTTGGACTTATTTGGACCAATTGACACGACAAGTCTAGGAGGAAGCAAATACGCTTTTATGATTGTAGATGATTATACTAGATACACTTGGACCTATTTCTTGGCTCACAAAAGTGATTGTTTCAAATGTTTCTCTAAATTTTGTAAACTCACTCAAAACGAAAAAGGATTCATGATTTCATCAATTCGGAGTGATCACGGTGGCGAATTTCAAAACCGCGATTCCCAAAATTTTTGTGAAGTTAATGGATATAACCACAACTTCTCTACTCCAAGAAACCCGCAACAAAATGGAGTAGTAGAAAGAAAAAATAGAAATCTACAAGAAATGGCAAGAACTATGTTGAATGAACATAGTCTACCCAAGTACTTTTGGGCCGAAGCCGTGAATACGGCTTGCTACATCATGAATAGGGTTTTAATAAGACCATCTCTATCAAAAACTCCTTATGAATTATGGAATAACAAAACACCAAATGTTTCTTATTTTAAAGTTTTCGGTTGCAAATGCTTTATTTTAAATGAAAAGGATGCCTTAGGAAAATTTGATGCTAAATCCGATGAAGGCATCTTTCTTGGTTACTCTTCTGTTTCTAAGGCTTTTCGTGTTTTTAACAAAAGAACCTTAGTTATAGAAGAATCTATTCATGTAATTTTTAATGAAATTTCTGAGTTAAAGAAAAATGATTTTGATGATGATATTGGTTTTGAAAATTTGGATTTAAAGGAACCCCCTCCTCAAAATAGCAACTTGGATGCATCTTCTTCCAAAATCTCCTTACCCAAGGAATGGAAGTATGTAGATGCTCATCCAAAAGAGCAAATTATAGGAGATACATCACAAGGGGTTAAAACTCATTCTTCTTTCAAGAATTTTTGTGCTAATGCTGCCTTTCTCTCTCAAATCGAACCTAAATGCATTGACGAGGCCTTGAAAGATGATTCTTGGGTCATTGCAATGCAAGAGAAATTGAATCAATTTGAGAGGAATGAGGTATGGAAGCTTGTTCCTCGACCTAGTGACCATTTAGTCATTGGTACAAAATGGGTCTTTAGAAACAAGCAAGATGAATGTGGTATCGTGGTTAGAAACAAGGCTAGATTAGTGGCCAAAGGTTTCAACCAAGAAGAAGGTATCGACTACGAAGAAACCTTTGCTCCTGTGGCAAGATTAGAAGCCAATAGGATGCTCCTTGCCTATGCTAGTAGTAATAATTTTAAACTATTTCAAATGGACGTCAAAAGTGCCTTCTTGAATGGTTTTATTTCGGAAGAAGTATATGTCGAACAACCTCTTGGATTTGAAAATTCTCTTCTTCCTAATCATGTATTCAAATTGACTAAGGCTCTCTATGGTTTGAAACAAGCTCCTAGAGCTTGGTACGAAAGGCTTAGTTCCTTTCTTATTTTAAATAATTTTACCAAAGGCAAGGTTGATACTACATTGTTTATCAAATATTTTGAAAATAATTTTCTTATTGTGCAAATTTATGTTGATGATATTATTTTTGGTTCTTCGGATGAATCACTATGTGAATCATTTGCCAAAAATATGAGTCATGAATTTGAAATGAGTTAATGGGAGAATTAACCTTTTTCTTAGGCTTACAAATTAAGCAACTAAGAAATGACATCTTTATTAGTCAAACTAAATATGCTTTAGATTTGCTAAAGAGATTTAATATAGAAAGCTCAAAAGCTATTAACACTCCTATGAGCACATCCACTAAGTTAGAAGTTGATGAAAGTGGAGAAAACTTCGATCAAAAAACTTATAGGGGTATGATAGGAAGCTTACTTTACCTGACTGCAACTAGACCAGATATCATGTTCAGTGTAGGACTTTGTGCTAGGTTTCAATCGAACCCTAAGATATCTCATCTCAAAGCGGTTAAAAGAATACTTAGATATCTTAAAGGTACCACAAATCTAGGATTATGGTATCCGAAAACTGAGAAGTTTGAGTTAATTGCTTATGCTGATGCAGATTTTGCTAGATGTAGATTAGATAGAAAAAGCACATCAGGAACATGTCAATTTTTGGGACATGCTCTTGTTTCCTGGTCATCTAAGAAACAAAACTCGGTTGCACTATCAACAACCGAAGCTGAGTATATAGCAGCTAGTGCATGCTGTGCACAAGTTGTGTGGATGAAAAACACCTTAGAAGATTATAAAGTTCATCTTAAAAATATTCCCATTAAATGTGATAACACAAGTGCTATATGTTTAACAAAGAATCCCATTCAACACTCAAGAACAAAACATATTGATATTAGACATCACTTTATACGAGATCATGTCACTAATCATGATATAGTTATAGAGTTCATTGATACTAAACATCAACTAGCTGATATTTTTACAAAGCCTTTAAGTGAAGAACAATTTGATTTCATTAGAAGAGAATTAGGAATGTTAATGTATCCGAATGCTTGAATTCATTAAATTTATTTTTCGGACTTTCTTGATTCAATGATCAAATCACTTAATTGCTATGATGATTCTACGTGCCTTAATAACATGTTGGAAATTTTGTGTTTTGGATATAAAAATTTCCATGATAACAAGCATGTTTTATCTTCGTGATTGCGTTTTGAAAATCTATAGAAAAACCTTGTCCAAATGCATGAAAATGTTAAATTTCAGATTTGGTATCTTCTTGATCCTAACAATCAGATTTTCTTGATACATCATTCTCTTCCAACTTAATGTAGCTTTCATAAGCATATGTCATATCGAGTTTGATTCATATCATTGATTTTTGACATATGGAATCAATTAGCAAATGCATCTCTCATAAACTTATCATGTAAAAAAATTAATAATAATAATAACAAATAAAAAGGAAGAAGTTTTCAAAGCTATCTCCATGTCATGTCTTCCTTGAGATGCTTGTATATTTGGTATCCTATCACTCTTTGTTGAAAAATGACATGAACTTGCTTATGGCATCTCACTTATATTTAAAATTTGCTTATATTGTTCTCTTTTTTGTTGATGACAAAGGGGGAGAAATATATGAATTGATGCTATGAGTGCCATATTTGAATGAGAAATTTTTACATGAATTGATGCTATAATTGCCAAATTTACATTATGCCATGATTGCATCATGTTAAGATATCAAGAACTTGCATTGCAATCTTACATGTTGATATCTAACCATATGATGAATCGCTTCGATTACTATTTTTTACACTTGAAATGTAAAAATTGAAAATGGATGTCAAGCCTTGACATCATTTTCAAAGAGATACATCATGATAGGAATCATGATGGAGTATTGATAAGGTTAAGCATCTTAACTTATCAATATGTCTGTTGAATTCAAAGGCTTTGAATTCAAGAATGTCTTATCTCAAGTATGGCATATAGATAGGGGGAGTTAAGGTTAACTCCGTTATCAATTGATTGTCATCATCAAAAAGGGGGAGATTGTTGAATCTCGAATTTTGATGATGAATTCAATTGTCATGTTTTATCTAATCCATATGTTGAGATAAGTATGTAGGATTAACTACGACAGCTTGAAGACATAAAGCAAGTTTACCGGAGTCAAGTTCGATGGGTGTTCGAGAGTCCGTTGAGAGTCCGAAGATTCGTCGGAGATGCTGCCGGAACCAATTGAGAAGAAATCGGGGACTTATCGAAGTTTTCGGAAGTCCGCCGAATAGATCATCGGAGGTTTGCAGAGATCACCGAGAAGGCTCGGCTACTCGTTGACTTCGCCACAAGATCGGGAGCCAGTTGGGAGTTCGTCGGAAGAAATCCAAGGGCGTATCGGAAGTCCGTCGGAAGATCGCCGGAAAGCTCGCCGGAACAAGACTTGAAGTATTACCGGTTAAAAACTTGCTTAGGAGTATGTCTTTAGTTACGTAGTTTGAATGTAATTAAGGTTAGGATTAAGAAATAATCCTATATCTTGATTAGGGGCCAATTGGGCCCAAAATGAAACCTGGTTTGGGCCGGACTTAAAGCCCAACCAGTGACTAGCAAGGTCGGGCGGTGGAACCGCCGGTCTGGGCGGTGGCACCGCCCAGCACCCGAGAGCTAGGCGGTGGCACCGCCCAGCACCCGAGAGCCAAGCGGTGCCACCGCTGGACTGGGCGGTGGCACCGCCCAGTACACTGTCAGTGTCAAAACTGACAGGCGGTGGCACCGCCACTAACAAGCGGTGGCACCGCTAGCTTCGGGAACATAAGAGAATTCAAATTTTTGGAGCCCAAATTTGAATCCTCTTGAGGCCTATAAATACCCCTCAATTCTCAGCAGAGAAAACAACTTTTTGAGCAACAAGTGATTGAGAGAAAGGTCTTAGAAAAGTCTTAGCAATCCTTGGTTTTCAATTTGCTAGTGTTCACCTCCTTCTTTCTTGAAAATCTGTAAGATTGTGAACTGCTTGTAAAGAGTTGTAAGAGGGGTATTTACCCTTCCATTTCAAGAGATTTGCTAGTGGAAGGTGGGAGCCTCGTCGAAGAGGGGCCTCGCAAGTGGATGTAGGTCATTTGACCGAACCACTTTAAAAACGGCGTAATCTCTGGTTTGCATTTCATTGTTGCTATTCACATTACTGCAAACTTTCTTACTTGCTTTATTTACTCATTACCTTAGCTGCTCTACTATACGAATACGCTTTCAAGTTCAATTTTTACCGTACGAAAGATTTTTCAAAACCGACGTTTCAATCCGCTGCACTAATTCACCCCCCCCCCTCTTAGTGCTCTTGATCCTAACATTTACGTATGTCATCAATGGGTTAAAAGCTCTTGGCAAATGTTTTTGGAATCTTGAACTTATGAATAAAGTTTACGCTCACTTTCTAAAACTTGGGATTCAAAAGTAATTGCTATTTAAGAATAAAAAAACTTGAACTATTTCCCTCTCGAAGAACTTATAGGGTTTTTGATGACCAATAAAATGACGTGCAATACACATAAAGAACTCAAGAACAACCTTCCAAAGAACAGGAAGGATTTGAGACTTAGAATAATTAAAGACCACTTGAGCATAAGCTCAAGTGATGGTGAACTTAAACTTCTCATGAAATTTAAAAAATTCATGAAATAACAATAAAAGAATAAAAACAAACTTCAGAATAACACAAATTGGGATGAAACGAGTGCATTTGAAGATGAGGAGAAAATCCACAAAGGCGAGGTGGCAAACTACGCCTTAATGGCTTTCGACGATGAGGTAATCAAAATGCCCTTAGTTTACTTTAAAATTACATAATGCTTTCTTGAGTTATTTTTATTTTAGTTTAGAAAAATTATTTTTCTTAAAAATTGTTTAATAATGTAATAAAATGTAAAAATTAGGAATCATTCTTATCCTTCTAGTAATGATCATGAAAACTACATGTTTTATGATAAACAAACAAAATGATTTTGATTAAAAATTCCTTATGAAATCATGTTTGATGTTTTAATGATGTAATAATATAATAAAATGTTAGATATAAATCTAATGTTTGTGCACCTAATAAGATTAATCATATTGTTTCTCGATTTTGATTGAAGATGCTCTATGATTAATGAAATCATGTTCGATTTGAAGTAATGATTTGATTTTATGCTTAATAAGTTTATATTTCAAAATTATATATGAAAGTGGCTTATTGATCTTTGTTGTAATAAATCTTGTACTTTTGTTTTAAAAGATGATATTTGCGCTTTCGATTTTAAACTATGATGTACGGTTTTCATACAAAAAAACTTGAGCATGCTTACATGAAATCAATTACTTAAAATGAAACACATTTGGATCTATTTATGTTATGAATTTTGTGAACCATGAAATCGATTTGATGATTTAAAATTGAGTAAATTTTTATCCAAATCATGATCTTGATTCCTTGATATTTACAAATTTGGATTTATTATGAATCAAAATTTTTCATTAATCTCCTACGATTCTACTTGGTATTTTCTTAAGAGAAGATTTTCTAAATGAATCATGATTTTTCTTGTGAGTTCTTGGACTTATTACTTGAGAATTTTTTTGAATCAAGATCTCTTCTTTGTACACCCATAATTTTTTTTTGGTATTTTATTTAAAGAAGAGATTTACTATATAAATCATGTCTTTTAGTATTCAAGTGATCTTATCTTTCATGACATGATTTTTTTGTATCTATGGCTTGTATGCCTTGAAATGGTTAAAATATTTTACACTATTTTATTCTTGCCTTATTCTTTCTTGTTTACAATGATAAAAAAGAGAAAAATTATGATCATGCATGGTTGAATGTAATTTAACAAATTGATACCATCATGATGTGAAATATTTATGATTAGGAATGATGCATGCAATACTTATGCTTTTTATTATGATAATGTATGTGATGTATTGCATATGATGTGAATCATGATTAAAATTACCTTAATTTGAATTCAAGATTTATCTCAATTATGACATTTTGAAATAAGAATAATTACTTACCTTTGTCATGATTTAAAAATTGACGTAAAGGGAAAAAGAGATACAAAATTGTATTCTTTCCTTCTTTTTGACAATAACAAAGGAGGAGATAACTAGCTTGTACAATTCAATAAGATGCAAAAACTTGCTTGCACATCTATACAGAAGCAAAAATTACAAATGTACATATCGCAAAAATAGGCAAAACTTATTAGTTTGCTCATCTCAAAAGCAAGAAATGTTGTCTTGCAATCTTAAGCAAAAGTGCTATCTTGCCTATCTTAAGAAGAAAAACTTGCAACCTACACATTGAAAATGGAAGCAAGAATCGTTAGCTTACACACTTCAACAAGAAAGCTATCTTGCATTTGCTTTCGAAATTTTTGCTAGCTTGTATGTTGCAAACTTGCTATCTTACTACTTGCATATCTAAAACTTGATAGCTTGCATATGATGTGGCACTTGCTAAATTTGCTAGCATGCATGATGATAAAACTTGAGATTATATTTATAATGCAATGTGTTGAAATTATATCTCAAATACTTGAGAGTTAAACTTTTCGTTTTTGTTGATGACAAAGGGGGAGAAGTATGATCATGTTATGCATGATAACATGTTGCAAATATTCATGGTGAAATTTGCAATAACTTGAATTCGGCTTGAATTCAAGGTTCTATCAATATGGCATATTGATATAGGGAGTTTGTTTAAACTCTAGGAGTTAAGGTTAACTCCGTCATCAATTGTTTGTCATCATAAAAAAGCAGGAGATTGTTGAATCTTGGATTTTGATGATAAAACCAATTGATAAGTGTTTATGATTTGATTTGCATTTTGAGTGACGCAGGATGCTTCGATCAGGATGAGACAATTAAAGTAGGAAGAATCATGTTGGGCTGGAAGAAAACATGTCAGAAGATTGGACGTCGAGCCGGAGGAACAGTTGATGTATCGACAAAAGGCTTCGAGCCATGGTTTCGAGCATCAGGCCAAGAAGAGCAGATATTTCATCAAAGAAATTAGAGTTGCGGAGGTCAACTAGCCGATTGGGCAATAGGCTGCAAGAGAGGATGATGCACCAAAGAATCGGACATAGTGTCGATGGACCAATGACATGCCGGACAACATGATTTATGCTTAATAATAATTTTCTAGATCGAAGTGTATTTTACATGTGTAGGATTAACTACGATAGCAAGGCATAAAGTAAAATGAAGTCCCGGAGTCAATAATGCAATTTCGTTGGAAGTTCGAGAGTTCGTCGGAATTCCGAACGTTCATCGGAAGTTCTGCTGGAACCAACCGAGAAGTCCTGGAGCTTGCCAAAGAAGCTCATCGGAACTTGCCAAGAAGATCGTCATGAAGTCCAGGAGTTTGTCGGGAGTTCGCTGGAACATTACCGAGAGATCGTCGGAAGTTCGCCGGAAGAAAACTAGACTTACAAACTTGTTTAGCTTAGTAAATGTCTTAGAATTCGTAGTTAGCACATAATTGGGATTGAATTTGGGCCAACCCAATTAGGGGCCAGTTGGGCCCATGTAAGGACTATGTTGGGCCCAATGAAAGGCCCAAATAGTGACCTAACAAGTGGCACCATCATGTCATAGTCTCTAAGACTATCTGGCAATGGTACCGCCCAAAGGCAGTGTTAAGCGATGGTACCACCCAGACACAACCTCCCAAGTGATGGTACTGCCAGACTAGGTGTTGGTACCGCCCAAAGGCAGTGTTAAGCGATGGTACCACCCAGACACAACCTCCCAAGTGATGGTACTGCCAGACTAGGTGTTGGTACCGCCCAAAGGCAGTGTTAAGCGATGGTACCACCCAGACACAACCTCCCAAGTGATGGTACTGCCAGACTAGGTGTTGGTACCGCCCAAAGGCAGTGTTAAGCGATGGTACCACCCAGACACAACCTCCCAAGTGATGGTACTGCCAGACTAGGTGTTGGTACCGCCCAAAGGCAGTGTTAAGCGATGGTACCACCCAGACACAACCTCCCAAGTGATGGTACTGCCAGACTAGGTGTTGGTACCGCCCAAAGGCAGTGTTAAGCGATGGTACCACCCAGACACAACCTCCCAAGTGATGGTACTGCCAGACTAGGTGTTGGTACCGCCCAAAGGCAGTGTTAAGCGATGGTACCACCCAGACACAACCTCCCAAGTGATGGTACTGCCAGACTAGGTGTTGGTACCGCCCAAAGGCAGTGTTAAGCGATGGTACCACCCAGACACAACCTCCCAAGTGATGGTACTGCCAGACTAGGTGTTGGTACCGCCCAAAGGCAGTGTTAAGCGATGGTACCACCCAGACACAACCTCCCAAGTGATGGTACTGCCAGACTAGGTGTTGGTACCGCCCAAAGGCAGTGTTAAGCGATGGTACCACCCAGACACAACCTCCCAAGTGATGGTACTGCCAGACTAGGTGTTGGTACCGCCCAAAGGCAGTGTTAAGCGATGGTACCACCCAGACACAACCTCCCAAGTGATGGTACTGCCAGACTAGGTGTTGGTACCGCCCAAAGGCAGTGTTAAGCGATGGTACCACCCAGACACAACCTCCCAAGTGATGGTACTGCCAGACTAGGTGTTGGTACCGCCCAAAGGCAGTGTTAAGCGATGGTACCACCCAGACACAACCTCCCAAGTGATGGTACTGCCAGACTAGGTGTTGGTACCGCCCAAAGGCAGTTTGAATCCTCTTAAAGTCTATAAATACCCCTCTTATCCCTGATTAAAACATATAAGCACAGAGAATTTAAAAGTGAGAAAATGCTATTACAATCTCTTGAGAAATTCCCTCATCTACTCTAAGTCTAGAATTCTATTTAAAGAGAAGTGAGTGCTTGTAAAGGCTGTCTCCTAAATCTATTAAAAGGAGAAGAGAGGTATAAAAGGTGGTTGGTTTTTGCTTATTGAAGGAAGACTGATAGTGGATGCTAGTGGCCTCGACAGAAAAGGAATCAGTAGAGTGGATGTAGGTCATGACGACGAACCACTATAAAATATGGTTTGCATTTCTTTGAGCAATTTACTTAACAAACTATCTCACATTCTTATTACTTCTAATACTCTTACGAATACACTTTTAAAGTTAATACCTTTACGAAACAGTTTTCATCGAAAATGGATTTAATCGAAACAAAAGATTTCAGAACCAATGTTATTTTACTGCTGCACTAATTCACCCCCCCTCTTAGTGCCGATCTTTTCCTAATAATTGGTATCATAGCCTCGTATTTCTCATTTGGTTTAATACCTAAGAGAAATGACTCTTTTCGGCTTTCAAGAGGGTCACTCTCTTATTCGTCCTCTCTTATTCAATGGGACGGACTACACATATTGGAAAACTCGAATGAGAGTTTTCTTGCTTTCGTTGGACTTAAATTTATGGAATATTATCGAAAGTGGTTTTCAAAAGTCTTCTACTCCAATGAAAGAATGAAATGATTTAGAGAAGAAAACATTTTCCTTAAATGCTAGAGCTATGAACGCTCTATTTTGTGCTTTGGATAAAACTAAGTTTAATAGGGTTTCTACTTGCGAAACGAATTTTGATATTTAGTATACTCTCAAAATCACACACAAAGACACTAATAGAGTAACAAATTCGAAGATCAATCTTTTAATGGACGATTTTGAACTTTTTCATATGAAACCAAGTGAAACCCTTGTTGACATGTACACTCGTTTTACGGATGTCATCATTAGTTTAAAAGCTCTTGGCAAATGTTTTTGGAATCTTGAACTTGTGAATAAAGTTTTACGCTCACTTTCTAAAACTTGGGATTCAAAAGTAATTGCTATTTAAGAATAAAAAACTTGAACTATTTCCCTCTCGAAGAACTTATAGGGTCTTTGATGACTATGAAATGACGTGCAATGCATGTGAAGAACATAAGAACAACCTTCTAAAGAATAAGAAGGATTTGGGACTTAGAACAATTGAAGACCACTCGAGCATAAGCTCAAGTGATGGTGAACTTGAACTCCTCATGAAATTTAAAAAATTCATGAAATAACAATCAAAAAATAAAAACAAACTTAAGAAGAACACAAATTGGGATGAAACGAGTGCATCCGAAGACGAGGAAAAAATCAACAAAGGCGAGGTGGCAAACTATGCCTTAACGGCTTTCGACAATGAGGTAATCAAAATGCCCTTAGTTTACTTTGAAATTACATAATTCTTTCTTGAGTTATTTTTAGTTTAGTTTAGAAAAATTATTTTTCTTAAAAATTATTTAATAATATAATAAAAATGTAAAAATTAGGACTCATTCTTATCCTTCTAGTAATGATCATGAAAACTGCATGTTTTATGATAAACAAACAAAATAATTTTTATTAAAAATGCCTTATGAAATCATGCTTGATGTTTTAATGATGTCATAATGCAATAAAATGTTAGATATAAATCTAATGTTGGTACACCTAACAAGATTAATCATATTATTTCTCGATTTTGATTGAAGATGCTCTATGATTAATGAAATCATGTTTGATTTAAAGTAATGATTTGATATCATGCTTAATAAGTTTATATTTCAAAATTATACATGATGATTGTTGAGATTTATAGATTATAGATTTTTATGGTAATGAAAGTGGCTTGTTGGTGTTTGTAGTAATAAATCTTGCACTTTCATTTTGAAAGATGATATTTGTTTTTTTTTTTTTTTTTTTTTTTTTTTTTTTTTTTTTTTTTTTTTTTTTTTTTTTTTTTTTTTTTTTTTTTTTTTTTTTTTTTTTTTTTTTTTTTTTTTTTTTTTTTTTTTTTTTTTTTTTTTTTTTTTTTTTTTTTTTTTTTTTTTTTTTTTTTTTTTTTTTTTTTTTTTTTTTTTTTTTTTTTTTTTTTTTTTTTTTTTTTTTTTTTTTTTTTTTTTTTTTTTTTTTTTTTTTTTTTTTTTTTTTTTTTTTTTTTTTTTTTTTTTTTTTTTTTTTTTTTTTTTTTTTTTTTTTTTTTTTTTTTTTTTTTTTTTTTTTTTTTTTTTTTTTTTTTTTTTTTTTTTTTTTTTTTTTTTTTTTTTTTTTTTTTTTTTTTTTTTTTTTTTTTTTTTTTTTTTTTTTTTTTTTTTTTTTTTTTTTTTTTTTTTTTTTTTTTTTTTTTTTTTTTTTTTTTTTTTTTTTTTTTTTTTTTTTTTTTTTTTTTTTTTTTTTTTTTTTTTTTTTTCGATTTTAAACTATGATATATGGTTTTCATACAAAAAAACTTGAGCATGCTTATATGAAATCAATCACTTAAAATGAAATACATAAAAAGGAAAATATATTATCATTGGAATTAAAATAATGAATCTATTTATGTTATGAATTTTGTGAACCATGAAATCGATTTGATGATTTAAAATTGAGTAAATTTTTATCCAAATCATGATCTTGATTCCTTGATATTTACAAATTTGGATTTATTATGAATCAAAATTTTTCATTAATCGTTCTCCTACGATTCTACTTGGTATTTTCTTAAGAGGAGATTTTCTAAATGAATCATGATTTTTCTTGTGAGTTTTTGGACTTATTACTTGAGAATTTTTTTAATCAAAATCTCTTCTTTGTACACCTAAATTTTTTTTTGGTATTTTATTTAAAGAAGAGATTTACTATATGAATCATGTCTTTTAGTATTCAAGTGATCTTATCTTTCGTGACATGATTTCTTTGTATCTATGGCTTGTATGCCTTGAAATGGTTAAAATATTTTATACTATTTTATTCTTGTCTTATTCTTTCTTGTTTACAATGATAAAAGAGGAAAAAATTATGATCATGCATGGTTGAATGTAATTTGACAAATTGATACCATCATGATATGAAATATTTATGAATAGGAATGATGCATGCAATACTTATGTTTTTTATTATCATGATGTATGTGATGTATTACATATGATGTGAATCATGATTAAAATTGCCTTGATTTGAATTCAAGATTTATCTTAATTATGACATTTTGAAATAAGAATAATTACTTACCTTTGTCATGATTTAAAAATTGACGTAAAGGGAAAAAGAGATACAAAATTATATTCTTTCCTTCTTTTTGACAATAACACAGGGGGAGATAGCTAGCTTGCACAAGTCAAGAAGATGCAAAAACTTGCTTGCACATCTAAACAAAATAAAAAATTACTAATGTACATATCGCAAAAATAGACAAAACTTATTAGTTTGCTCATCTCAAAAGCAAGAAATTTTGTCTTGCAATCTCAAGCAAAAGTGCTATCTTGCCTATCTCAAGAAGAAAAACTTGCAACTTACACATTGCAAAAGGAAGCAAGAATTGCTAGCTTACACACTTCAACAAGAAAGCTATCTTGCATTTACTTTCGAAATTTTTGCTAGCTTGTATGTTGCAAACTTGCTATCTTACTACTTGCATATCTAAACCTTGATAGCTTGCATATGATGTGTCACTTGCTAAATTTGCTAGCTTGCATGATGTTAAAACTTGAGATTATATTTATAATGTAATGTGTTGAAATTAATCTTAAACATTTGAGAGTTAAACTTCTCGTTTTTGTTGATAACAAAGGGGGAGAAGTATGATTATATTATGCATGATAACATGTTGCAAATATTCATGATGAAATTTGCAATAACTTGAATTTGGCTTGAATACAAGGTTCTATCAATATGGCATATTGATACGGGGAGTTTGTTTAAACTCTGGGGGTTAAGGTTAACTCCGTCATCAATTGTTTGTCATCATCAAAAAGTGGGAGATTGTTGAATCTTGAATTTTTATGATAAAACCAATTGATAAGTGTTTATGATTTGATTTGCGTTTTGAGTGACGTAGGATGCTTCGATCAGGATGAAACAATTAAAGCAGGAAGAATCATGTTGGGCCAGAGGAAAACATGTCAGAAGATTGGACGTCGAGCCGGAGGAACAGTTGATGTATCGACAAAAGACTTTGAGCCATAGTACTGGGCATTGGGCCAAGAAGAGCAGATATTGCGTCGAAAAATTAGAGTTGTGGAGGTCAACTGGCCGCTTGGGCAATAGGCCGCAAGAGAGGATGATGCACCGAAGAATCGGACGAAGCATCGATGGACCAATGACATGCCGGACAACATGATTCATGCTTAGTAATAATTTTCTAGATCGAAGTATATTTTACATGTGTAGGATTTACTAGATAGCAAGGCATAAAGCAAAAAGAAGTTCCGAAGTCAAGAACGTAATTTCGTTGGAAGTTCGAGAGTTCGTCGGAAGTTTTGTTGGAACCAACCGAGAAGTCCTGGAGCTTGCCAAAGAAGCTCGTCGGAACTCGCCAAGAAGATCGTCATGAAGTCCAGGAGCTTGCCGGGAGTTCGCTAGAACATTGCCAAGAGATCGTCGAAAGTTCGCCGTAAGAAAACTTGACTTATGGACATCTTTAGCTTAGTAAATGTCTTAGAATTCATAGTTAGCACATAATTGGGATTGGATTTGGGCCAACCCAATTAGGGGCTAGTTGGGCCTATATAAGGACTGTGTTAGTGTTGAATCTCGGATTTTGATGATGAAGTCAATTGTCATTTGTTATCTAATCCATATGTTGAGATAAGTGTGCAGGATTAACTATGATGAAAGTAAGACATGCAGTAGGAGTTGCACTGAAGTCAAGACTATGTTCACGTTGGGGGTTCGAGAGTTCGACGGAAGTTCGGACGGTCATCGGAGGTTCTGCGGGAACAAATCCGAGAAGTCCAGGAGCTTGCCAAAGAAGCTCATCAGAACTCGCCAAGTGGATCATCGCAAGTCCAGGAGTTTGCCGGAAGTCCGCCGGAGCATCGCTGAGGGTTCGTCGGATGATCGCCGGAAGTTCGCCGGAAGCTCGACGGAAGAAGCGATTGATGCACCGGAGCAAGTTGTAGTAAATGTCTTGAAAAATATCATAGTTAGCATGATGATTAAGTTAGAAATGGGAGGTGATCATATTAACTTAATCTTGGGGCAATTGGGCCCTTGACAGACCCAAATTGGGCCGAATGGATCAGCCCATTCGGACCCAGATTCCCTGGCCGGTGGTGTCACCGCCCAGCAGCTGAGTCTCCGAGTGAGGCTGGGCGGTGGTACCACCCCTGTCAGGCGGTGGCACTGCCTGGGCTCAGTCTCCGAGTGAGACTGGGTGGTAGCACCGCCCTTGTCAGGCGGTGGCACCGCTTGGGCTTAGTCTCCGAGTGAGACTGGGTGGTAGCACCGCCCTTGTCAGGCGGTGGCACCGCTTGGGCTTAGTCTCCGAGTGAGACTAGGCGGTAGCACCGCCCTTGTCAGGCGGTGGCACCGCCTGGACTCAGTCTCCGAGTGAGACTGGGTGGTAGTACCGCCCCTGTCAGGCGGTGGTACCGCCCGAGCTCGGTCTCCGAGCTCTGTCAGGCGGTAGTACCGCCAGGATCCCGAAAACATGAAAAATGACATTTTTGAGCTCCAAATTCAAATTGGTTTGGGGCCTATATAAACCCCACCCTTTCGTGCATGAAAGGGCACCGAAACTTAGCATTTATTCTGAGATTTTGAGAGCTTAAAAGTGTTGTAAAAGGCTAGAAGTTCTTCTCCCTCTTTTCTTCGAAGTTTTGATCATTCAAGAGAGGAGTGAAAAATCTGTAAGGGTTGTCTCCTAAGCCCGTCAAAAGGAGTGAAACTGTAAGGATGGTTAGCCTTCACCTATTGAAGGAAGGCATCTAGTGGACGTCGGTGACCTCATCGGATGAGGAAGCCAAAAGTGGATGTAGGTCAAGATTGACCGAACCACTCTAAATCTCGGTTTGCATTTATATTTTGTTCTCAATCTTAACTGCAACTACTTCCATACATTTACTTTAACTGCACTTTGCTTGATCTTAAGTTAACGCAATTTCCGAATCGACTTTCATACCGAAATCATTCTTATAATACGAACATCATTTTAAATCGTCGAAAGTTTTCCGCTGCACTAATTCACCCCCCCCTCTTAGTGCTCTTGATCCTAACAATTAGTATCAGAGCGGGGTTAACTCTCAATCAGATTAAAACCCAAGAGAGATAGCATACGTCGGAAATCAAGAGGGCCACTATATTACACGTCCACCCATGTTCAATGGGACGGAGTACACCTATTGGAAGACCCGAATGAGGATCTTCCTTATTTAAATGGATTTTGAACTTTGGAATCTTGTCGAAAATGGATTTTCGAAGTCTTCTCTTCCAATGATCGATTGGAATGAATTGGAGAAGAAGACTTTCGCTCTTAATGCAAAGGCTATAAATGCCTTATTTTGTGCACTTGATAAAAATGAGTTCAATCGTGTTTCAGTTTGTGAAACCGCATTTGATATTTGGCATACACTCGAAGTGACTCACGAAGGCACAAGTAGAGTGAAAGAGTCAAAAATCAATCTTTTGATACATTCTTTTGAACTTTTTCGAATGAAACAAAGCGAGACTATTGGCGATATGTACACCCGTTTCATGGATGTCGTCATTGGTCTAAAAGGACTCGGCAAAAGTTTTTCAGATTTTGAGCTTGTAAATAAGATTCTAAGATCCCTTCCTAAGAGTTGGGACCCTAAAGTCACTGCTATTCAAGATGCTAAAGATCTAAACAACTTCCCTCTTGAAGAATTAATCGGGTTATTAATGACTTACGAAATGACTTGCAAAGCTCATGAAGAGCAAGAAGACATCCTTCCAAAGAACAAGAAGGATATGGCATTTAGAACTTTCAAAGACCACTTGAGAGAAAACTGAAGTGATGAAGACTGTGACGATGACTAGGCACTTCTAACAAGGAAATTTAAAAAATTCATTAAAAGAAACAAGTTTAAAAATGACTCAAAAAATAAATTTGAACCCAAAAAGGACCAAGTTATTTGCTACGAATGCAAGAAGTCGGGACACTACAAAAGTGATTGTCCCCAAGCCAAGAAGAGAAAACCAAAGAAGAAGCGCTTAAAGCAATGTGGGATGACTCAAGCGCGTCCGAAGAAGAGGAGTCCAACACCGAGCAAGTTGCTCATTATGCCCTAATGGCCATCGGAGATGAGGTAACAAATTTAATTGATGCAGATTTATCATTTGATGAATTACTAAATGCCTTCCATGACTTATTTGATGAATGCAAAACTATTAGTAGAAAATACAAATTGCTAAAAAAGGAGCATGATAGTCTTACTTGTAATTTCGATAAATTAGAAATTGAATATCATGATAGTTTAGCTCCATGTAAAAAATATCATGATCTAGAAACTCTTCAAAAGGAGAACTTGCTACTTAAGGACACCTTGAAGAAATTCGAGGTTGGTAGCAAGTCTTTGAATATGATCCTTACAAATAAGGATCATGTTCCTAAAAGAAGTGGAATCGGATTTGTGAGAAGTCCTTACCAAAATCCAACCACCTTCATTAAAGGCCCTATCTTATATGTTCGGCACCAAAGCAAATGCAACTTTTGTTGCAAACATGGACATAGAACTTATCATTGTCCACTCAAGAAAGTTAGTCCAAAAAAATTGATTTGGGTTCCTAAAGGAACTACGATAAATTCTATGCAACATGATAAACAATTTAGATCAGTGTTTGAGGCACCCAAAAGTAAATGGGTACCTAAAAATCATCCTTTCTTGTAGAAACATACATCATCACAAGCTAGGAGCAAGAGATGGTACCTTGATAGTAGATGCTCGAGGCATATGACCGGAGATTCATCTCAATTCTCTAAACTCACTAGCATAGACGAAGGCTATGTCACCTTCGGAGACAACAACAAGGGTAAAATCAGTGCTAAAGGAACCATAGGTAACAAATCCAACTTCTTTATTGAAGATGTTTTGTTAGTTGATGGTTTAAAACATAACCTCTTGAGCATTAGTCAACTGTGTGATAAAGGATATATTGTCAAATTCGAATTTAATGCTTGCATCATTGAAAAACCACACAAAAACATATCTATGATTGCATTAAAACAAAATAACATATACACCATTGACATCAATGATCTTTGCAATGAAATGTGTTTCTCGGTTTTGATTGAGGATGCTTGGCTTTGGCATATGAGATTAGGTAATGCTAGCATGAAACTAATCACTCAAATATCATCCAAAGAGCTTGTAAGAGGAATTCCTCATATCAAGTTCATCAAAGATAATGTGTGTGATGATTGTCAATTAGGAAAACAAATTAAGGGTAGTTTCAAATCTAAGAATCAAATAAGCACCTCTAGGCCCTTACAATTAATCCATATGGACTTGTTTGGACCTATCTCTACATCAAGTCTAGGATGTAGCAAATACGCCTTCGTCATTGTAGATGACTATAGTAGATACACATGGACTTATTTCTTAAAACACAAAAATGAATGCTTTAGATATTTTACCAAGTTTTGCAAACTTGTCCAAAATGAAAAGGGTTCTATGATTTTGTCAATTAGAAGTGATCATGGTGGTGAATTTCAAAATCATGATTTTCAAGAATTTTGTGAATTCAATGGATACAATCATAACTTCTCTACTCCAAGAAATCCTCAACAAAATGGAGTAGTAAAAAGAAAAAATAGAAATTTACAAGAAATAGCAAGAACCATGTTGAATGAACATAGCCTACCCAAATATTTTTGGGCCGAAGCCGTAAACACTACATGCTATATTTTGAATAGAGTTCTAGTAAGACCCTTACTCACCAAAACTCCATATGAGTTGTGGAACAACAAAAAACCCAATGTTTCATATTTTAAAGTTTTTGGGTGTAAATGTTTTATCTTGAATGAAAAATATGCCTTAAGAAAATTTGATGCTAAATCCGATGAAGGAATTTTCCTTGGTTATTCTTCGGTTTCTAAAGCTTTTCGTATCTTCAATAAAAGAACTTTAATTATAGAAGAATCTATTCATGTTGTTTTCAATGAGATTTCCAAAATCAAGAAAAATGATTTTGATGATGATGTTAATTTTGATTCTTTGAATTTAAATGAAACCCCTTCTCCAACTAGCAACTTGGATGCATCCACTTCCGAAACATCCTTACCCAAGGATTGGAAATATGTAGATGCTCATCCTAAGGAGCTAATTCTAGGAGACACATCTAAGGGGGTTCAAACACGTTCTTCTCTTAAAGAATTTTGTGCCAACGCCGCTTTTCTCTCCCAAATTGAACCTAAATGTATTGACGAAACCATGAAAGATGATTCATGGATTATCGCAATGCAAGATGAGTTAAATCAACTTGAGAGAAATGAGGTGTGGAAGCTTGTTCCTAGGCCAAATGACCATTTAGTTATTGGTACTAAATGGGTCTTTAGAAACAAGCAAGATGAATATGGTATCGTGGTTAGAAACAAGGCTAGATTAGTAGCCAAAGGTTTCAACCAAGAAGAAGGTATCGATTATGAAGAAACCTTCACTCCTGTGGCTAGATTAGAAGCCATAAGGATGCTCCTTGCCTATGCTAGTAATAATAATTTTAAGTTATTTCAAATGAATGTTAAAAGCGCTTTTCTTAATGGCTTTATTTCCGAAGAAGTTTATGTTGAACAACCTCCCGGATTTGAAAATAATAGCCTCACTAATCATGTGTTTAAATTAACTAAAGCTCTCTATGGTTTAAACAAGCCCCAAGGGCTTGGTATGAGAGACTTAGTTCTTTTCTTATTAAAAATAATTTCACAAAAGACAAGGTTGATACTACATTGTTTATCAAGAACTTTGAAAATAATTTTCTCATTGTTCAGATTTATGTTGATGATATTATCTTTGGTTCTACAAACGAATCTCTTTGTGAATCTTTTGCTAAAACCATGAGTCTAGAATTTGAAATGAGTTTGATGGGAGAATTAACCTTTTTCTTAGGCTTACAAATTAAGCAACTAAGAAATGACATCTTTATTAGTCAAACTAAATATGCTTTAGATTTGCTAAAGAGATTTAATATGGAAAGCTCAAAAGCTATTAACACTCCTATGAGCACATCCACTAAGTTAGAAGTTGATGAAAGTGGAGAAAGCTTCGATCAAAAAACTTATAGGGGTATGATAGGAAGTTTACTTTACCTCACTGCAACTAGACCAGATATCATGTTCAGTGTAGGACTTTGTGCTAGGTTTCAATCAAACCCTAAGATATCTCATCTCAAAGCGGTTAAAAGAATACTTAGATATCTTAAAGGTACCACAAATCTAGGATTATGGTATCCGAAAATCGAGAAGTTTGAGTTAATTGCTTATGCTGATGCAGATTTTGCTGGATGTAGATTAGATAGAAAAAAGCACATCAGGAACATGTCAATTTTCGGGACATGCTCTTGTTTCCTGGTCATCTAAGAAACAAAACTCGGTTGCACTATCAACAACCAAAGCTGAGTATATTGCAGCTAGTGCATGCTGTGCATAAGTTGTGTGGATGAAAAACACCTTAGAAGATTATAAAGTTCATCTTAAAAATATTCTTATTAAATGTGATAAGACAAGTGCTATATGTTTAACAAAGAATCTCATTCAACACTCAAGAACAAAACATATTGATATTAGACATCATTTTATATGAGATCATGTCACTAATCTGTTAGGATCAAGAGCACTAAGAGGGGGGGGGTGAATTAGTGCAGCGGATTAAAACGTCGGTTTTGATAAATCTTTCGATGATTTAAACACTTTCGGAAACTTCGTACGATAAAAGCAACGTTTTGTTTGAAACCGTTTCGATTGCGTTTTAACTTGAAGGCATACGTATGAAGGAGACAAAGAAGTAGAGCATCAAAGCGAAGATGGTTTGCAGTAAGATAATAGCAGGAAGTAAATGTAAACCAGAGATTACGTCGTTTTTAAAGTGGTTCGGTCAAATGACCTACATCCACTTGCGAGGCCCCTCTTCGACGAGGCTCCCACCTTCCACTAGCAAATCTCTTGAAATGGAAGGGTAAATTCCCCTCTTACAACTCTTTACAAGCAGTTCACACTCTTACAGATTTTCAAGAAAGAAGGAGGTGAACACTAGCAAATTGAAAACCAAGGATTGCTAAGACTTTTCTAAGACCTTTCTCTCAATCACTTGCTGCTTAAAAAGTTGTTCTCTCTGCTGAGAATTGAGGGGTATTTATAGGCCTCAAGAGGATTCAAATTTGGGCTCCAAAAATTTGAATTCTCTTATGTTCCCGATGCTGGCGGTGCCACCGCCCAGCTCTCGGGTACTGGGCGGTGCCACAGCCCAGACCGGCGGTTCCACCGCCTAGCTCTCAGCCTCTGGACGGTGCCACCGCCTAGTCTAGGCGGTGCCACCACCTACACTATTTCAGCTCACTGGTTGGGCTCCAAAATTGGCCCAAACTAGTCCGAACTTGGGCCGAATTGGCCCCTACTTGGGTCATAGGATTAACACCTAATCCTAGCCCTAGTTAACATACTAACTACAAATTTAAAGACATTTTCTAAGCTATTACAAAGTCCATAAGTCAAGACTTCTTCCGGCGAGCTTTCGGCGAACTTCCAGCGGTCTTTCGATAAACTCTCGGAAACCATTCTGCGGACTCCCGGCAAGCTCCTAGACTTCACGATTTGATCTTGGCGAGTTCCGACGAGCTTCTTCGGCAAGCTCCGATCTTTCTCGGTGAGCTCCGTGAACTTCCGACGAACCTTTTGGCGAGCTTCCGAAAAACCCTTCAGCAAGCTCCCTACTCATTCTCGGCTAGTTCCGGCAGCATTCCCGACGAACCTTCGGACTTCCGTCGAACTCTCGAACTCCCAATGAATCTTTCGCGCTTGACTCCGGCACTTTGTTTCGCTTTATGTCTTCATCGTTATCGTAGTTAATTCTGCACACACAAGCCAAAATTCTACTCCGATCTAGACAATTATTACAACGCGAATTGACATTCTATTGCCCGACACGTCATTGGTTGGCGCTTCGTCCGATTCTTCGGCGCATCGTCCACTCTTGCGGCTTATTGCCCAATCGGCGGTCGACTTCCGCAACCCCGATATCCTTGGTGCAATTCCGCTCTCCTTGGCCCGATGCCCGACGTCCGAAGCGTTCTACCGTCCAATATCCTAACGTGATCTCCTCCGGCGCAATGTCAATTCCTTCTGCGTCAACTGTCTAATCCTGATCGAGTAGACCTGCATCACTCAAAATGTAGTTAAACATCTAAACACAATCAATTAGTTTCATCATCAAAATCCGAGATTCAACAATCTCCCCCTTTTTGATGATGACAACTAATTGATGACTACCGGAGTTAACCTTAACTCCCCGGAGTTTAAGCAAACTCCCCCTATCAATATGTCATTGATAGAACACTTGGATTATCCCAAATCCAAGCAACATTCATCACATGTTATGAAAAACATTTAAACCATCATGCAAATATATAAAATATTCATTTCAATGCATGAAGTCATCAATATAAAATATTCAATTCAATGCATGAAGTCATCAATATACTTCTCCCCCTATGTCATCAATAAAAAGGAGAAGTAGCTCTAGCTATTTTAAAAGATATTCAAGTTTTTGTAACGTGAAGCTAGATTTTCATCACAACATATAAGCACAAAAGCATAGTAAGATTCTTAAGTTCAATTATGGCAATTCAACACTTGCTTCTTGTGCAAGATTGCACTTTGCTTTTCTTTGCATGTTCTAACTAGCAAAAGCTTTCTCTCCTTTGTTTTTGTCGAAAAGTAGGGAAGAGTACAAGCTAGCCAGCATTTGCCTTGAGCTAGTAATCTTTCTCCCCCTATGTCATTGCCGAAAAGAAGGAGAGGAACCAATGATTAGACTTTTACATAAATTATAAATTTGCATCAATCAATATTTCAATCATCACATGATACATACAAGACAAAAATGCAAAGAAATCATGTCATGAAAGACATCAATTGTTAAACATGATATGATAATAGTCTCAAAAAATTTCAATTTGCAATACATGTGATACATTGAGATACTAAAAAATTTAATGCGATGCTTTTAAGGATATCAACCTTTTTTTTATACAAAGCATGGCAAGAGCAATTATATTGCAAGTTTTCTAAGTTTTACAATTTTTGCTTCTTTTGAGATAGCAATTCTTATATTGCAAGTTTTCTAAGTTTTACAATTTTTGCTTCTTTTGAGATAGCAATTCTTTGCTTCTCTACAAGCTAGCAACTTTTATGATATGCAAGTTTTACTATATACAAGCTAGCAAATTTTACAATATTTTTAGAACATGCAAGCTAGCAGTTTTGAGATGTTCAAGAAAGCAACCCTTGCTTCTTAAAATATACAAATTTGCTAGATGTGCACGTTAGCATGTTTTGCTTATTGAGATAGGCAAGATAGTGATGTTCAAGAAGATAACTTTTGCTTCTTGAAATAAGCAAGTTAGCAATCTTTGCTACTTAAGATAGACAAGCTAGTAATCAAGTTTTTGCATCTTCTTGACTTGTGCAAACTAGCTATCTCCCCCTTTGTCATTGTCAAAAGGAAGGGAAGACCCTTTACATCAATTATGACAAAGGTAAGTATCAATCTTATTTGTGCATCATTATACTTTCAAATTAGAATATGCACATTTTCAAAAACCTTATATTTCATTAATGCACGATATTGAATAAATTGATTAACATTATGAGGATATCATACATGATACTATTATTTTGATCATGATACCAAACATTCATCATTTAGAGCATTCATGACACAAAACATTAAATCAACATTTCTAATACATCATTTTAGCAACAACTCATAGTATTTTAAATCATGATTTACATCATATGCAATACATCACATCATAATTAGAAAGCACAAGTATTGCATGCATCATTATAAATCATAAATGTTTCATATCATGATGGTATCAACTTGTCAAATTATATCCTACCATGCATGATCAAAACTTTTCATTTGTATGCATCAAAATAATATCAAGAGTATTTCATGCATATTATCAAATCATCATTTATAATTACATCAATATTCCAATCATTATTTCAGTTTACACATCATGAGATCAATAAATCTGTATTATAGACAATCTCATGTTTTATCATTTATATTATTTCAATCATCACTATAACTCATCATGCACAAAATATAAAATCATCTAACATGATTCAAACAAATATTTATCACTATTTTCATGTATGATAACAAAGTATTCATGATACCGAACATTAAATCAACATTTTAAGTATTAATCTCTTCATGATTGTTGGTACCAAACATTTATCATTTAAAGCATTCATGATACACAGCATATGCAATACATCACATACATCATCATAATAAAAAGCATATGCATCATTTCAAATCATAAACATTTTAAATCATCATGGTATTAATCTGTCAAATTGCATCTTGCCATGTATGATCATAACTTTTTCAAATGATAGTATCTAAATGTCAATATTCATTACATCCTATCATGCATGATAATTAACTTTTCATTTGTATTTCATGCATAATTTCATTCATCACATTAGGAATATCAAGAAGAATTAATTGGGTGATGAGATGAATATTTTCATGAATACAAGCAATTGCATAAAAATCATATCATGAAGGATTAGAATATGTATATACCAAAAGGCATGATTTCTTTTGAAAAACCTCCTCTTAAATAATCAAAAGAAAATCTTAGGAGATCAAATAATAAAAGATATTTAAAAGAAATTTTAAGTCATGAATTTTGAAAAAGATATTCTATTTAGTAAAAGAACCTTAGGAGAAAAAGATTTCAATTCAAGCATATAAAATCTTGACTTAAGCATAAGAAATCTCAATTTACAAATTTTGAGAAATCAAGATAAAGCTCATTTAAATTTAAATCATCAAATTAAGATCATTTTCAAGAGATTCACAAAAGTGATACAAATAGATTCATGATTTTAATTCCCATGATAATATATTTTCCTTTTAAAGTGTTTCTATTCATGTGATTTATTTCATTTATGCCAAATAAAAAAATATGCATCAATGTTCAAAAACCGAAAAATCCATTTTCATTACCGTAAAAATCGATAATCCATAAGTCTCAAAAATCATCATGCATAATTTCGAAATCTATTAAGCATGATATTATGCATGACATCAAGACATGGTTTCAAAATATTTAATATTTTTATTACATAATTACATCATTATGCATCATCGAAATTGATTTCATAAAGTATTTTCCATCAAGATCATTTTGTTTGTTGTAGTCATGCATTTTTCTTTTTAGGTGAATCTAACTTTTCAAGCTTAGTTTTTGATACAAGATCCATACATCATCATTAAGCATGATATCAAACTTCTTTATATTTTCATTAAGACATCAAGCATGGTTTCAATCAAAATTGGAAAACATCAAAATACACATTATTTCTTCTTGAAAAACATTTATCATCATTTAAACCAAAAAAGAGCTTTCATTATGGCAAATATCAATAATTCATAAATCACAAAAATTATCATGTATAATTTAAAATCTCATGCATAAAATTGTCAATCATGGTATCAAAACATTTAATATTTTCATTACATCATTATGCATTACTTCAAATCAAACATGATTTCATTTAATCAAAATCGAGAAATAACAATGGAAATCAACATGAAACACATTATTACTTCTTAACCACATATAGCATAATTTCATAAGGCATTTTTAATCAAAATTATTTTGTTTATCATAAACATGCAATTTTCATGATTATTTTTAAAATTACTAGAATCATAAGCATGATTCCTAATTTTTGCATTTTCATTATTAAATTATTAGACATGCAATTTTCAAGAAAATTAATTCTAAACTAATAAAAGAGGAAAATGCATCATAAAAAGCATCATGTAATTTCAAAATAATTTAAGAGAGTTGAGTTACTTACCTTGTAGTCGAGGCCCGTTAAAGCCCAATTCGCCGTTTCACCTTCGGAAGTTCTTGTTTCATCCTTGGTTGCCTTCCTCTTCTTTGGCCTCTTCCTCCGTTCAAGTTTATTGTTTATTTTAGATTTTTGTTTAATGAACTTATTAAGATTTAGTGTTCGAAGTTCAAGTTCATCATTGTCCTCATCACTTGAATCATCGCTCAAGTGGTATTCATTTGTTCGGAGTTCCAAATCCTTCCTATTCTTTGGAAGGTAGTTCAAGTGCTCATCGGGTTCAAAATGTTCCAAAAGTGTCATTTCATAGGTCATTAGTGACCCGATTAATTCTTCTAATGGAAAATCATTTAAATTTTTTGTCTCTTGTATTGTAGTTATTTTAGGATCCCACCTTTTGGAAGAGATCTTAAGATCTTACTTACGAGATCAAAATTCGAAAAAGATTTACCAAGAACTCTTAGATTATTGACGACATCCGTGAAACGGGTGTACATGTCGCCTATAGTCTCGCTTGGTTGCATTCGGTTGCATTCGAAAAAGCTCAAAATCATGCAATAAAATGTTAACTTTCGAGTCTTTGACTCTACTAGTTCCCTCGTGTGTGATTTCAAGTGTTCGCCAAATATCAAAAGCCGTTTCGCACATAGAAATCCGATTGAACTCATTTTTGTCCAAAGCGCAAAATAAGGCATTCATAGCCTTTGCGTTTAAAGAAAAATGCTTCTTCTCCAAATCCGACCATTCGTTCATCGGTTTAGAGAGAAGTTGAAAATCATTTTCAACAATATTCCATAAATCCAAGTTCATAGAAATCAAGAAAACTCTCATTCGAGTTTTCCAATAAGTGTAGTCCAATCCGTTAAACAACGGTGGACGTAAAACCGAAAAGCCCTCTTGAAAGCCATGAAGAGTCATTTCTCTCGGGTGTAAATCCGAAATGAGAAATACCGGGCTCTGATACCAATTGTTAGGATCAAGAGCACTAAGAGGGGGGGGGGTGAATTAGTGCAGCGGATTAAAACGTCGGTTTTGATAAATCTTTCGATGATTTAAACACTTTCGGAAACTTCGTACGATAAAAGCAACGTTTCGTTTGAAACCGTTTCGATTGCGTTTTAACTTGAAGGCATACGTATGAAGGAGACAAAGAAGTAGAGCATCAAAGTGAAGATGGTTTGCAGTAAGATAATAGCAGGAAGTAAATGCAAACCAGAGATTACGCCGTTTTTAAAGTGGTTCGGTCATTGTAGATGACTATAGTAGATACACATGGACTTATTTCTTAAAACACAAAAATGAATGCTTTAGATATTTTACCAAGTTTTGCAAACTTGTCCAAAATGAAAAGGGTTATATGATTTTGTCAATTAGAAGTGATCATGGTGGTGAATTTCAAAATCATGATTTTCAAGAATTTTGTGAATTCAATGGATACAATCATAACTTCTCTACTCCAAGAAATCCTCAACAAAATGGAGTAGTAAAAAGAAAAAATAGAAATTTACAAGAAATAGCAAGAACCATGTTGAATGAACATAGCCTACCCAAATATTTTTGGGCCGAAGCCGTAAACACTGCATGCTATATTTTGAATAGAGTTCTAGTAAGACCCTTACTCACCAAAACTCCATATGAGTTGTGGAACAACAAAAACCCAATGTTTCATATTTTAAAGTTTTTGGGTGTAAATGTTTTATCTTGAATGAAAAATATGCCTTAAGAAAATTTGATGCTAAATCCGATGAAGGAATTTTCCTTGGTTATTCTTCGGTTTCTAAAGCTTTTCATATCTTCAATAAAAGAACTTTAATTATAGAAGAATCTATTCATGTTGTTTTCAATGAGATTTCCAAAATCAAGAAAAATGATTTTGATGATGATGTTAATTTTGATTCTTTGAATTTAAATGAAACCCCTTCTCCAACTAGCAACTTGGATGCATCCACTTCCGAAACATCCTTACCCAAGGATTGGAAATATGTAGATGCTCATCCTAAGGAGCTAATTCTAGGAGACACATCTAAGGGGGTTCAAACACGTTCTTCTCTTAAAGAATTTTGTGCCAACGCCGCTTTTCTCTCCCAAATTGAACCTAAATGTATTGACGAAACCATGAAAGATGATTCATGGATTATCGCAATGCAAGATGAGTTAAATCAACTTGAGAGAAATGAGGTGTGGAAGCTTGTTCCTAGGCCAAATGACCATTTAGTTATTGGTACTAAATGGGTCTTTAGAAACAAGCAAGATGAATATGGTATCGTGGTTAGAAACAAGGCTAGATTAGTAGCCAAAGGTTTTAACTAAGAAGAAGGTATCGATTATGAAGAAACCTTCACTCCTGTGGCTAGATTAGAAGCCATAAGGATGCTCCTTGCCTATGCTAGTAATAATAATTTTAAGTTATTTCAAATGAATGTTAAAAGCACTTTTCTTAATGGCTTTATTTCCGAAGAAGTTTATGTTGAACAACCTCCCGGATTTGAAAATAATAGCCTCACTAATCATGTGTTTAAATTAACTAAAGCTCTCTATGGTTTAAAACAAGCCCCAAGGGCTTGGTATGAGAGACTTAGTTCTTTTCTTATTAAAAATAATTTCACAAAAGGCAAGGTTGATACTACATTGTTTATCAAGAACTTTGAAAATAATTTTCTCATTGTTCAGATTTATGTTGATGATATTATCTTTGGTTCTACAAACGAATCTCTTTGTGAATCTTTTGCTAAAACCATGAGTCTAGAATTTGAAATGAGTTTGATGGGAGAATTAACCTTTTTCTTAGGCTTACAAATTAAGCAACTAAGAAATGACATCTTTATTAGTCAAACTAAATATGCTTTAGATTTGCTAAAGAGATTTAATATGGAAAGCTCAAAAGCTAATAACACTCCTATGAGCACATCCACTAAGTTAGAAGTTGAGGAAAGTGGAGAAAGCTTCGATAAAAAAACTTATAGGGGTATGATAGGAAGTTTACTTTACCTCACTGCAACTAGACCAGATATCATGTTCAGTGTAGGACTTTGTGCTAGGTTTCAATCAAACCCTAAGATATCTCATCTCAAAGCGGTTAAAAGAATACTTAGATATCTTAAAGGTACCACAAATCTAGGATTATGGTATCCGAAAACCGAGAAGTTTGAGTTAATTGCTTATGCTGATGCAGATTTTGCTGGATGTAGATTAGATAGAAAAAAGCACATCAGGAACATGTCAATTTTCGGGACATGCTCTTGTTTCCTGGTCATCTAAGAAACAAAACTCGGTTGCACTATCAACAACCAAAGCTGAGTATATTGCAGCTAGTGCATGCTGTGCATAAGTTGTGTGGATGAAAAACACCTTAGAAGATTATAAAGTTCATCTTAAAAATATTCCTATTAAATGTGATAAGACAAGTGCTATATGTTTAACAAAGAATCTCATTCAACACTCAAGAACAAAACATATTGATATTAGACATCATTTTATATGAGATCATGTCACTAATCTGTTAGGATCAAGAGCACTAAGAGGGGGGGGGTGAATTAGTGCAGCGGATTAAAACGTCGGTTTTGATAAATCTTTCGATGATTTAAACACTTTCGGAAACTTCGTACGATAAAAGCAACGTTTCGTTTGAAACCGTTTCGATTGCGTTTTAACTTGAAGGCATATGTATGAAGGAGACAAAGAAGTAGAGCATCAAAGTGAAGATGGTTTGCAGTAAGATAATAGCAGGAAGTAAATGCAAACCAGAGATTACGCCGTTTTTAAAGTGGTTCGGTCAAATGACCTACATCCACTTGCGAGGCCCCTCTTCGACGAGGCTCCCACCTTCCACTAGCAAATCTCTTGAAATGGAAGGGTAAATACCCCTCTTACAACTCTTTACAAGCAGTTCACACTCTTACAGATTTTCAAGAAAGAAGGAGGTGAACACTAGCAAATTGAAAACCAAGGATTGCTAAGACTTTTCTAAGACCTTTCTCTCAATCACTTGCTGCTCAAAAAGTTGTTCTCTCTGCTGAGAATTGAGGGGTATTTATAGGCCTCAAGAGGATACAAATTTGGGCTCCAAAAATTTGAATTCTCTTATGTTCCCGATGCTGGCGGTGCCACCGCCCAGCTCTCGGGTACTGGGCGGTGCCACCGCCTAGCTCTCGGCCTCTGGGCGGTGCCACCGCCTAGTCTAGGCGGTGCCACCACCTACACTATTTCAGCTCACTGGTTGGGCTCCAAAATTGGCCCAAACCAGTCCGAACTTGGGCCGAATTGGCCCCTACTTGGGTCATAGGATTAACACCTAATCCTAGCCCTAGTTAACATACTAACTACAAATTTAAAGACATTTTCTAAGCTATTACAAAGTCCATAAGTCAAGACTTCTTCCGGCGAGCTTTCGGCGAACTTCCGGCGGTCTTTCGATAAACTCTCGAAAACCATTCTGCGGACTCCCGGCAAGCTCCTAGACTTCACGATTTGATCTTGGCGAGTTCCGACGAGCTTCTTCGGCAAGCTCCGATCTTTCTCGGTGAGCTCCGTGAACTTCCGACGAACCTTTTGGCAAGCTTCCGAAAAACCCTTCAGCAATCTCCCTACTCATTCTCGGCTAGTTCCGGCAGCATTCCCGACGAACCTTCGGACTTCCGTCGAACTCTCGAACTCCCAATGAATCTTTTGTGCTTGACTCCGGCACTTTGTTTCGCTTTATGTCTTCATCGTTATCATAGTTAATCCTGCACACACAAGCCAAAACTCTACTCCGATCTAGACAATTATTACAACGCGAATTGACATTCTGTTGCCCGGCACGTCATTGGTTGGCGCTTCGTCCGATTCTTCGGCGCATCGTCCACTCTTGCGGCTTATTGCCCAATCGGCGATTGACCTCCGCAACCCCGATATCCTTGGTGCAATTCCGCTCTCTTTGGCCCGATGCCCGACGTCCGAAGCGTTCTACCGTCCAATATCCTAACGTGATCTCCTCCGGCGCAATGTCAATTCCTTCTGCGTCAACTGTCTAATCCTGATCGAGTAGACCTGCATCACTCAAAATGCAGTTAAACATCTAAACACAATCAATTAGTTTCATCATCAAAATCCGAGATTCAACATAATCATGATATAGTTATAGAGTTCATTGATACTAAACATCAACTAGCTGATATTTTTACAAAGCCTTTAAGTGAAGAATAATTTAATTTCATTAGAACAGAATTAGGAATTTTAATGTGTGCGAATGCTTGAACTCATTAAATTTATTTTTCGGACTTTCTTGATTCAATAATCAAATCACTTAATTGCTATGATGATTTTACATGATTACATGCCTTAATAATATGTTGAAAATTACGTGTTTTGGATATAAAAATTTCCATGATAATAAGCATGTTTTATCTTCATGATTGTATTGGAAAATCTATAGCAAAACTTTGTCCGAATGCATGAAAGTGTTAAATTTTATTTTCAGATTTTCTTGATACCTTATTCTCTTCCGAACTTAATGTAGCTCTCATAAGCATATGTCATATCGAGTTTGATTCATATCATTGATTTTTGACATATGGAATCAATTAGCAAATGCATCTTTCATAGGCTTATAATGTGAAAAATATTTTTGAGAAATGGATTTGATAAAATGATTCCTTCTTATAATTTCCTTCTTGAAAAAGGAAGATTTTTTACTTGCAAGGATATTGATTCACATACATATCTTGATCCTTGTAAAAATGAAGTGTGATGTGATTTAATCTTTCCTTGAGATGTTTGTATAATTGGTATCCTATCACTCATTGTTGAAAAATGACATGAACCTAGTTATGACATGAATTGATGATTGGTATCCTATCACTCATTGTTGAAAAATTACCGCACTTGTGTTTAAAATTTGCTTATATCATTCTCCTTTTTGTTGATGACAAAGGGGGAGAAATATATGAATTGATGCTATGAGTGTCATATTTGAATTTGAATTATGTTAAAAAAGCTTGCATCGAAATATATGGTAAATTGATGATAGAAATGCTATGATTGCTAAACACTTGAAATATTTACATTATGTTAAGATATCAAGAACTTGCATCATAATTTTACATGTTGATATCTTACCATATGATGAATTGCTACCATTACTATCATTCACATTTGAAATGTAAAACTTGAAAATGGATGTCAAGCCTTGACATCATTTTCAGAGAGATACATCATGATAGGAATCATGATGGAAGTATTGATAAGGTTAAACAATCTTAACTTATCAATATGTCTCTTGAATTCAAAGGCTTTGAATTCAAGAATGACTTATCTTGAGTATGGCATATAGATAGGGGGAGTTAAAGTTAACTCTGTTATCAATTGATTGTCATCATCAAAAAGGGGGAGATTGTTGAATCTTGGATTTTGATGATGAAGTCAATTGTCATTTGTTATCTAATCCATATGTTGAGATAAGTGTGCAGGATTAACTACGATAAAAGTAAGACATGCAATAGGAGTTGCGCCGAAGTCAAGACTATGATCACGTTGGGGGTTCGAGAGTTCGACGGAAGTCCGGACGATCATCGGAGGTTTTGCGAGAACAAATCCGAGAAGTCCAGGAGCTTGCTAAAGAAGCTCATCGGAACTCGCCAAGTAGATCGTCGCAAGTCCAGGAGTTTGTTGGAAGTCCACCGGAGCATCGCCGAGGGTTCGTCGTCGGATGATCGCCGGAAGCTCGACGGAAGAAGCGATTGACGCACCGGAGCAAGTTACAGTAAATGTCTTGAAAAATATCATAGTTAGCATGATGATTAAGTTAGAAATGGGAGGTGATCCCATTAACTTAATCTTGGGGCAATTGGGCCCTTGACAGACCCAAATTGGTTCGAATGGATCAGCCCATTCGGACCCAGATTCCCTGGCCAGCGGTTGGCACCACTTGGGTCGGCGGTGGCACCGCCCAGCAGCTGAGTCTCCGAGTGAGGCTGGGCAGTGGTACCGCCCCTGTCAGGCGGTGGCACGGCTGGGCAGTGGTACCGCCCCTGTCAGGCGGTGGCACCGCCTGGGCTCAGTCTCCGAGTGAGGCTGGGCAGTGGTACCGCCCCTGTCAGGCGGTGGCACCGCCTGGGCTCAGTCTCCGAGTGAGACTAGGCGGTAGCACCACCCCTGTCAGGCGGTGGCACCGCCTGGGCTCAGTCTCCGAGTGAGGCTGGGCAGTGGTACCGCCCCTGTCAGGCGGTGGCACCGCCTGGGCTCAGTCTCCGAGTGAGGCTGGGCAGTGGTACCGCCCCTGTCAGGCGGTGGCACCGCCTGGGCTCAGTCTCCGAGTGAGACTAGGCGGTAGCACCACCCCTGTCAGGCGGTGGCACCGCCTGGGCTCAGTCTCCGAGTGAGGCTGGGCAGTGGTACCGCCCCTGTCAGGCGGTGGCACCGCCTGGGCTCAGTCTCCGAGTGAGGCTGGGCAGTGGTACCGCCCCTGTCAGGCGGTGGCACCGCCTGGGCTCAGTCTCCGAGTGAGACTAGGCGGTAGCACCACCCCTGTCAGGCGGTGGCACCGCCTGGGCTCAGTCTCCGAGTGAGGCTGGGCAGTGGTACCGCCCCTGTCAGGCGGTGGCACCGCCTGGGCTCAGTCTCCGAGTGAGGCTGGGCAGTGGTACCGCCCCTGTCAGGCGGTGGCACCGCCTGGGCTCAGTCTCCGAGTGAGGCTGGGCAGTGGTACCGCCCCTGTCAGGCGGTGGCACCGCCTGGGCTCAGTCTCCGAGTGAGACTAGGCGGTAGCACCACCCCTGTCAGGCGGTGGCACCGCCTGGGCTCAGTCTCCGAGTGAGACTAGGCGGTAGCACCACCCCTGTCAGGCGGTGGCACCGCCTGGGCTCAGTCTCCGAGTGAGACTAGGCGGTAGCACCACCCCTGTCAGGCGGTGGCACCGCCTGGGCTCAGTCTCCGAGTGAGACTAGGCGGTAGCACCACCCCTGTCAGGCGGTGGCACCGCCTGGGCTCAGTCTCCGAGTGAGACTAGGCGGTAGCACCACCCCTGTCAGGCGGTGGCACCGCCTGGGCTCAGTCTCCGAGTGAGACTAGGCGGTAGCACCACCCCTGTCAGGCGGTGGCACCGCCTGGGCTCAGTCTCCGAGTGAGACTAGGCGGTAGCACCACCCCTGTCAGGCGGTGGCACCGCTTGGGCTCAGTCTCCGAGTGAGACTAGGCGGTAGCACCACCCCTGTCAGGCGGTGGCACCGCCTGGGCTCAGTCTCCGAGTGAGACTAGGCGGTAGCACCACCCCTGTCAGGCGGTGGCACCGCTTGGGCTCAGTCTCCGAGTGAGACTAGGCGGTAGCACCACCCCTGTCAGGCGGTGGCACCGCTTGGGCTCAGTCTCCGAGTGAGACTAGGCGGTAGCACCACCCCTGTCAGGCGGTGGCACCGCTTGGGCTCAGTCTCCGAGTGAGACTAGGCGGTAGCACCACCCCTGTCAGGCGGTGGCACCGCTTGGGCTCAGTCTCCGAGTGAGACTAGGCGGTAGCACCACCCCTGTCAGGCGGTGGCACCGCCTGGGCTCAGTCTCCGAGTGAGACTAGGCGGTAGCACCACCCCTGTCAGGCGGTGGCACCGCCTGGGCTCAGTCTCCGAGTGAGACTAGGCGGTAGCACCACCCCTGTCAGGCGGTGGCACCGCTTGGGCTCAGTCTCCGAGTGAGACTAGGCGGTAGCACCACCCCTGTCAGGCGGTGGCACCGCCTGGGCTCAGTCTCCGAGTGAGACTAGGCGGTAGCACCACCCCTGTCAGGCGGTGGCACCGCCTGGGCTCAGTCTCCGAGTGAGACTAGGCGGTAGCACCACCCCTGTCAGGCGGTGGCACCGCTTGGGCTCAGTCTCCGAGTGAGACTAGGCGGTAGCACCACCCCTGTCAGGCGGTGGCACCGCTTGGGCTCAGTCTCCGAGTGAGACTAGGCGGTAGCACCACCCCTGTCAGGCGGTGGCACCGCCTGGGCTCAGTCTCCGAGTGAGACTAGGCGGTAGCACCACCCCTGTCAGGCGGTGGCACCGCTTGGGCTCAGTCTCCGAGTGAGACTAGGCGGTAGCACCACCCCTGTCAGGCGGTGGCACCGCTTGGGCTCAGTCTCCGAGTGAGACTAGGCGGTAGCACCACCCCTGTCAGGCGGTGGCACCGCCTGGGCTCAGTCTCCGAGTGAGACTAGGCGGTAGCACCACCCCTGTCAGGCGGTGGCACCGCCTGGGCTCAGTCTCCGAGTGAGACTAGGCGGTAGCACCACCCCTGTCAGGCGGTGGCACCGCCTGGGCTCAGTCTCCGAGTGAGACTAGGCGGTAGCACCACCCCTGTCAGGCGGTGGCACCGCCTGGGCTCAGTCTCCGAGTGAGACTAGGCGGTAGCACCACCCCTGTCAGGCGGTGGCACCGCCTGGGCTCAGTCTCCGAGTGAGACTAGGCGGTAGCACCACCCCTGTCAGGCGGTGGCACCGCCTGGGCTCAGTCTCCGAGTGAGACTAGGCGGTAGCACCACCGTACGCCCGAGCTCGGTCTCCGAGCTCTGTCAGGAGGTAGTACCACCAGGACCCCGAAAACATGGAAATGACATTTTTGAGCTCCAAATTCAAATCAGTTTGGGGCCTATATAAACCCCACCCTTTCATGCATGAAAGGGCACCAAAACTTAGCATTTATTCTGAGATTTTGAGAGCTTAAAAGTGTTGTAAAAGACTAGAAGTTCTTCTCCCTCTTTTCTTCGAAGCTTTGATCATTCAAGAGAGGATGTGAAAAATCTGTAAGGGTTGTCTCCTATGCCCGTCAAAGGAGTGAAACTGTAAAAGGATGGTTGGCCTTCGCCTATTGAAGGAAGGCCTCTAGTGGACGTCGGTGACCTCATCGGAGGAGGAAGCCAAAAGTGGATGTAGGTCAAGATTGACCGAACCACTCTAAATCTCGGTTTGCATTTACATTTTGTTCTCTATCTTAACTGCAACTACTTCCATAGATTACTTTAACTGTACTTTGCCTGATCTTAAGTTAAAGCAATTTCCGAATCGACTTTCATATCGAAATCGTTCTTATCGTACGAACGTCGTTTTAAATCGGCGAAAGTTTTCCGCTGCACTAATTCACCCCCCCTCTTAGTGCTCTTGATCCTAACAGTTAGTCCCAATGAAAGGCCCAAACAGTGACCCAATAGTAGGTGGTACCGTCGTGGTATAGTCTCCGAGACTATGTCAGGAGGTGGTATCGCTAGTCTGGGTGGTGGTACCGCCTAGAGGTAGTGTCAGGTGGTGGTACCGACAGTTTGGGCAGTGGTACCACCTAGACATAGCCTCCCAACCAGTGGTATTATAGCCTCCCAAGAGGTGGTACTCCCAACGAAATCACGTTCTTGACTCCGGGACTTCATTTTGCTTTATGCCTTGCTATCATAGTTAATCCTACATATTTAAAAATACACTTTGATCTAGACAATTATTATTAAGCATGAATCATGTTGTCCGACATGTTATTGGTCCATCAACGCTTCATCCGATTTTTCGGCACATTATCCTCTCTTATGGCCTCTTGCCCAATCGGTCAGTTGACCTCCACAACTCTGATATCCTTGGTGCAATATTTGCTCTTCTTAGCCCGATGCCCGAAACCATGACCTGAAGCCTTTTGTCGATACGTCGACCGATCCTTTGGCTCGACATCCAATCTTCTAACATGTTCCACCGGCCCAACATGATTCTTCCTGCTTTAATTGTCTCTCCCTGATCGAAGCATCCTACGTTATTCAAAACACAGATCAAATCATAAACACTTATCAATTGGTTTCATCATCAAAATATGAGATTCAATACCAACAACACATTTTTAATTAAAAAGTTAGATTTATTACCTATGGTTCCTTTGCCAATGATTTTACTCTTGTTGTTATCTCGGAATGTGACATACCCTTCGTTTAGGCTAGTGAGCTTAGAGAATTGAGATGGATCTCTAATTATGTACCTTGAGTATCCACTATTAAGGTACCATCTCTTGCTCCTAGCTTGTGACGGTAAACATTTCTACAAAAAATAATGATTTTTAGGTATCCATTTGACCTTGGGTGCCTCAAAAATCGATCTACACAACTTATCATGTTGCATGGAGTTCTTTATGGTTCATTTAGAAACCCAAATCAATTTATGTAAACTACATCTTTTAAATGGACATTGATAAGCAATATATCCAAATTTGCAACAAAAGTTGCATTTGTTTCGGGGTGAAACAAGCAAAGTTGGGCCTTTAACAAAGATGGTTGAATTTTTATGAGTGTTACTCATAAAGCCGATTCCATCTCTTCTATGAATATGATTCTTACTTGCATAAATCATGTTTAAGGATTTTCTATCTATTTCAAATTTTTCTAAGGTTTTATGTAGTTACAAATTTTCCTTTTTAAGTGTTTCTAATTCATCATATTTTGTGCAATGAGCTAAACTATCATCATACTCAATTTTTAGTCTATAAAAATCACTAACAAGAGAAACATGCTACTTTTTAATAATTTATATTTTTTACTAACTAATTTATATTCATCAAATAAATTATGAAAAGCACTTAGTAATTCATCAAAAGATAAATTTGTATCTAATGAACCACTTACCTCATCTCCGATAGCCATTAGTGCGTGGTGAGCAACTTGCTCTATGTTGGTTGGCTCCTCTTCTTCGGATGCACTTGAATAGTCCCAAGTTGCTTTAAGAGCCTTCATTTTCTTTGGTTGCTTCTTTTTTGCTTGGGAACATTCGCTTTTGAAATATCCCGGCTTCTTGCATTCGTAGCATATAATTTGTTCTTTCTTAGGTTCAAATTTATTTTTAGTGTCATTTTTAAATTTATTCCTTTTTATGAATTTTTTGAACTTTCTTGTCAAGAGTGCCAAGTTATCATCATAGTCCTCATCACTTGAATTTTCTTTCAAGTGATCTCCTTGAGTTCTTAGTGCCATATCTTCTATGAATATGATTATTACTTGCATAAATCATGTTTAAGGATTTTCTATCTATTTCAAATTTTTCTAAGGTTTTATGTAGTTACAAATTTTCCTTTTTAAGTGTTTCTAATTCATCATATTTTGTGCAATGAGCTAAACTATCATCATACTCAATTTTTATGAAAAGCACTTAGTAATTCATCAAAAGATAAATTTGTATCTAATGAACCACTTACCTCATCTCCGATAGCCATTAGTGCGTGGTGAGCAACTTGCTCTATGTTGGTTGGCTCCTCTTCTTCGGATGCACTTGAATAGTCCCAAGTTGCTTTAAGAGCCTTCATTTTCTTTGGTTGCTTCTTTTTTGCTTGGGAACATTCGCTTTTGAAATATCCCGGCTTCTTGCATTCGTAGCATATAATTTGTTCTTCTTAGGTTCAAATTTATTTTTAGTGTCATTTTTAAATTTATTCCTTTTTATGAATTTTTTGAACTTTCTTGTCAAGAGTGCCAAGTTATCATCATAGTCCTCATCACTTGAATTTTCTTTCAAGTGATCTCCTTGAGTTCTTAGTGCCATATTCTTCTTATTCTTTGCAAGGTTGTTCTTAAGCTCTTCTTGAGCATTGCAAGTCATCTAATAAGTCATTAGTAACCCGATAAATTTTTTGAGAGAAAAGTTATTTAAATCCTTGGCCTCTTAAATGACCGTTACTTTAGGGTCTTAACTCTTTAGAAAGGATCTCAAGATTTTATTAATAAGTTCAAAGTTCGAAAAACATTTGCCAAGAGCTTTTAAACTATTAACAACATCTGTAAAACGTATGTACATATCGACAATAGTTTCGCTTGGCTTCATTTGAAATAATTCATTTATGAACTAAAAGATTTATCTTTGACTCCTTTACTCTACTAGTGCCTTCGTGAGTGATTTCAAGTGTGTGCCAAATATCAAAAGCCATTTCACAAATAGATACTCGATTGAACTCATTTTTATCTAAAGTATAAAATACGACATTCATAGCCTTGGCATTTAAAGTGAAAGTCTTCTTCTGTAACTCATTCCAATCGTTTATTAGAAGAGAAGGTTTTTGAAAGCCATTTTCCACAAGGTTCCATAACTCAAAATCCATTAAAATTAGAAAGATCATTATTCTAGTCTTCCAATATGTGTAATCCATCCCAATGAACATGGGAGGATGTGTAATTGAATGATCCTCTTGATTGCTGACAAATGCCATCTCTCTTGGGTTTCAAACCAAACGAGAGTGACCTTGCTCTGATACCAATTGTTAGGATCAAGAGCAGCACTAAGAGGGGGGGGGGGGGGTGAATTAATGCAGCTAAGAAAATTATCAATTTGTAAAATATTTCATTCGTCGAAAATCGATTTTGGAAAGTGCTTAACTTTAGAATAAAAGAACTAGCAATAATCTAAGAAAGTAATGATAGTAATGAAAAGCAGAATGGAAATAAGCACACTAGAATTTATAGTGGTTCGGTTGTTGTGACCTACATCTACTTCGGATTCCTCTTCCATCGAGGTCACCGACGTCCACTAATGGTCTTCCTTCAACAGGCAAAGACCAACCACCTCTTTACAACACTTACTCCTTTTCACAAGTTAGGAAATAACCCTTACAAGCCTCACACCTCTCTTGAATGATCTCAACACTTAGAAAGGGAGGAGAAGGACTCTTTGCACTTTTACAATACTTTTAACACCTCAATAATTCAAGTTTATGTTCACACTTTCATGCCCTTTTATGCAGAAAAGGGTGGGGTATTTATAGGCCTCAATGACTTTAGAATTGGAGCCATAAAGTATCACATCCCTGGATTTCGAGGTACTGGCAGTATCATCGCCTGACTCTTTGACACTGGGCGGTACTATCGCCCAGTCTAGCGATACCACTGCTTGACAAAGCTCTCGAAGATTGAGCTCTAGCGATACCACCGCCTAACAGGCGGTACCACCACTAGTAGATAATAACTGTTGGCGGTACCATCGCCCAGAGCTCCTAGGAAACTAAGTCCCAAGCAGTGCCACTGTTGACCATGACTTCAAGTGCTGAATGGGCTGTTCAACCAGCCCAATTCAACTATATTAAGGGCCTAGTTGGCCCTTAACTGAGTTAGTGGGATTACCTCCCAATCCTAACTTAACTTAAGGTCTAACTATGATAATCAAGACATTTAATAAGGCATTCTTATTCTGGCATGTCAATTATTCTTCCGGTGAGCTTCCGGTTAACTTCCGACGAGCTTCCAGTGAACTTTCGACAATCTCTCGGCAATGTTCCGGTGGACTTCTAGCAAGCTCCTAGACTTCACGATGATCTTCTTGGTGAGTTCCGATGAGCTTCTTTGGCGAGCTCCTAGACTTCTCGGTTAATTCCGGTGGCACTTCCGATGAACATCCGGACTTCCGACGAACTCTTAAACTCCTAATAAAATCTCGATCTTGACTCTAGCACAATATTTGCTTTATATCTTACTACTATTATAGTTAATCCTGCATACTTTTCTTAATATATAAATTAGATCAAATAATTTACCAATTGATTTCATCATCAAAATTCGAGATTCAATAGATATGATATATTACATTTGATCACTATGATCGAAATTATTTCACTTGAATTCAAAGGTTATGATTTCTTTTAAATACAAGTTTGCCTTATCTCAATATGGCATATAGATAGGGGGAGTTAAGGTTAACTCCGTCATCAATTGGTTGTTATCATAAAAAAAGAAGAGATTGTTTAATCTTGAATTTTGATGATGAAATTAATTGATGAATTAATGATCTAATCTATGTATTGAAAAAAGTGATGTAGGACTAACTATGATCATGAAAAGGTAAAATAATTAAAGAAGAATCAAATATAGGGCCGTAATAAAAGATTGAGCATTAGACCGAAAGAATCGTGGGATGCGCCGAAGGTTCGGACGATGCATTGGAAGCTTGCCGGGAGTTCCCCAGGAGTTCACCAAAAGCTTATCGGAAGATTGACGGGAGTTTAGATAAACAATTGACGTGACAGACAACTAAGATTGCTTGCATTGTAATTATTTAGCCTAAATTATCATAGTTAGGATTTCAATTTGAGTTAGTTTTGGGAGAAATCCAATTAACTTAATTAGAGGCCAACTAGGCCTGAATCAGGTCTAATTTGGGCTAGATGGATGACCCATTCAGTGACTACCATGTCAAGCGGTGGCACCGCCAGAGATGGTGGTGGAACCGCTTGCGGCTCGATCTCCTAGGGAGTTTGGGTGGTGGTACTGCCTAGACTGGTTGATGGTACCATCGGTAGTTAATGCTACCAAGCGGTGGTACCGCTAAAGTCTAGTGTCTGAGACTCTATCAAGCAGTAGTACCACCAAACTAGGTGGTGATACTACCAATGTTAGAGAGTAATGGTGATGGTATCGCCTAGTACTGGTGGTGGTACCGCTAGTAACTCGAGAACCCAAGATGAGATATATTTTGGCTAAATTTTTGAAACCATTTGAGTTCTATAAATGCCCCTCTCATCCCTCCTAAGTATATAGAACATCTTGAATGAAAATTAGTATGAAAAGCTATTATAATTCCTAAAAGTTCCCTTTCGTTAGTTATAAGTTTTGAATTCAGTTTGAGAGAAGGGTGAGTGAATTGTAAAGGTTGTCTCCTAAACATGTGAAAAGGAGAAAAGGGTTATAAGAGGATAGTTGATCTTCACCCATTGAAAGAAGACCGTTAATGGACGTTAGTGGCCTCAATGGAGGGGAAATCAGAAGTGGACAAAGGTCACAATGACCGAACTACTATAAATTTTGTTGAATCTCAGATTTTGATGATGAAGTCAATTGTCATTTGTTTATCTAATTTATATATTGAGATAAGTGTGCAGAATTAACTACGATGGCAATAAGACATGCAGCAGGTGTTGAGCCGGAGTCAAGACCAAGATCACGTTGGGAGTTCGAGAGCTCGTCGGAAGTCTGGACGTTTCGTCAGAAGTTCTACGGGAACCATCCGAAAAGTCCAGGAGCTTGCCAAAGAAGCTCGTCAGAATTCGCCAAGAAGATCGTTGCAAAGTCCAGGAGCTTGCCGGGAGTCTGCCAGAGCATCGCCTAGGGTTCGTCGGATGTTCGCCGGAAGTTCATTGGAAGCTCGCCGAAAGAAGTGATTGACGCACCGAAACACGAATTACAGTAATGATGTCTTAATTATCATAGTTCATTGGAAGCTCGCCGAAAGAGGTGATCCCACTAACTTAATCAGGGGCCAACTGGGCACTTAATAGACCCAAATTGGGCCGAATGGAACAGCCCATTAGACCCAGAATTCTTGGCCAGCGGTGGCACCGCCCAAGAGACTCAGTCTCCTAGGAATTCTGGGTGGTGGAACTGCCCCTGTCAGGTGGTGGTACCACCAGAGGTCGGTTTCCGAGCTCTGCCAAGCGGTGGTACCGCCAGGACCCCAAAAATCCGGATATAGACACTTTTGAGCTTCATTTTCAAACTCATTGGGGCCTATATAAACCCCACCCTTTCCTACATGAAAGGGTATCGAAAACTTGCTTTAATCTTGAGTATTTGAGGGCTTAAAAGTGTTGTAAAAGCTAGAGTTCTCCTTCTTTCCTCTAAGTGTTTAGATCATTCAAGAGAGGATTGTAAACTTATAAGAGTTGCCTCCTAAGCCTGTCAAAAGGAGAAAAGCTATAAAAGGGTGGTTGGCCTTCGCCTATTGAAGGAAGGCCTCTAGTGGACGCCAGTGACCTCGTCAAAGGAGGAAGTTGAAAGTGGATGTAGGTCACGATTGACCGAACCACTATAAAATCTCGGTTTGCATTTACTTTGAGCATCATTCTTTACTACAAACCTCTTTAATTGTTTACTGCTTTCAAGCTATCTTTACGCTCTTACTTCACCTTCAAAGTTAAGCATTTTTTAGTTCGATTTTCAATGTATGAAATTTTTTTTCGAAATCGACATTTTTATCTATTGCACTAATTCACCCCCCCTCCCCCCTCTTAGTGTGCTCTTGATCCTAATAAATGGTATCAGAGCAAGGTTCACTCTCAATTGGATTAAAACCCAAGAGAGATGGCATTTGCCGGAAACCAAGAGGGTCACTCTATTATACGTCTGTCCATGTTCAATGGGACGGATTACACTTATTGAAAGACTCAAATGAGGATCTTCCTTATTTCCATAGATTTTGAGCTTTAGAATATTGTAGAAAATGGATTTCAAAAGTCTTCTCTTCCAATGATCGATTTGAATGAATTGGAGAAGAAGACTTTCACTCTAAATACAAAGGCTATGAATGTCTTATTTTGTGCATTAGATAAAAATGAGTTCAATCATGTTTTGATTTATAAAACTGCATTTGATATTTGGCATACACTCGAAGTGACTCACGAAGGCACGAGTAGAGTGAAAGAGTCAAAAATCAACCTTTTAGTACATTCTTATGAACTTTTTGGAATGAAACCAAGTGAGACCATAGGAGACATGTATACCCATTTTACAGATGTCGTCAATGGTCTAAAAGGACTTGGTAAAAGTTTTTTAGATTTCGAGCTTGTTAATAAAATTCTAAGATCCCTTCCAAAGAGTTGGGACCCTAAAGTCACGGCCATTCAAGAGGCCAAAGATTTAAACAACTTTTCTCTTGAAGAATTAATTGGGTTACTAATGACATATGAAATGATATGCAAAGCTCATGAAGAGCATGAGGACACCCTTCTAAAAAATAAGAAGGATATGACATTTAGAACTCAAGAAGACCACTTGAGAGAAAACTCAAGTGATGAGGACTTTGATGATGACTTGGCACTTTTAACAAGGAAATTCAAAAAATTTATTAAAAAAATAAATTTAAAAATGACACTAAAAATAAATTTGAACCCAAAAAGGACCAAGTAATTTACTATGACTGTAAAAAGTCAGGATTCTATAAAAGTGAATGTCCCCAAGCCAAGAAGAGAACATCAAAGAATAAGGCACTCAAAGCAACATGGGATGACTCAAGTGCATTTGAAGAAGAGGAGCCAAACACCAAGCAAGTTACTCATTATTCACTAATGGCCATTGGAGAGGAGGTAACAAATTTAATTGATGTAGATTTATCATTTGATGAATTATTAAATACTTTCCATGATTTATTTGATGAATTTAAAATAATTAGTAGAAAATATAAATTGTTAAAAAAGGAGTATAATACTCTTGTTAGTAATTTCAATAAATTAAAAGTTGAACATAATGATAGTTTAGCTCTATGTACGAAATGCCATGATTTAGAAATAATTCAAAAGGAGAACTTGCTACTCAAGGACACCTTGAAGAAATTTAAGGTTGGTAGCAAGTCCTTGAACATGATCCTTACCAATAAGGTTCATGTTCATAAATGAAGTGGAATCGGATTTGTGAGGAGCTCTCACCATAATCTAACTACCTTTATTAAAGGCCCTCTCTTGTATATTTCACACGGAAACAAATGTAACTTTTGTTGTAAACATGGACATAGAGCTTATCATTATCCATTCAAGAAGGTTAGTCCACACAAATTGACTTGGGTTCCTAAAGGAACCGTAAAGAATTCTATGCAACATGATAAGCAATTTAGATCGGTTATCGAGGCACCCAAGGTCAAATGTGTACCTAAAAATCATCTTCTTTTTTAGAAACGTATACCATCACAAGCTAAGAGCAAGAGATGATATCTTTCTTTTTGGGTGCTCAAGGTTTATGACCAGAAATCCAAAATGACTCATAACTCTATCTAGCTAAAATGACAAATAGAGGATCAGTAGAATTAAAACTATCAATTACAAAATGATACTTATGTTCCATACATTAATGATGTAATCTTGTGTGATAAACACTGAAGTTTGATCCCTCAAATTTTGAAACTTGTAAACTCTTATGCATAAATTCCCCTTCATACATCCTCCGGATTTCCGAATTTATCAGATATATTCCTCTCTTAATTTTTCCGGATCCAACCATATCTTACAAGATCATGAACTTACGGCTTGCAATGCTTGCATGATGAGTCATAAACATATTGAAAACATATAAGCTCTATATGACATTTGAGTAGAGTATACATTTCCCAAGATCGATCATAAACGTACGAATTTTCTCATCTTATGATGTGAATTTTTACATGATTATATAATTAAGGTTGTGTGCTCTACAAACAAAAACTCCCCTCAAGTTGAAATCACCCACATCAGCCCATAAACCCTGGTAAGCAATGCTCACTGCCTGTAGGCGGTGGCACTGCCCAACTGGCGGTAGCATCGCCAACTGTCACGGGTGGTAAGCAGTAGCACCACCCAGCCAGCGGTGCCACCACCCGCAACCTGCCCCCTTTTAAAACCGAGCTAGGGCCGGTGGTAGAACTGACCCCAACTCATTTTCCACTCACCCTTATAGCTCCAAACCCCCTTTGAACTCCATTCTCTCCCTCTAGCTGCCCAAAACTCCCTATTTCCTGTGAGATCAAGGATCAATTCTACATCTTCTTGAAGATCTCAACTAAGGTATTTTCTAAAAGGCTTTGATTTCTCTTTTGTATTATCTTCTCTTGCTCATTATCTATCTTCATAGTAGCAGTATTTATGGGTTCTAGAAGATCCTTTAGGGATAAAGGGAAGAGGAGATTAGAAGAAAACTATGACTCCACAATCTTTGATTCAAATCAACAAGCCCTAAAATTTGCATCCATAGAATTTAGACATGTTCATAAGGGAAAATATGTTGACTTAGATGAACTAAGTGATTTAGAACCTATTCAATGGTTTGCAAATCTAAATTTACTTCTAATCTTACATATAAGTGAACCTATCTACCCTAGACTTGCTAGGTTGTTTTATAACAATCTACATGTAGATGAAGAAGAAAGGGTGTCTATCTATCTTTTAGGATATCATATATCCATTACAGATAGATCTATTTGCGACATAATAGGCATCTCGGTGAAAGAAGGATGTTGTTATTTTAGAGGACAATGGGATGATGAAATAATTGGGACCACTTATGTTGATGCCTTAGGAACAATTGTTGGCAATCCCAACTTAATGATACTTCCAAAAAGCTATGAGCATTTACTACCATTAAGCACCAAATTACTTCATCACATCTTGATTAGTATCATTCTCTCGAAATAATACCATCATGATGAAGTAAGCCAAATGGAACTAAGCACCATGTATTGGATCATGAAAGGCTATACCAACTGTTTTGGTTACCTTATCCAAGAAAACATGATAGAAATATCTAAAAAGGACATGATGCTTCCATATGGTGGCATAATCACTAAAACACTCCATGCCTACGATATTCCAATTCCACCCAACGAAGAAGTTATAAAGCTAGATAGATTTAGTATCATAAATAAAAATCTACTTGGACGGGTGAGATGTACATTTAGAGATGGTATATGGGTTAGACTGCCTAGAAGAACCGATCCCCCTTAACCTAAACCAGAATCAAAAACACTAATCTTTAAGGGTAATCTATTTCCTCCAACCAGTCCCTTTGAGGAATCACCTCCAATAGAGCAAGCACATTCTTCATCTATCGAAGGCATAAGGATTCAGATGGATTGCTTTGAACAAAGACAAGATTGACTTAAACAACGCCAAGATCAAATCCTATCTGAGCTGCGGCAGATTCACCGACTGTTTGATACATTGTTTAGTCATTTTAACTTTCCACCACCTGAATGAGCATATGTATGCATTTAGAAAAAGTGGACACAATTCCTTCTTATCATACTATGTTGTTGTAAACCTTTTATGCCACTTACTTTGATGATCGCAAGTCCTTGATATGTTTAACTATTGGTATCTACAACTTGATGTATTTGTGGACACAATTTTGGACTTTCTTGACTCTTTGATCAATCACTTAAAAACTTAATGCTGAAAATCTTATGATACAAATTTTACATGATTATATGCTTCAATAACATGTTGGAAATTGTGTGTCTTGATGCCAAAAATTTCCATGATGATGAGCATGTTTTAGCTTTATGATTGTGATTGAAAAGCTATAACAAAACATTGTCCAAATACATGTTTTTATTCTGAACATAATGTAGTTCTTGAATGGAGATTTCATGAGTCTATGCCATATCAAAGCTATTTCATATCCATGCTCCAACACTTAATAATTTTTACATGAAATAATTTGACAAATGCATCTCTCATGGATTTATCTTTTGTGATTCTTAATTAAGAAATGAATTTGATGATTTTTTCACATGAATTCCTTCTCGTTGAAGGAAGTTTTTTTTGTTGAGATGAACACTTGCAAGGATTTAATTTCATATATATATTTTGATCATTGTGAAAAATGAAGCATGATTTAATGAAACTCTCTCATCCTTTTTAACTTCATTCAAAATTGGTTCTCAATGGATTTTCCTCCTTATTTTCCTCCTTCATGCAAAGCATTGATGATAAATAAGAAGGATTGAAAGCTATCTCTTTTATGTGAGAACTTGTGAATGATACCATGTTATGAATGATTGAAATATGATTGATATAAATTTTTTTTACAAAGTTGAAATATGACATGAATCTTTTTTTATCACACTTGGTTGAATCGTTCTCCTTTTTGTTGATGACAAAAAGGGAGAAATATGTGGTAAATTGATAATAGAATGAATTGCTATACATGTTTGCATAATGATAAGATATCTAGAGCTCACCATGCAATTTTACAAATTGATATCTTATCATATGATGAATTGCTATGATTGCTATCCTTCACATTTGAAATATAAGACTTGAAAATGGATGTCATGCCTTGACATCATTTTCAGAATTGCTATAGAAATCATGATGACGGTATTGATAAGTTTAAATAAAATTAACTTATCAATATGTCTCTTGAATTCAAAGGATTTGAATTCAAGAATGACTTATCTCAAGTATGGTATATAGATAGGGGGAGTTAAGGTTAACTCCATCATCAATTGATTGTCCTCATCAAAAAGGGAGAGATTGTTAAATCTCGGATTTTGATGATGAAGTCAATTATCATTTGTTTATCTAATTTATATGTTGAGATAAGTGTGCAGGATTAACTACGATGGTAGTAAGACATGCAACAGGTGTTGAGCCGGAATCAAGACCAAGATCACGTTGGGAGTTCGAGAGCTCATCGGAAGTTCGAGAGCTCGTCGGAAGTTCGGACGTTTCATCGGAAGTTCTGCGGGAACCATCTAAGAAGTCCAGGAGCTTACCAAAGAAGCGCAACGGAACTTGCTAAGAAGATCATCATGAAGTCCAGGAGCTTGCCGGGAGTCCACCGGAATATTACCGAGGGTTCGTCGGATGTTCGCCGGAAGTTCACTGGAAGCTTGTTGGAAGAAGCGATTGACGCACCGGAACATGAATTGCAGTAATGATGTCTTAATTATCATAGTTAGTATGTAGATTAAGTTAGGATTGGGAGGTGATCCCACTAACTTAATCAGGGGCCAACTAGGCTCTTAACAGACCCAAATTGAGCCGAATGGAACAGCCCATTCGGACCCAGAATTCTTGGCCGGTGGTGGTACCGCTGGTAGTTATTGCTGCCAACGATGGTACCACCCCTATTAGGCAGTGGTACCACCTAGACTGAGCGATAGTATCACCCAGTGTCAGGTGCCAGGAGATGGTATCGCCCAGTTATGGTGGTGGTACCGCTAGGACCTTGGAAATCCGGGAATGGACACTTTTGAGCTCCATTTTTAAACTCATTGGGGCCTATATAAACCCCACCCTTTCCTGCATGAAAGGGTACCGAAAACTTGCTTTAATCTTGAGTATTTGAGGGCTTAAAAGTATTGTAAAAGCTAGAGTTCTCTTCTTTCTTTCTTCTAAGTGTTGAGATCATTTAAGAGAGGAGTGAAAACTTGTAAGGGCTGTCTCCTAAGCCCATCAAAAGGAGAAAAGCTATAAAAGGGTGGTTGGCCTTCGCCTATTGAAGGAAGGCCTCTAGTAGACGCCGATGACCTCATCGGAAGAGGAAGCCGAAAGTGGATGTAGGTTACGATTGACTGAACCACTCTAAAATCTCGGTTTGCATTTACTTTGAACATCATTCTTTACTGCAAACCTCTTTAATTGTTTACTGCCTTCAAGCTATCTTTATGCTCTTACTTCACCTTCAAAGTTAAGTATTTCCGAGTTCTGTTTTCAATGTATGAAAAGATTTTCCGAAACCGACATTTTTATCCGCTGCACTAATGTACCCCCCCCCCCCTCCCCCCTCTTAGTGTGCTCTTGATCCTAACAAATTTGGTGTGCACATTCTTTTTGCTCTTCATTACTATTATTTTTCTACTTTAACTGCTTATTATGTTTACTCTAAATCAAGCACACTTCGATATCATTTCCAATACAATTTCATCGAATCAAGCTTTTCTAAATCATTGAAGTTTTTCGAATCGATGTCGTTTTCCTAAAAGCACTAATGCCCCCTACCACCCCCCAATCCCCTCCCGCCCCCACCTCTTGGTGCCGATTTCGATCCTAACAATACTGTCCAATATTGACGGTGGTACCACGAATACCCCAAGAACACGGGATGAGATATTTTTTGGCTTTATTTTTGAAGACATTTGGGGTCTATAAGTACCCCTCTCATCCTTACCTAGTATATAGAACATCTTGAACGAAAATTAGTGTAAAATACTGTTGTAATTCCTAAAAGTTCCCTTTCTCTAGCTCTAGATTTGAATTCAGTTTGAGAGAAGGATGAGTGAATTGTAAAGGTTTTCTCCTAAACCTATAAAAAGGAGAAAAGGGTTGTAAGAGAGTAGTTGATCTTCTCCTATTAAAATAAGATCGTTAGTGGATATCGGTGGCCTCAATAGAGGAGGAATTAGGAGTAGACGTAGGTCATGATGACCGAACCACTATAAATTTGGTATGCATCTTCTTTCTGCTCTTCATTACTATTATTTTTCTGCTTTAACTACTTATTACATTCACTCTAAGTCAAGCACACTTCAATTTCATTTCTAATATGGTTTCATCGAATCAACCTTTTCCAAATCATTAAAGTTTTCCAAATCGACATTGTTTTCCTAAAAGCACTAATTCATCATGCCCCCTCTTAGTACCGATTTTAGTCATAATAGTTAGTATCAGAACCAAGGTTTTTCTCATTTAGTTTAACATCTAAGAGAAATGACTTTTACCAACAATCATGAGGGTCTTTTTATTACTCATTCTCCTATGTTCAATGAGAGACTACACATATTGGAAAACTAGAATGAGAATTTTCTTGCCTTCTATGGATTTCAATTTATGGAATATTATTAAAAGAGGTTTTGAAAAGACTTCTAAATGAATGAATGAATGGAATGATTTAGAGAAGAAGACTTTCTCTTTGAATGCTAAAGCGATGAACACATTGTTTTGTGCTCTTGATAAAAATGAATTTAATCGAGTTTCTATATGTGAAATTACACATGAGATTTGGCATACACTCGAAGTCACACACGAAGGCATAAGTAGGGCTAAAGAGTCAAAAAATAATCTTTTGGTTCATAGCTATGAGTTGTTTCATATGAAACTAAGCAAGACCATTAGAGACACGTACACCCGTTTTACGGATGTTGTCAATGGTCTAAAAGTATTTGGTATAAGGTTTTCTAATTTTGAACTTGTTAATAAAATACTAAGATTCCTTTCAAAGAATTGTGATCCTAAAATAACGGTAATACAAGAAGCAAAGGACTTAAATAATTTTCCACTCGAAGAACTTATTGGGTCATTGATGACCTATGAAATGACATGTATTACACATTATAAACTTGAGAACAACCTTCTAAAGAATATGAATGACTTAGCACTTAGAACCAAAGAAAGTCACTTGGGAGAAAACTCAAGTGACAATAATAATGATGATGACTTGGCACATTTTACAAGAAAATTTAAAAAATTCTTAAAAAGGAACAAAACAAAACAAGACACTAAGAATAAAAGTGAACTAAAAAATGACCAAATAATTTATTATGAATGCAAGAAGCCGGGACACTTAAAAAATGAATGTCCCCAAGTGAAGAATAAGCTACCAAAGAAAAAGAAAGCGCTCAAAGCTACTTAGGATGACTCAAGTGCATCCGAAAATAAGGAGCCTACCAACAAAGAAGAAGTTACAAGTTATGAATTAATGACATTTGACAATGAGATATGTGACTCAAATGAATCTTCTTTATCTTACGAAGAATTATTCAATGCCTTTAATGATTTGTTTGATGATTTTAAATTAGTTAGTAAAAAGTATAAATTGTTAAAAAGGGGCATGCTTCTCTTATTAGTGAATTTGATAAATTAAAAAATGGGCATGATAATAGTATGTTATCTCCTTGCACTAAGTGTGAAGAGATAGATTCACTTAAGAAAGAAAATTTTTTACTACAAAAAATATTAGAAAATTTTAAAATAAGTAATAAATCTCTAAACATTATCATTGCTAATAAGGGTCATGTTTATAGAAAGGAAGGAATTTGTTTTGTGAGTAACACTTAACAAAAGCCAACTATCTTCGTTAAAGGATCTACATTACATGTCTTACCTAAAAATAAATATAATTTTTATGAAAAATATGGACATTATGCCTATAAGTGTTCTTTTAAAAAGTATAGTCTACACAAATAAGTTTGGGTTCCTAAAGAAACCTTAAATAACTCAACGTCAATAGTTAAAATAGTTAGATCTATTAATGAGGGACACAAAGTTAAATGGGTATCTAAAAGAAAATTCCCTTTCCTGTAGATATGTTTATAATAAAAAACTAAGAGTAAAAGATGGTTCTTTGATAATGGATGCTTAAGATATATGATTGGAAATTCAATGCAATTCTCTAAGCTCATTAGCCAAGATGAAGGGTATGTTACCTTCAAAGACTACTATAAAGGGAAAATTATTGGCAAAAGAACCATAGGTAACAAGTCAAACCTTTTAATTGAAGATGTGTTATTAGTAGATGGTTTAAAACATAATTTACTAAGCATTAGTCAATTATGTGATAAAGAATATATCATCAAATTTGAATCTAATGCTTATATAATTGAAATACCACATAAAAATATATCTATGATTGCCTTAAAAATTAATAATGTATATACTATTGATATTGGGGATTTTTACGATGAAACATGTTTTTCAACTTTAGACGATAATGCATAGGTTTGGCATAGGAGATTAGGTCATTTTAGTATAAAACTAATGTCTCAAATTTTAGCTAGAGAACTTGTAAGAGGAATGCCTAATACCTAGTTCGTCAAAGACAAAGTTTATGATGTATATCAACAAGGAAAACAAATAAAAAATAATTTTAAATCAAAAAATCAATTAAGCACCTCTAGACCACTACAATTGATCCACATGAATTTATTTAGACTAATTGATATTACTATCTAGGAGGTAGAAAATGCGCCTTTGTAATTGTTAATGATTATAGTAGATACACTTGAACATACTTCTTGGTACACAAAAGTGATTGTTTCAAATGTTTTTCAAAATTTTATAAACTTGTTCAAAATGAAAAGGGTTTAATGATTTCGTCCATTCGTAGTGATCATAGTGATGAGTTTCAAAATCATGATTTTCAAAATTTTTGTGAGTCAAATGGGTATAACCATAATTTCTCTACTTTAAGTAATCTACAACAAAATGGAGTGGTTAAAAGAAAAAATAGAAGCTTACAAGAGATGGCAATAACCATGTTAAATGAACATAGTCTACCTAAATATTTTTGAGCCAAATCCATTATCATGACATGCTATGTCATGAACAGCATTCATGTAAAACCATTACTTTCTAAAACTCCTTATGAATTATAGAATAATAAAATACTTCCAACACTTCATATTTTAAAGTTTTTGGTTATAAATATTTTATTTTAAACGAAAAAGATACCTTAGGAAAATTTGATGTATAATCCAATGAAAGCATATTTCTTAGTTATTCCTCTATTTCTAAAGCTTTTCATGTATTTAATAAAAGAACCTTGGTTATAGAGGAATCTATTCATGTTGTCTTTAATGAGCTTCCTGAATTTAGGAAAAATAATTTTGATGATGATTTTGATTTTGATGTTTTAAATTTAAATGGAAACTCTTCTCTCCCAAGCAACTTGGATGCATCATTTTTCAAAATATACTTATCTAAGAAATGGAAGTATATAGATGCTCATCCTAAAGAGCTAACATAGGAGATACATCAAAGGATATTCAAACTTGCTATTTATTTAAGAATTTTTGTACTAATGCAGCCTTCTTATCTCACATTTAATAAAAATACATTAATGAAGCCGTAAAAAATGATTCATGGGTTATTGCAATACAAGAGGAGTTAAATCAATTTGAGAGAAATGAGATGTGGAAGCTTGTTCCTAGGCCTAGTAGCCATTTAGTGATTAGTACTAAATGAGTCATTATAAACAAGCAAGATGAACTTGGTATCATAGTTAGAAATAAGGCTAGATTAGTGGCCAAAGGTTTCAACTAAGAAAAAGATATCGATTATGAAGAAACCTTTGCTCTTATAGCTAGATTAGAAGCCATAAGGTTACTCCTTGCCTATGCTTATTGTAATAATGTTAAGTTATTTCAAATGGATGTTAAAAGTACTTTTTTAATGACTTTATTTCTGAAGAAGTTTATGTTGAACGACCATCCGAATTTGAGAATGCTCTTTTTCTAACCATTTGTTTAAGTTATCTAAGACTCTCTATGGTCTAACCATTTATTTAAGTTATTTAAGGCTCTCTATGGATTGAAACAAAACCCAAGAGCTTGGTATGAGAGGTTTAGTTCTTTCTTTATTCAAAATAATTTCTCAAAATGCAAGGTCGATACTAAATTATTTATTAAAAATTTTAAAAATAATTTTCTTGTTATTCAAATTTATGTTGATGATATTATTTTTGGTTTTACGAATGAGTCATTATGTGAATCTTTTACCAAAAGTATGAGCTAAGAATTTAAAATCAACTTAATTGGTAAATTAAACTTTTTCTTATGATTGCAAATTAAGCAACTAAGTGATGAAATTTTTGTTCGTCAAACTAAATATACTTTAGATCTATTAAAACGGTTCAATATGGCTAGTTCTAAGGCTATTAACATACCAATGAGTACTTCCGCAAAGTTAGATATAGACCATGATGGAGAAAATTTTGATCAAAAGACTTATAGGGGTATGATAGGTAGTTTACTATATGTCATCACAACTAGACCAGACATTATCTTTAATATTGGAATTTGTGCTAGATTTCAATCTAATCCTAAGCAATCTCACTTTAAAGTTGTTAAAAAAAATTTTAGATACCTAAAATGAACTCATAATCTAGGTTTACAATATCCAAAATCTAAAAACTTTTAACTAATTACTTGTGTCGATGCAGATATTGCTAGATATAGAATAAATAAATAGAAAAAGCATATCTGAAACATGTCAACTCTTAGGTCATGCACTTTTCTCTTGGTTTTCTAAGAAATAAAACTCGGTTGCATTATCTATAGCCAAAGCAGAGTATATTGTTAGGATCGAGTCGACACTAAGAGTGGGAGAATTAGTGCAACAGATAAAAATGTCAATTTAAAAAATCTCATTCGATAAAATCATTTTGATAAAGTGAGTTTAACTTGAAAGCATACGGAAGAGTGTAGCAAGTAAGACAGTTTGCAATTAAAATAAAAAGCTTAAAGTAAATATAAACCAGATTTTTATAATGGTTCGATCGTCGTGACCTATATCCACTCCCGATTTCTCTTCCATCGAGGCCACCGATATCCACTAGCGATCTTCCTTCAATGGTCGAAGATCAACTACCCTTTTATACTCTTTCTCTATTTCATAGGTTTAGGAGGCAACCCTTACAAGCCTCTATTTCTTAGACATCACTTCTCCCTTTAGACAAACTTCTAAATACTAGGAAGAAGTGATCCTAAATCCTAAGAGAGTTTCCCAATTTTTTTCTCAAGTGTTTTTCCCCTTTTTTAACTTAATTTTATGCTCAATTCTTGATGCTCTATATAGGAATAGCTGGGGTATTTATAGACCCCAAATGGCTTCAAAATTGGAGCCAAAAAAGGTCTCATCCTGGGTTTCTCGGGCCCTAGCGGTACCATCGCCTACAACATTGACACTTGGCGGTACCACCACCTACACTAGTGGTACCACGGCTTAACGGTCTCGTAGACTGAGTTTGGGTGATACCACCGCTTGACACAGTCTCGGAGATTATGCCATCGATAGTTCCATCTATTGAGTCACTGTTAGGGCCTTTCACCTGGCCCAACACAGCCTAAAATTGGGCCTATTTGGCTCCTAATTGAGTTGGCCCAATTTTAACCTAATTATGCCTAAAACCTAATTTGATCTAGATAATTATTATAAAACTAAATCAAATATTGTCTAGCATGTCATTGGTTCATCAACGTCTCGTCTGATTCTTCGATGCATCATCCTCTCTTGCTGTCTATTGCCCAATTGGCCCGTTGACCTCCGCAACTCTGATTTCCTTTATTGTAATTTTCGCACTTCTTGTCCCGATGCCCGAATCCATGGCCTGAAGCCTTCTGCCAATACGTCGATCGATCCTTCAGCTCGACGTCTAATCTTCTAACATATTGCACTCCGGCCCAATATGATTCTTCTTGCTTTAATTATCTCTTTTTTATCAAAGTTTCCTACATCACTCAAAACGCAGATTAGATAAACATTATTAATTGGTTTCATCATCAAAATTTGAGTTTCAATAATCTCCCCCTTTTTGATGATAACAACCAATTGATGATGAAGTTAATCTTAACTCCCCCTATCAATATGTCATATTGATAGAACTCTTGCATTTAAAATCCTAAGTAACATGTCATCATTAAATCATGCATAATCAAAATTTTAATACATCATTCCATGCATCATTATCATCATAACTTCTCCCCCTTTGTCATCAACAAAAAGGAGAAGTGCATCTATCAAATTTTAGATGAAAGCTTAGTAATTTAGCAAATTTTTCATCACTTTAGAATATGTAAGCTAGTGAGTTCTTTCTTTTCTTTTGAGAAGTACAAGTTAGCAATTCTTTGCTTCCTCTATAATGTTCGAGCTAGCAATTTTTGCTTCCTTTGCAAAGCACAAGCTAGTGAAATTTTACATCATTTTACAACATGCATGCTAGCAACAATTTTGAGTTTTGCAAATTTGTAAATTTTGCTAGATGTGCAAGTTAGCATGTTTGCTTTTGTTTACAAAGTTCAAATAAGTTTTTGAAAAAGAAAGCGAGATAGTAAATAATAAGTTTAGAACATGCAAGCTAGCAAGCTTTTCACATATGAAAGTTGGCAAAATTGGATATTGCACTAAGAAAATCGGAGTTGCGGAGGTCAACTGGCCGATTGGGCAATTGGCCACTAGAGAGGATAATGCGCCGAAGAATCGAACGAAGCGTCGATGGACCAATAACATGCTAGATAACATGATTCATGCTTAGTAATAATTGTCTAGATAGAAATGTGTTTTACATATGCAGGATTAACTACGATAGCAAGACATAAAGCAAAATGAAGTCCCGGAGTTAAGAACACGATTTCGTTGGAAGATCGAGAGTTCATCGGAAGTCCGGACGTTCATCGGAAGTTCTGCCGGAATTGATCAAGAAGTCTAGGAGCTTGCCTAAGAAGCTCATCGGAACTCACCAAGAAGATCATCGTGAAGTCCAGGAGCTTGTCGGGAGTCCGTTGGAACATTGCCCAGAGATCATCGGAAGTTCGTCGAAAGATCGCCGGAAGCTCGTCGGAAGAAATCTAGACTTACGGACTTTGTTAGCTTAGTAAATATCTTAAATTTCATAGTTAGCACATAATTGGGATTGAAATTGGGCCAACTCAATTAGGGGCCAATTGGGCCCATGTTTGGGCTATGTTGCGCTAAGTAGAAGGCCCAAATAAAGACTCAACAAGTGGCACCATCCTAGCACAGTCTCCGAGATTGTGTCAAGTGATGGTACCACCAGTCCGGGTGATGGTACCACCCAAATACAGTCTCCCAAGCGGTGGTACCACCCAGGTTAGTGCTGTAGGCGGTAATACTGCCCAACACAGGCAATGATACCATTAGGACCTAAGAAACCCGAGATGAGATATTTTTAGGCTCCAAGTTTGAATCAACTTGAGGCCTATAAATACCTCTCTCATCCTTGGTTAAAAAAGATACAACCAAGAGCAGAAAATGAAAGAAAACTCTATTGTAATTGTATGTGAAACTCCTCTCAAAGCTCTAATAGTATAGTTTGAGAGGGGAGTGAGGGGGATTATAAAGGTTCTCCCCTAAACTTGTCAAAAGGATAATTGAGTTGTAAGGGTGGTTGATCTTCGCCCATTGAAGGAAGATCGATAGTGGATGCCGGTGGCCTCGACGGAAGAGGAATCGATGGAGTGGATATAGGTCACGACGACCGAACCACTATAAACTTGGTTTGCGTTTCTATTTGTGCAATTTACCCTTACTACAAATTTACTTGCTTTACATCCATTACGCTCTTCCTTACGCTTTCAATTTTAAGTATCTTTCCGAAATCGACTTTAATCGAATGAGAGTTTTCAGAACCAACGTGATTTTACCGCTGCACTAATTCACCTCCCCCTCTTAGTGCCGACCTTTTCCTAACACATTTTGCTTTATGCCTTGCTATCATAGTTAATCCTGTATATGTAAAACCCACTTCGGTCTAGATAATTATTATTAAGCTAATCAAATATTGTTAGGCATGTCATTGGTTCATCGACACTTCATCCGATTCTTCGGCGTATCGTCCTCTCTTGCGGCCTATTGCCCAATTGGCCAATTGACCTCCGCAACTCCTGATGCTTGAACTCATGGCCCGAAGCCTTCTGTTGATACATCGACCGATTCTTCGGCGCGACGTCCAATCTTTTGACATGTTTTTATCCAGCTCAACATGATTCTTTCTGCTTTAATTTTCTGTCCATGATCGAAGCTTCCTGTGTCACTTAAAACATAGATCAAATCATAAACTCTATCAATTGGTTTCATCATCAAAATCTGAGATTCAACAATCTCCCCTTTTTGAAGATGATAATCAATTGATGACGGAGTTAACCTTAACTCCCCCTATCAATATGTCATATTGATAGAACTCTTAGATTCAAAAATCCAATTAACATGTCATGATAAAATAATGCATAACATCATACTTCTCCCCCTTTATCATCAACAAAAAGGAGAAGTTCAATTATCAATTGTTTTAGACATACAAGTTCAAATCATTACATAATTTCCAATTTTAACATCATGCAAGCTAGCAATAATTTTGAGTTTTGCATGTTTGTGAATTTTGCTAGATGTGCAAGTTAGCATGTTTTGCTTCTTGAGATAGCAACTTTTTGCTTCTCTTTAGATTACAAGCTAGCAATTTTACGATATACAAGTTTTACAACATACAAGCTAGCAAATTACTTTACAACATGCATAAACACCAAATCATCATTAATTTTAAAGAAGTGCAAGATTGTACATTTTGCAAGTTTGTATTTGTGCATCTTGATATAAACAAGATAGTACTTTTGCTACTCTTGAGATTGCAGGCTAGCAATTCTTGGTGATGTTCAAGATAGAATTTTCTTCTCTTTTGAGAAGTACAATTTTTATTTTATTTATTTTTTTTGCTTCCTTTGCAAAACGTAAGCTAACAAAATTTTACAACATGGAAGCTAGCAATTTGGCAAGTGTTACTTCTTTTTGAAGTATGAAGGTTAACAAGTTTTTAAAAAAGAATGCAAGATAGCAAGTTTTACATCAAGCAAGTTAACAAATTTTGCACCATATAAGTTAGCAAATTTTACATCATTTTAGAATATGCAAGCTAGTTCTTTCTCCCCCTTTGTCATTGTAAAAAAGAAGGGTAGAAAACAATTTTGTAATTCTTTTTTCTTTTACAACAATTTTTAAATCATGACAAAGGTAAATAACAAAGATGAAAAATCAAGTCATGAGTGTCAAAATAATTTTTTCATCATGAATATTTCATCATTGCATGCATCATTATCATACATTGAAGTATTGCATGCGTAATATCAAATCACTATTCATAATTACATTAATATTACAATTATTATTTCAATCATCAAAAATGAAATATCAAGTCATGATTTTTGACATATCTCTTCTTTTGTATATAGAAGAAATGATAGAAAAATAATCTTGATTCAAAAATAAGATTCAAGTCCAAAATTCGAGAAATCAAGATGTCTAAGTTTATTATTCCAGCTAGCAAATTTGGTTCTCTTGAGATACTAGCTATTTTCTTTCCCCTTTTGTCATTGTAAACAAGAAGAAGAGGGGAAGAACATAATGGTGTAAATGTTCAAGTCATCACAAAAATATAAAAGTGTCATATGAAAATCATGACATGAAGGATATCAATATCAAATCATAAATGCCACAAGATATTATTTATTTCAATAAATCTCTTATTTTATAAATGTCAAAAAGAAATATAGGACATCAAATGTTATAATATCTTGATTCATGCATAAGAAAACTCAAGTTATAAATCTCAAAAAATCAAGATAAATCTCATTCAAATTAAAATCATCAAATCAAAATCATTTTCAAGAGATTCATAGATAGATTCATTAATCTCTCCTTTTTAAAAAATCAATAAAGTAGAGAAATTTTTTTAAGGAGAAAGCTTTCCTCTTTTTAGTGATTCAATTCATATGATTGATTTCATATAAGTATGCCCAAGTTTTTCGTATAAAAATCATATATCATAGTTTAAAATTGAAAGAGCAAATCTTATCATAGAAATTATCAAGGTCAATAAACCATAATTTACCCAAAAATCATCATTACTTCAAATCATCATTCATAATTTAAATATAAAATCATCAAGCATGATACTTATAGTATTTCATATAAGAATGCCTTTTTCATTTATGCCAAATCAAAACATGCATCATTTTTAAAATTGAAAAAGCAACTTTCATTATGGTACAAACCGATAAGCCATAACTAAAAAATCATCATGCATAATTTTGAAATATAAATTTATTAAGCATGATCATTATGCATCAAATAAAATCATCAATTATGGTATCAAAACATTTAATATTTTCATTATATCATTAAACATGCAATTTTCATAATATTTATTTATTTTTTTTACATTTTATATACTAATTTAAAAACAACATATGAAATGCATCAAGTAATTTCAAAATAAATTTAGGGGGTTTTGGATGAGTCATTTACCTCATCGTCGAGAGTTGTTAAGGCGAAGTTCATCGTTTCGTCTTCATCGGTTTACTCCTCGTCATCGGATGAGCTTAATTCATCCCAAATCACTTTGAGTGCTCTCTTCTTCTTTGGCAACTCCTTTTTAAGTTTATTTTTGTTCTTCAATTCTTGTTTCATGAACTTTTTAAATTTCATAGTGAGGAGTTCAAGTTTACCATCACTTGAGTTTATGCTTGAGTGGCCTTTAATTGTTTTAAGTCCGAAATCCTTCCTATTCTTTAGAAGATTATTCTCATGTTCGTTTTGTGTTATACAACTCATTTCATAGGTCATTAAAGACCCGATAAGTTCTTTGAGTGGAAACTTGTTTAAGTCTTTTGCCTCTTGTTTGGTAGTTACTTTTGAATCCCAGTTCTTATTAAGAGAACATAAAATTTTGTTTACAAGTTCATAATCCAAAAAACTTTTACCAAGTGCTTTTAAATCATTGACGATATCCGTAAAACAGGTTTACATATCTCCAATAATTTTGCTTAGTTTCATATGAAACAATTCAAAATCATGTATCAAAAAGTTGATTTTCGAATCTTTAACTTTACTAGTGCCTTCATGTGTGATTTTAAGTGTATGCCAAATATCGAAAGTCATTTCATAAGTAGAAACTTGATTTAATTCATTTTTATCTAAGGCACAAAATAGAGCATTCATAGCTCTAGTATTTAAAGAAAAAGTTTTCTTTTCCAAATCATTCCAATGGTTCATTGGAAGAGAAGACCTTTTAAAACCGTTTTCAATAATATTCCATAAATTTAAATCCAAGGAAAGCAAGAAAACTCTCATCCGAGTTTTCCAATAAGTGTAGTCCATCCCATTGAACATGGGAGGACGAATGAGAGAGTGACCCTCTTGAAAGCTGAAAAGAGTCATTTCTCTTTGGGTGTTAAACCAAATGAGAAAAACGAGGCTCTAATACAAATTGTTAGGAGCAAGTCGGCGCTAAGAGGGGTGAATTAGTGTAGTGGTAAAATTTCATCGGTTTGAAAATCTTTCTTACGATAAAACCTATTTCGTAAAGATGTTAACTTGAAAGTCGTATGAGAGCATAGATGTAGTAAAAGCATAGTAAGGAGGAGAGGCAGTTTGCTATAAAAGTAAATTGCTCAAAGTAAATGCAAATTGAGTTTATAGTGGTTTGATCGTCATGACCTATATCCACTCTCGATTCCTCCTCCGTCGAGGCCACCGACATCACATCCACTATTGATCTTCCTTTAATGGGCGAATATCAACCACCCTTACAACTCGATTCTCCTTTTGATAGGTTTAGGAGAGGACCTTTACAACCCCCCTTACTCCTCTCTCAAACTACATAATTACTACAGAGTTTTCTTTCCTTTTTTGCTCTTAGTTGTATATTTTTTAACTAGGGATGAGAGGGGTATTTATAGGTCTCAAGTTGATTCAAACTTGGAGCCTAAAATTATCTCATCCCTGGTTTTCAGGGTCTTGGTGGTACCACCACTTGTGCTGGGCAGTACCACCGCTTGCAATACTGACACTAGGTGGTACCACCACCTGACACCCTGCCACTGGGTGATACCACCACCCAGACTAGCGGTACCACCTATTGGGTCACTATTTATGCCTTTCACTTTGCCCAACACAATTTACACATGGGCCCAACTAGCCCCTAATTAAGTAGACCTAATTCCAATACCAATTATATACAAACTACAAAATTTAAGACATTTACTAAGCTAAACAAATCCGCAAGTCTAGGTTTCTTCTAGTGAGCTTCCGACGATCTTCCGGCGAACTTCCGACGATCTCTCGACAATGTTCCAACGGACTCCCGGTAAGATTTTAGACTTCACAATCTTCTTTTTAGCGAGTTCTAATGAGCTTCTTTGGCAAGCTCCTAGACTTCTTGGTTAATTTCGATAGAACTTCCGATGAACTCTCGAACTCCCAACGAATTCGCGTTCTTGACTCCAGAACTTCATTTTGCTTTATGCCTTGCTATCGTAGTTAATCCTATACATGTAAAACCCACCTTGATCTAGACAATTATTACTAAGCTAATCAAACGTTGTCTGGCATGTCATTGGTTCATCGACACTTCGTCCGATTCTTCGGCGCATCGTCCTCTCTTGCGGCTTATTACCCAATCAGCCAATTGACCTCCGCAACTCCAATTTCCTTGGTGCAATATCCGCTCTTCTTGGCCCGATGCCCGAACTCATGGCCCAAAGCCTTTTGTCGATACGTCGACCGATCCTTCAGCGCAACGTCCAATCTTCTAACATGTTTTTCTCCAACCTAACATGATTCTTCCAACTTTAATTGTCTGTCCCTGATTGAAGCTTCCTTCGTCACTCAAAACACAGATCAAGTCATAAACTTTATCAATTGGTTTCATCATTAAAATCTGAGATTCAACATTTTTATGTGAATCGTTTGCCAAGAGTATGAGCCTAGAGTTTGAAATGAGTTTAATGAGGGAACTAACTTTTTTTTAGGCTTATAAATCCAACAACTTATTAATAATTTTTTTCTTAGTCAAACAAAATATGCATTAGACTTGCTAAAATGGTTTAACATGGATAGTTCAAAGGCTATCAATACTACTATGAGTGCCTCCACTAAGTTAGACATTGACGAAAGTGGAAAAATCTTTGATCAAAAATCTTATAGGGGTATGATAGGTAGTTTACTATATTTTACCGTAACTAACTGGACATCATGTTTAGCATAAGACTTTGTACTAGGTTTCAATCTAACCCTAAGTAATCTCACTTAAAAGCTGTTAAAAGGATTTTTAGATACCTAAAAGGAACTCCTAAACTAAGATTATGGTATCCAAAATCTAAAAACTTTGAATTGCTTAGATATGCCGATGTCGATTTTGCTGGTTGCCAAATAAATAGAAAACGCACATCCAGAACATATCAATTTTTAGGACACGCACTTGTCTCTTGGTCTTCTAAGAAACAAAACTCAGTTGCATTATCTACAACCGAAGTTGAGTATATAGCAACAGGTGCATGTTGTGCTCAAGTTATATGGATGAAAAATATTTTAGAGGATTATGGAATTCACTTGAAAAAATACCTATAAAGTGTGATAATACTAAAGTAATATGCTTAACAAAAAATCTTATTCAACACTCTAGGATTAAACATATTGATATTAGGCATCACTTTATACGAGATCATGTTAATAACCATAACATATCTCTAGAATTTACTAATACAAAACATTAATTAGTTGATATTTTTATAAAACCCTGAGGAACAATTTGATTTTATAAGAAGAGAATTAGGTATGTTAAATTTTTTTCATACATAAGTTCCTCTTTAAATTTTTCTCCATATTTTCTTAATTGTGTTCTCTTTTTCGAGATCATTCACTATTATTTCTTTACTTGAGATAAGATTTGAATCATGGATTTATGGTATGTTTAATGAGCCATATTAATTTTTCTATATAAATTTTCTCCTCTTACAAAAGTAGAACTTCAAAAACCTTATATGATGTTTGTGTAAATAAGTGTGTGCACCACATAATGATAAAGATCTTGCGTGTTGGAACTGTTGGGAAATCTTGGGGGCGACACCACATGCACAATGGAAGAACAAGAAAACAAGATCTCCAATTTCCCAAAAAGATGTTCGTCATCATGAGAAGATTGGTGCACAAAATCGTGAAACTTAAAAATGCGTATAAGATAAATTATATTACATAGGGAGATCGTATATCCCTATTTCCTTGCAGATATCTAGGAGAGGGTGAAGGAGGTCATGCGTCCTCCTCTTTAGCGGTGATCCGCACACTAGGGCTGCGACGACACTTCTCAAAACTCTAGGCCTACTCTAAAGTGGAGAGGGGGAGGAGAATAGGAGAGGCAAGCAAAGGCTCTAGCCTATGAATCACTAAATCCCTCATATTTATAGAGGTCCCCTATCAAACCCTAATAGATCCTCCCCTATTGGGTATTGGATCTGCATCCAATTACCTAAGCCTTTTAGATTAGTGGATCTCTATCCAATAATCTCTCATAGGCTTTTATTGGATCTCATCTATAGGATCCAATAATTCAGGGGCTTATTGGGTATCTAATAAGATAGGGGCTCCGGCGGATATCTCATATCTGAACCTCTACTCATCGCAATGCCTACCATATATGTGTGACCCTCTAGGCCCCATATCGAGTTGGCTGTGAGTCATACCTGTCAAAACTTGTCCTGGCTCAGTGAATTATTATCTCCATAATAATTCACTCGACTCATCGACTACGGACGTACTAGGCCACTATACCATAGTCCCCAAACGATATAAGGGAATTCAATTCATTGGACCTGTTTATCCTAGTTACCTTGTACCTATAGTCTCTCATCCATCTAATATCCCAAAGACCATATATTGGGCATGGTGCTGTCAGACCTATACGGTTTCTACTCGAGTCTCTCTCTAATCGGATTCTCCTAAAGAACCCTTTCTCTCTCAATCCGAATGACTCTGGCCAGGGATTTGTCTGAGCAAGAATACATGGGATATTCCTCTCATGACGTCGAGAGTAGATGATCCTATATCGACACTCAATAGCCCTCATAAGGTTGACTGCTACTCCCAATGACCAGCTGTACTAGATCTGGGACATCCAAACCTATAAGTCTGGTAACAAAGAGTGGAGCACTCATACAGGACATCCTTAGTGTCTCAAGTCTAAGGACCAAATACACCACTAGGACTACGGAATCGCTGTATGACAATAAGGCATCATCAATCATCCAGCATTCCGTAAGCGGATCAATTAGTGAACTCATTCTCCAATGAGCACCTGTACTGTATCCCTAGTGTCCCCACATGAGCAATTATGAGACCAACTGCATCCATCATATGGATGGGTATACAACACACTAGTTTGTCTGGTTATCTCGATGTCCCTCTCGAGTATCCTATAACCGGGATTATTTAGGATCTGTGTTTAAAGGTGAATCGGTCTCATTATCGTGATCTCATCATGATCCAATTCCCATTGCACAAATATAAGGACATCACAATATATACATGCATATATGCAATAGTCAATATAAAGTGATAAATGCCAAAATATAATAAGCAAAAAGATTCCATGTCAAGTCACACGTGCCATCACTCACGTGATTGGCTTGTTGGGCACCTATGACTAGCAATTTCCCAATTGACCTAAAGCCAATCACCGATGTGTTTGATCCCTATCAGACCCTTGTGACGCTCAAAGACAATCTGAGACAATGGCTTTGTCAGTGGATCTGCAATGTTATCTTCAGATGGAACTCTTTCCACTACTACATCTCCTCGGGTCAAGATCTCTTTAATAAACTGGAACCTCTTTAGAACACTTTTAATGAGACTCGGGTTCCCTTATTTGAGTAATGGCCCCATAGTTGTCGCAATATAAGGAATCACCTCCTCGCAACTTAGCCTGACTCCTAGATCTGTGATGAACTTCTTCATTCAGACTCCCTCCTTTACTGCCTCTACTATAGCAATGTACTCCGCCTCTATGGTCGAGTCAGCAGTAGTATCTTACTTGGAACTCTTCCAGCACACTACTTCTCCATTCAAGGTGTACACATACCCCGAATTCGACTTGCTATTATCAACATCAGATTGAAAACTTGAGTCTATGTAGCCTTTAACCCTGAGGCTACTACCTCCATATACTAGTAAAAGATCCTTAGTCCTTCTTAAGTACTTAAGGATACACTTCACTACTTTCTAGTGCTCCAAGCCTAGATCCACCTGATACTTGCTCGTGACACTTAGAGTATGCGCTATATCAAGCCTAGTACATAGCATGATATACATGATAGATCCTATTGCTAAGGCATAAGGTATCATATCTATGTTCGCCCTTTCTTTAGGAGTCTTTGGGGACATATTCCTAGAAAGCGATATCCCATGTCTTATCTATATGAGACCTCTCTTGGAATTTTCCATGCCAAACCTTTTGACAATGGTTTCTTTGTACCTGGATTGGGACAAGCCAAGTATCCTCTTGGATCTCTCTATAGATCCGAATCCCCAAGATATATGATGCTTCTCCAAAGTTCTTTGTGGAGAAGTGTCTAGATAACCAAGTCTTTACTATGGATAGCATTCCTACATCATTCCCAATGATCAGGATATCATCCACATATAACACTAAAATGGTAATAGCACTCCCACTTACCTTCATGTACACACAAGTCTCATCTTCATTCTTAACAAAGTCATAAGATCTGATTACATCATCAAATCTTAAGTTCCAACTTCGAGAAGTTTGCTTTAGTTCATAAATGGATCTAAGCAACCTACACACCTTATCTGGGTAGTCCTTGGATACGAATCCCTCGGGTTGTATCATATGCACCTCCTCCTCGAGGATCCCATTGAGGAATGCGGTTTTCATATCCATTTGCCAGATCTCATAATGATAGTATGTTGCAATAGCCAATAGAATTCAGATGGATTTTAGCATTGCTATGGGTGAGAAAGTTTCGTCATAGTCAAACACCTTGCTTTTGACGATACCCCTTAGCCACTAGCCTTGCTTTATAGGTCTCTACCTTTCCATCTACTCCGTTTTTTTCTTAAAGATCCACTTGCAACTGATGAGTATAATACTTTCAGGTGCATCAAAACCTTATTGGAGTACATAGAATCCATCTCAGAATTCATAACTTCTTGCCACTTCCCGGAGTCTATACTCATAATAATCTCCTCGTAGGTTTGAAGATCAATATTCTCAACATCCTCTCCTCTAATATGTCCCATATATCTCTCAAGAGGATGGGATACTCTGCCGGACCTACGTAAAGTTAGAACTTGTGTATGAGGTACTTGAATAGACTCGGGCTATAGAGTAGTGCTTGAGTTAGGTTCTCCAACCTCGCTCAACTCTATCATACTCCCACTATCTCCGCTAAGAATGTGTTGCTTCTCAAGGAACACTGCTCTCTTAGTTATAAAGACCTTTTGATCTTCGAGATGATAGAAATAATACCCACAAGTTTCCTTGGGGTATTCCACGAACTTGCATTGCTCTATCCTCAATTCTAACTTATCGGGGTTGTGTCTTTTAACGTGGGTAGGGCAGCCCAAATCTTAACACTAAGATTAGGCTTCTTCCTTTTTCATATCTCATATGGTGTAGACACTACCGACTTAATTGGAACTCTGTTCAGAAGATAAGTTACGGTCTCTAGGGCATATCCCCAAAATGAGATGGGTAGGTCAGCAAAACTCATCATGGACTGTACCATGTCTAACAGCGTATGATTTCTCCTTTCAGACACACCATTGAGCTGAGGTGTATAAGGAGGTATCCATTTGGATAATATCTCATGGTCCTTGAGGAACCGAGTAAACTCTATACTTAAGTACTCACCTCCTTGATCTGATCAAAGAGTCTTGATACTCTTTCCAGTCTGATTCTCCACTTCATTCTTATACTCTTTGAATTTCTCAAAAGCCTCGGACTTGTACTTCATTAAGTACACATATCCATACCTTAAGAAATCATCAGTAAAAATAATGAAGTAGGAGTAACCACCAATGGCATGAGTTGACATAGGTCCACATACATCACTATGTATGAGTTCCAGCAGCTTTGTGGCTCTCTCTCTAGTTCCACTAAATGGAGAGTTGGTCAGTCTTCCACGAAGGCAAGGCTCGTAAGTTGCATATCGCTCATAGTCGAATGGATCTAGATATCAATCCTTTAGCAACTTTTGAATCCTTCCCTCATGGATGTGACCTAGCCTACAATGCCATAGGATACACTGTTCACCTCATCTCGTTTCCTCTTAGACACACTTACATTCATGATATATGGAATAGGGTCTAGCATAAACAAACCATTATGCAATGTTCCTTTCGTGATGATCTCATCATCTAATAATATCGAACAACTATTATTCTCAAAAACTAATTTATATCCACTAACCGTCAAACATGAAATAGAGATAATGTTTTTGATAATAGAAGAAATAAAATAACATGCATCTAATGCAATAATAGCTCCACCAAGCAAATGTAGGTGACCTCACCAATAGCTACTATAGTAACTTTTGCTCAATTGCCTATCTTGAGGTCCATCTCGTCTCTCTCTAGTCTTCTAGGCCTTGCCAGAACCTGCAACGAATTACATATATGATAAGCACTACCGGTATCCAATACCCATGTGTTATCATAAGAGTTTGACAAATGGAGACTGATCATAAATATACCTAAAGCTTCTCCAAGCTTCTATTTTGCCATCTCTACAAGGTACTCTTTGTAGTTCCTCTTCTAGTGCCCATTTTTGCCATAATGGAAGCACTGGCCTTTGTCCTTTGTCGGGTCTTTCTTAGCAACCTTTACTTTACCTGGTCTGCCCTTGCTCTTGCCCTTCTTAAAGAATTTTTTTGCTTTCCTTTTCTTTCTGGTCTCACCAATGTAGAGAATTAGCTTCTCTTTCTTGATAGTACTCTCTGCCTCCCTCAACATATTGAGGAGCTTTGGGAGAGTTACCTCAAGCTTGTTCATATTAAAATTTATTATGAACTGTGAAAAGGAATCTGGTAGGGACTGAAGCACAATTTTCACACACAAGTTATCCTCTAGGACTATTCCTAGACCTATGAGTTTCTCTATCCACTCAATCATCTTTAGGACATGGTTTTGAACCGGTGTCGCCTCAGTCATCCTAGCGCAGAAGAGGCTCTTGGATATCTCATGTCGCTAAGTTCTTCCCTATTTCTCAAACAATTTACGGACATGTAGGAGAATGAATTTGGCATCTATCTTTTCATGTTGTCTCTGGCATATTGATAAGGGGAGTTAAGGTTATCTCCATCATCAATTGGTTGTCATCATCAAAAAGGGGGAGATTGTTGAATCTCGTATTTTGATGATGAAACCAATTGATTAGTGTTTATCATTTGATTTGCGTTTTGAGTGACACAGGATGCTTCGATCAGGTTGAGACCATTAAAGCAGGAAGAATCATGTTGGGTTGGAGTAACATGTCAAAAGATTGGATGTCGAGTCGGAGGATCAGTCGACGTATTGATAGAAGACTTCGGGCCATAAGTTCAGGCATTGGGCCAAGAAGAGCGGATATTGCGCCAAGGATATTGGAGTTATGAAGTCAATTGGCCGATTGGGCAATAGGCCGCAAGAGGGACGATGCGCCGAAGAATCGAACAAAGCATCGATGGACCAATGACATACCGAACAACATGATTCATGCTTAATATTAATTATGTACATCGAAGTGTGTTTTTAATGGGCAGGATTAACTACGTAGCAAACATAAAGCAAAATGAAGTTCCCAAAGTCAAGAACGCAATTTCATGAAGTCAAGAACGCAATTTCGTGAGAGTTTGAGAGTTCATCGGAAGTCCAAACGTTCGTCGGAAGTTCTACTTGTTGAATCTCGGATTTTGATGATGAAACTAATTGATTGTGTTTATATGTTCAACTGCATTTTGAGTGATGCAGGTCTACTCGATCAGGATTAGACAGTTGATGCAAGAGGAATTGACGTTGCAACGGAGGGAGATCACGTTAGGATATTGGACGGTAGAACGCTTCGGACGTCGGGCATCGAGCCAAGGAGAGCGGAATTGCACCAAGGATATCGGGGTTGCGGAGGTCAACCACCGATTGGGCAACAACCCGCAAGAGTGGACGATGCACTGAAGAATCGGACGAAGCGCCAACCAATGACGTGTCGGGCAACAGAATGTCAATTCGCTTTGTAATAATTGTCTAGATCAGAGTAGAGTTTTGGCTTGTGTATACAGGATTAACTACGTTAACGATGAAGACATAAAGCAAAACAAAGTGCTGGAGTCAAGCGCGAAGGATTCGTTGGGAGTTCGAGAGTCCGACGGAAGTCTGAAGTTTTGTCAGGAATGCTGCCGGAACTAGCCGAGAATGAGTACGGAGCTTGCCGAAGGGTTTTCGAAAGCTCACCAGAATGTACGTCGGAAGTTCGCAGAGCTCATCGAGAAAGATCGTAGCTTGCCGAAGAAGCTCATCGGAACTCGCCAAGATCAAATCGTGAAGTCTAGGAACTTGTCGGGAGTCCGTAGAATGGTTTCCGAGAGTTTCTCGGAAGATCACCGGAAGTTTGCCAAAAGAAGTCTTGACTTGTGGACTTTGTAATAGCTTAGGAAATGTCTTTAAATTCGTAGTTAGCATGTTAATTAGGGTTACGATTAGGTGTTAATCTTATAACCCAAGTAGAGGCCAATTGGGCCCGAGTTCGGATTGGTTTGGGCCAAGTTTGGAGCCCAACTAGTGAGCTGAAATAGCCAAGCGGTGGCACCGCCGGTCTGGGCGGTGGCATCGCCCAGCACCCGAGAGCTAGGCGGTGGCACCGCCCAGTACACTGTTAGTGTCACAACTGACAGGCGGTGGCACCGCTAGCTTCGGGAATCGAAGAGAATTCAAATTTTGGAGCCCAAATTTGAATCCTCTTGAGGCCTATAAATACCCCTCTATTCTCAGCTGAGATATCAACTTTTGAGAAGCAATAGATTGAGATAAAAGCCTTAGCAAAGTCTTTAGCAGGTCTAGTTTTCAATTGCTTGAGTGTTCACCTCCTTCTTTCTCGTTGAAACTTTGTAAGAGTGTGAACCACCTGTAAAAAGTTGTAAGAGGGGTATTTGTCCTTTCCCTTCAAAGTGATTTGCTAGTGGAAGTTGGGAGCCTCATCGAAGAAGGCTTCGCAAGTGGATGTAGGTCATTTTGACCGAACCACTTTAAAATTGGCGTGTTCACTAGTTTGCATTTATTTATTGCACTTTACCTTACTGCAAACTTTCATACCTGCTTTACTTCCTTATTACTTTTGCTGCAAACATTTACGAACATGCTTTCAAGTTAAGCACTTTCGAGTTCGGTTTTTATCGTACGAAAAAGTTTCCAAAACCGACATTTTAATCCGCTGCACTAATTCACCCCCCGCTCTTAGTACCGCTCCGATCCTAACAATTGGTATCAGAGCCCAGTATTTCTTATTTCGGATTTACACCCGAGGGAAATGGCTCTTCATGGCTTTCAAGAGGGCTTTTCGGTTTTTCGTCCATTGTTGTTTAACGGATTGGACTACACTTATTGGAAAACTCGAATGAGAGTTTTCTTGATTTCTATGAATTTGGATTTATGGAATATTGTTGAAAATGGTTTTCAACTTCCCTCTAAACCGATGAACGAATGGTCGGATTTGGAGAAGAAGTATTTTTCTTTAAACGCAAAGGCTATGAATGCCTTATTTTGTGCTTTGGACAAAAATGAGTTCAATCGGATTTCTATGTGCGAAACATCTTTTGATATTTGGCGAACACTTGAAATCACACACGAGGGAACTAGTAGAGCAAAGACTCGAAAGTTAACATTTTATTGCATGATTTTGAGCTTTTTCGAATGCAACCAAGCGAGACTATAGGCGACATGTACACCCGTTTCACGGATGTCGTCAATAATCTAAGAGTTCTTGGTAAATCTCTTTCAAATTTTGATCTCGTAAGTAAGATCTTAAGATCCCTTCCAAAAAGGTGGGATCCTAAAATAACCGCAATACAAGAGACAAAAAATTTAAATGATTTTCCATTAGAAGAATTAATCGGGTCACTAATGACCTATGAAATGACACTTTTGTAACATTTTGAACCCGATGAGCACTTGAACCACCTTCCAAAGAATAGGAAGGATTTGGAACTCCAGACAAATGAATACCACTTGAGCGATGACTCAAGTGATGAGGACAATGATGAACTTGAACTTCGAATACTAAATCTTAATAAGTTTATTAAACAAAAATCTAAAATAAACAATAAACTTGAACGGAGGAAGAGGCCAAAGAAGAGGAAGGCAACCAAGGATGAATCAAGAACTTCCAAAGGTGAAACGGCGAATTGGGCTTTGACGGGCTTCGACTACAAGGTAAGTAACTCAACTCCCTTAATTTATTTTGTAATTACTTGATGTTTTCCATGATGTGTTTTCTTTTTGAATAATTATTTTTCTTAAAAATTACATGTTTTATGTTAATGGAATAAAAAGTTAGATATAAATCTAATGATTATAAACCTAGTGAGATTAATCTTATATATGTGCTTGAGAAGCAAGAATGTGTATTTTGATGATTTTCATATTGCTTTTCAATGAAGATGCATGGCTTTTGTATGAAAGGCTTGATATTTTTAATGTATATTATCTTTGTTTTTCAAACATGATGTATGGTTTTGACAAAAGAACAAAAATTTGAGCATGCTATTATAAAATCAATCATATAAATTAAAACTAAAGAAGTTTTAGGTATCTATAAGAATCATTCAAAATTATGTTCAATGAAACCTTGCTTAATGTTGTAATGAAAATATTAAAGTTGTGATACCATGATATAACGATTTTATGTATAAAATTTTAAAGTTATACATGATGATTTTTGTGATTTATTGGTCTTGATGGTTTTACGATGAAATTCATTTTCCGATCCTAAATGTTGATGCATGTTTTTATTTGACATAAATAAAAAAGCATGCTAACATGAAATCAATCACTTAAAATGAAACACTTAAAAAAGGGGGAAAATATATTATCAATGAAATCATGAATCTATTTATGTTATGAATTTTGTGAACCTTAAAAATGATTTTGATGATTTAAATTTAAAATGAGTTTTATCAAAATCATGATTTTGATTTCTTGGAATAACATGAGATTTCCTTTGATGATCATTTTGATTATTTAAAAGGACATTTGTCGAAATGATTCATAGAATTTTGGATTCATGAATTGATCCTTCATTTGTTTATGAGATGGTTGAAATCTTTGTACCTTTGAATTCTTTCCCTTCTCCCTTTGATTTTTAAATTTATACATGTTATATGTTGAAGATTTGAAACCATGTTTTGATATCATGCATACCCAAGAAATGTTGATTTGACAAATTGAATGAATTGAAAATAAATGATGAATTTTCTCTTGAATATTACTTGTGATATTTTTTATGAATCATTATCTTGATTTCTCGATATTTGATATATGAAATTTTATAATGAATCAAGATTTTTCTTTAATCAATCTCCTAAGATTTTCTTTTGATTATTTATGAGGAGGTTCTTCAAAAAGAAATCATGCCTTTTGGTATACACATATTCTAATCCTTCATGATATGATTTTTATGCAATTGCTTGTGTTCATGAAAATATTCATCTCATCATCCAATTAATTCTTCTTGATATTCCTAATATGATGAAATGAAATTATGCATGAAATACAAATGAGAAGTTAATTATCATGCATGATAGGATGTAATGAACTTTGACATTTAGATACCATCATTTGAAAAGCTATGATCATGTTGCCAAAATAATATATCATGAATGCTTGAATATCATGTATAATATGCTCATAATGATGATTGATTTATTTGTATCATGCATGAAAAATGAAAGGTATAGTTTTGAAATTGTGCAATTTGAAAATATGATGATGAATCTTATGATTTACGTATTATTGATTTTTATCAAAATGAAAGTGCCTTATTGATCTTTATTGTAATAAATCTTACACTTTCAATTTTAAATGATGATACATGTTTTCACAAAAGACTTGAATACCCTCACATGAAATCAATTGTATGAAATGGAAATGAATTTTCTATCCTATTGAGATTAATGAATTTATTTTACCAATCTTGTGAATCTCATAAAAATAAACATGATGAATATTTTGAAAATAAATGAGTGTATCATACATTTGGTCTTAATGATTTCTCTTGAACATACTTTTTGAAATCATACTTGATGATGAATATCAAGATATTAAAAGGATGTTATTATGGAATCATGCTTGATGATTTTTTTAATGAAATTTACCTTTCTGTCTTAAATGTTGACACTTGTTTTATTAAAGGTAAAGGCATGCTTATAAGAAGCAAATCACATGAATAGAAATTTATAAAAACGAAATGCGATCCTCTATCTTATCGACTTTTCAATAAATCTATGCTTGTCATGTATGAATTTATTGAATGTGACTTTGAGGATGATTTCAGATTTCACAAATGCTTGATTCATACTTATGACATGAGACACATTTTAAATATGAATCATATTCAATGCTTCAATCATGTTATATCTTTTTGAAATATCTTTTTAATGTGATGTTGATAATTTGAGATGCCTATTGGAATTCATGACATGAGATAATTGAATCCTTGACTTACTCTTTATATGGCTTGAGAATAGATGGTTAAAATCTTGCTTGATGAGTTGTTTTATAAGATTTTGCCTTTATGTCTTGAACTTTCATGCTTATCTTGATTTGGCATATAAAGACTAAGGCATGCTTAGATTAAAAAGAATTATTTAAAAAATACTTTTCCCATCTGATCGAGATTAATGATTTCATGATATTTTGTGAATCTCGAGATTGATTTTGATGACTTGATTATGAGTTTCAAGTTAACGATTTGATTTGAATAAGTTTTATCTAAATCATCATCTTGATCTTGCAAAATTGGAATCTCAAATAATATCTTTCGGTATTTATGAATTGATACTCACAATATGAAAGTTTTGGTATTCATGACTTGAATTTGATTGAAATATTGCATGCTTAAATTAATCATTCTCCTATGTTTCAAAAATTCTTTAAATGCCTTATGTGATGATTGAAAATTAATTTGCTTTATGATAAATCTATGTATACCATTTTGAATATCTCGAAAGTAATGTTGAGATTTTGATGAATTTGATGATTTGGTATTATGCATGCAATACTTTTGTTAGGATCAGAGCGGCACTAAGAGGGGGGGGTGAATTAGTGCAGCGGATTAAAACGTCGGTTTTGGAAACTTTTTCGTACGATAAAAACTGAACTCGGAAGTGCTTAACTTGAAAGCGTATTCGTAAATGTGTGCAGCAAAAGTAATAAGGAAGTAAAGCAGGTATGAAGGTTTGCAGTAAGGTAAAGTGCAATAAATAAATGCAAACCAGTTAACATGCCAATTTTAAAGTGGTTCGGTCAAAATGACCTACATCCACTTGCGAAGCCTTCTTCGATGAGGCTCCCAACTTCCACTAGCAAATCACTTTGAAGGAGAAGGACAAATACCTCTCTTACAACTTTTTACAAGTGGTTCACACTCTTACAAAGTTTCAACGAGAAAGAAGGAGATGAACACTCAAGCAATTGAAAACTAGACTTGCTAAAGACTTTGCTAAGGCTTTTATCTCAATCTATTACTTCTCAAAAGTTGTAATCTCAGTTGAGAATAGAGGGATATTTATAGGCCTCAAGAGGATTCAAATTTGGGTATCAAAATTTGAATTCTCTTCGGTTCCCGAAGCTAGCGGTGCCACCGCCTGTTAGTGGCGGTGCCACCGCCTGTCAGTTGTGACACTGACAGTGTACTAGGTGGTGCCACCGCCCAGTCCAGCGGTGCCACCGCCTGGCTCTCGGGTGCTGGGCGGTGCCACCGCCCAGACCGGCGGTGCCACCGCCTGGCTATTTCAGCTCACTGGTTGGGCTCCAAACTTTGCCCAAACCAGTTCGAACTCGGGTCCAATTGGCCCCTACTTGGGTTATAAGATTAACACCTAATCCTAACCCTAATTAACATGCTAACTACGAATTTAAAGACATTTCCTAAGCTATTACAAAGTCCACAAGTCAAGACTTCTTCCGGCGAACTTCTGGCGATCTTCCGAGAAACTCTCGGAAACCATTCTACGGACTCCCGATAAGCTCCTAGACTTCACGATTTGATCTTGGCGAGTTCCGATGAGCTTCTTCGGCAAGCTATGATCTTTCTCGGTGAGCTCCGCGAACTTCCGACGTACATTCTGGCGAGCTTTCGAAAACCCTTCGGCAAGCTCCCTACTCATTCTCGACTAGTTCCGGCAGCATTCCCGATGAAACTTCAGACTTCCGTCAGACTCTCGAACTCCCAACAAATCCTTCGCGCTTGACTCCGACACTTTGTTTCGCTTTATGTCTTCATCGTTATCGTAGTTAATCCTACACACACAAGCCAAAACTCTACTCCGATCTAGACAATTATTACAACGCGAATTGACATTCTGTTGCTCGGCACATCATTGGTTGGCGCTTCGTCCGATTCTTCAGCGCATCGTCCACTCTTGCGGCTTGTTGCCCAATCGGCAGTTGACCTTCGCAACCCCGATATCCTTGGTGCAATTCCGCTCTCCTTATCCCGATTCCCAACGTCTGAAGCATTCTGCCGTCCAATATCCTAACGTGATCTCCTCCAGCGCAACGTCAATTCCTCCTGCGTCAACTGTCTAATCTTGATCGAGTAGACCTGCATCACTCAAAATGCAGTTAAACATCCAAACACAATCAATTAGTTTCATCATCAAAATCCGATATTCAACAATCTCCCCCTTTTTGATGATGACAACTAATTGATGACTACCGGAGTTAACCTTAACTCCCCGGAGTTTAAACAAATCCCCCTATCAATATGCCATTGATAGAACACTTGGATTATCCCAAATCCAAGCAACATTCATCACATGTTATGAAAAACATTTAAACCATTATGCAAATATATAAAATATTCAATTCAATGCATGAAGTCATCAATATACTTCTCCCCTTATGTCATCAACAAAAAGGAGAAGTCCCAACTCTTATGTGTTTAGAGATATGAGTTCTAATCATTGCATAATAAACGTAGTATCCAATTTTATCATCATGCAATTTAGCAATTAAAGATGTGCAATTTTAGCATGTTTGCTTTTCTTGAGACAGCAACTGTTTGCTTCTCTTTAGACTACAAGCTAGCAATTTTTACGATATGCAAGTTTTGCTACATACAAGCTAGCAAAAATTTCGAAAGCAAATGCAAGATAGCTTTCTTGTGTAAGCCTATGATTCTTGCTTCCTATTGCAATTTACAAGTTTTTGAAATATCTAAGTTCAACACATTGCATAATTAACATAATCTCCTAGTTTTATCATTATGCAATTTTGCTATCATCATAGATATGCAAGGTAGTATGATAGCAATTTCTATAACATACAAGCTAGCAAATTTTACAATTTTTTTAGAACATGCAAGCTAGCAGTTTTGAGATGTTCAAGAAAGCAACCCTTGCTTCTTAAAATATACAAGTTTGCTAGATGTGCCCGTTAGCATGTTTTGCTTATTGAGATAGGCAAGATAGTGATGTTCAAGAAGACAACTTTTGCTTCTTGAAATAAGCAAGTTAGCAATCTTTGCTAATTAAGATAGGCAAGCTAGTAATTAAGTTTTTGCATCTTCTTGACTTATACAATTTAGCTATCTCCCCCTTTGTCATTGTCAAAAAGAAGGGAAGACCCTTTACATCAATTATTACAAAGGTAAGTATCAATCTTATTTGTGCATCATTATCATACGTTAAAGTATTGCATGCATAATACCAAATCATCAAATTCATCAAAACTCAACATTATTTTCAAGATATTTAAAATGGTATACTTAGATTTATCATAAAGCAAATTAATTTTCAATCATCACATAAGGCATTTAAAGAATTTTTGAAACATAGGAGAATGATTAATTTAAGCATGCAATATTTCAATCAAATTCAAGTCATGAATACTAATACTTTCATATTGTGAGTATCAATTCATGAATACCAAAAGATATTATTTGTGATTCCAATTTTGCAAGATCAAGATGATGATTTAGGTAAAACTTATTCAAATCAAATTATTAACTTGAAACTCATAATCAAGTCATCAAAATCAATCTCGAGATTCATAAAATATCATGAAATCATTAATCTCGATCAGATGGGAAAAGTATTTTTTAAGTAATTCTTTTTCATCTAAGCATGCCTTAGTCTTTATATGCCAAATCAAGATAAGCATGAAAGTTCAAGACATAAAGGCAAAATCTTATAAAACAACTCATCAAGTAAGATTTTAACCATCTATTCTCAAGCCATATAAAGAGTAAGTCAAGGATTCAATTATCTCATGTCATGAATTCCAATAGGCATCTCAAATTATCAACATCACATTAAAAAGATATTTCAAAAAGATATAACATGATTGAAGCATTGAATATGATTCATATTTAAAATGTGTCTCATGTCATAAGTATGAATCAAGCATTTGTGAAATCTGAAATCATCCTCAAAGTCACATTCAATAAATTCATACATGACAAGCATAGATTTATTGAAAAGTCGATAAGATAGAGGATCGCATTTCGTTTTTATAAATTTCTATTCATGTGATTTGCTTCTTATAAGCATGCCTTTACCTTTAATAAAATAAGTGTCAACATTTAAGACAGAAACATAAATTTCATAAAACAAATCATCAAGCATGATTCCATGATAACATCCTTTCAATATCTTGATATTCATCATCAAGTATGATTTCAAAAAGTATGTTCAAGAGAAATCATTAAGACCAAATGTATGATACACTCATTTATTTTCAAAATATTCATCATGTTTATTTTTATGAGATTCACAAGATTGGTAAAATAAATTCATTAATCTCAATAGGATAGAAAATTCATTTCCATTTCATACAATTGATTTCATGTTTGGGTATTCAAGTCTTTTGTGAAAACATGTATCATCATTTAAAATCGAAAGTGTAAGATTTATTACAATAAAGATCAATAAGGCACTTTCATTTTGATAAAAATCAATAATACGTAAATCACAAGATTCATCATCATATTTTCAAATTGCACAATTTCAAAACTATACCTTTCATTTTTCATGCATGATACAAATAAATCAATCATCATTATGAGCATATTATACATGATATTCAAGCATTCATGATACATTATTTTGGCAACATGATCATAGCTTTTCAAATGATGGTATCTAAATGTTAAAGTTCATTACATCCTATCATGCATGATAATTAACTTCTCATTTGTATTTCATGCATAATTTCATTTCATCATATTAGGAATATCAAGAAGAATTAATTGGATGATGAGATGAATATTTTCATGAACACAAGCCATTGCATAAAAATCATATCATGAAGGATTAGAATATGTGTATACCAAAAGGCATGATTTCTTTTTGAAGAACCTCCTCATAAATAATCAAAAGAAAATCTTAGGAGATTGATTAAAGAAAAATCTTGATTCATTATAAAATTTCATATATCAAAGATCGAGAAATCAAGATAATGATTCATAAAAAATATCACAAGTAATATTCAAGAGAAAATTCATCATTCATTTTCAATTCATTCAATTTGTCAAATCAACATTTCTTGGGTATGCATGATATCAAAACATGGTTTCATATCTTCAACATATAACATGTATACATTTAAAAATCGAAGGGAGAAGGGAAAGAATTCAAAGGTACAAAGATTTCAACCATCTCATAAACAAATGAAGGATCAATTCATGAATCCAAAATTTAATGAATCATTTCGATAAATCTCCTTTTAAATAATCAAAATGATTGTCAAAGGAAATCTCATGTTATTCCAAGAAATCAAGATCATGATTTTGATAAAACTCATTTCAAATTTAAATCATCAAAATCATTTTTAAGGTTCACAAAATTCATAACATAAATAGATTCATGATTTCATTGATAATATATTTTCCCCCTTTTTTAAGTGTTTCATTTTAAGTGATTGATTTCATGTTAGCATGCTTTTTCATTTATGTCAAATAAAAACATGCATCAACGTTTAGGATCGAAAAATGAATTTCGTCATAAAACCATCAAGACCAATAAATCACAAAAATCATCATGCATAACTTTAAAATTTTATACATAAAATCGTTATATCATGATATCATAACTTTAATATTTTCATTACAACATTAAGCAAGGTTTCATTGAACATAATTTTGAATGATTCTTATAGATACCTAAAACTTCTTTAGTTTTAATTTATATGATTGATTTTATAATAGCATGCTCAAATTTTTGTTCTTGTGTCAAAACTATACATCATGTTTGAAAAACAAAGATAATGTACATAAAAAATATCAAGCCTTTCATACAAAAGCCATGCATCTTCATTGAAAAGCAATATGAAAATCATCAAAATACACATTCTTGCTTCTCAAGCACATATATAAGATTAATCTCACTAGGTTTACAATCATTAGATTTATATCTAACTTTTTATTCTATTAACATAAAACATGCAATTTTCAAGAAAAATAATTATTAAAAAAAAAGAAAACACATTATGGAAAACATCAAGTAATTTCAAAATAAATTAAGGGAGTTGAGTTACTTACCTTGTAGTCGAAGCCCGTCAAAGCCCAATTCGCCGTTTCACCTTTGGAAGTTCTTGATTCATCCTTGGTTGCCTTCCTCTTCTTTGGCCTCTTCCTCCGTTCAAGTTTATTGTTTATTTTAGATTTTTGTTTAATGAACTTATTAAGATTTAGTGTTCGAAGTTCAAGTTCATCATTGTCCTCATCACTTGAGTCATCGCTCAAGTGGTATTCATTTGTCCAGAGCCAAATCCTTCCTATTCTTTGGAAGGTGGTTCAAGTGCTCATCGGGTTCAAAATGTTCCAAAAGTGTCATTTCATAGGTCATTAGTGACCCGATTAATTCTTCTAATGGAAAATCATTTAAATTTTTTGTCTCTTGTATTGCGGTTATTTTAAGATCCCACCTTTTTGGAAGGAATTTTAAGATCTTACTTACAAGATCAAAATTCGAAAAAGATTTACCAAGAACTCTTAGATTATTGACGACATCTGTGAAACGGGTGTACATGTCGCCTATAGTCTCGCTTGGTTGCATTCGAAAAAGCTCAAAATCATGCAATAAAATGTTAACTTTCAAGTTTTTGACTCTACTATTTCCCTCGTGCGTGATTTCAAGTGTTCGTCAAATATCAAAAGCCGTTTCGCATGTAGAAATCCGATTGAACTCATTTTTGTCCAAAGCGCAAAACAAGGCATTCATAGCCTTTGCGTTTAAAGAAAAATACTTCTTTTCCAAATCCGACCATTCGTTCATCGGTTTAGAAGGAAGTTGAAAACCATTTTCAACAATATTCCATAAATCCAAATTCATAGAAATCAAGAAAACTCTCATTCGAGTTTTCCAATAAGTGTAGTCCAATCCGTTAAACAACGGTGGACGAAAAACCGAAAAGCCCTCTTAAAAGCCATGAAGAGCCATTTCTCTCAGGTGTAAATCTGAAATGAGAAATACCGGGCTCTGATACCAATTGTTAGGATCGGAGCGGCACAAAGAGGGGGGGGTGAATTAGTGCAGCGGATTAAAACGTCGGTTTTGGAAACTTTTTCGTACGATAAAAACCGAACTTGGAAGTGCTTAACTTCAAAGCATGTTCGTAAATGTGTGCAGCAAAAGTAATAAGGAAGTAAAGCAGGTATGAAGGTTTGCAGTAAGGTAAAGTGTAATAAATAAATGCAAACTAGTGAACACGCCAATTTTAAAGTGGTTCGGTTAAAATGACCTACATCCACTTGTGAAGCCTTCTTCGATGAGGCTCCCAACTTCCACTAGCAAATCACTTTGAAGGGGAAGGACAAATACCCCTCTTACAACTTTTTACAAGTGGTTCACACTCTTACAAAGTTTCAACAAGAAAGAAGGAGGTGAACACTCAAGCAATTGAAAACTAGACTTGCTAAAGACTTTGCTAAGGCTTTTATCTCAATCTATTGCTTCTCAAAAGTTGTAATCTCAGCTGAGAATAGAGGGATATTTATAGGCCTCAAGATGATTCAAATTTGGGCTCCAAATTTGAATTCTCTTTGGTTCCCGAAGCTAGCGGTGCCACCGCCTGTCAATGGTGGTGCCACCGCCTGTCAGTTGTGACACTGACAGTGTACTGGGCGGTGCCACCGCCTGGCTCTTGGATGCTGGGCGGTGCCACTGCCCAAACCGACGGTTCCACCACCTGGCTATTTCAGCTCACTGGTTGGGCTCCAAACTTGGCCCAAACCAGTCCGAACTCGGGCCCAATTGGCCCCTACTTGGGTTATAAGATTAACACATAATCCTAACCCTAATTAACATGCTAACTACGAATTTAAATACATTTCCTAAGCTATTACAAAGTCCACAAGTCAAGACTTCTTCCGGCGAACTTCTGGCGATCTTCCGAGAAACTCTCGGAAACCATTCTGCGGACTCCCGGCAAGCTCCTAGACTTCACGATTTGATCTTGGCGAGTTCCGATGAGCTTCTTCGACAAGCTACGATCTTTATCGGTGAGCTCCACGAACTTCCGACGTACATTTTGGCGAGCTTGCAAAAACCCTTCGGCAAGCTCCCTACTCATTCTCGGCTAGTTCCGGCAGCATTCCCGATGAAACTTCAGACTTTCGTCGGACTCTCGAACTCCCAACAAATCCTTCGCGCTTGACTCCGACACTTTGTTTCGCTTTATGTCTTCATCGTTATCGTAGTTAATCCTGCACACACAAGCCAAAACTCTACTCCGATCTAGACAATTATTACAACGCGAATTGACATTCTGTTGCCCGGCACATCATTGGTTGGCGCTTCGTCAGATTCTTCAGCGCATCGTCCACTCTTGCGGCTTGTTGCCCAATTGGCGGTTGACCTCCGCAAGCCCGATATCCTTAGTGCAATTCCATTCTCCTTGGCCCGATGCCCGACGTCCGAAGCGTTCTACCGTCCAATATCCTAACGTGATCTCCTCCGGCGCAATGTCAATTCCTCCTGCGTCAACTGTCTAATCCTGATCGAGTAGACCTGCATCACTCAAAATGCAGTTAAACATCTAAACATAATCAATTAGTTTCATCATCAAAATCTGAGATTCAACAACTTTAACATATGATAATGATGCACAAATAAGATTGATACTTACCTTTGTCATAATTGATGTAAAGGGTCTTCCCTTCTTTTTGACAATGACAAAGGGGGAGATAGCTAATTTGTACAAGTCAAGAAGATGCAAAAACTTGATTGCTAGCTTGCCTATCTTAAGTAGCAAAGATTGCTAACTTGCTTATTTCAAAAAGCAAAAGTTGTCTTCTTGAACATCACTATCTTGCCTATCTCAATAAACAAAACATGCTAACGTGCACATCTAGCAAACTTGTATATTTTAAGAAGCAAGGGTTGCTTTCTTGAACATCTCAAAACTGCTAGCTTGCATGTTCTAAAAATATTATAAAATTTGCTAGGTTGTATGTTATAGAAATTGCTATCATACTACCTTGCATATCTATGAAGATAGCAAAATTGCATAATGATAAAACTAGGAGATTATGTTAATTATGCAATGTGTTGAACTTGGATATTTCAAAAACTTGTAAATTGCAATAGGAAGCAAGAATCATGGGCTTACACAAGAAAGCTATCTTGCATTTGCTTTCGAAATTTTTGCTAGCTTATATGTAGCAAAACTTGCATATCGTAAAAATTGCTAGCTTGTAGTCTAAAGAGAAGCAAACAGTTGCTGTCTCAAGAAAAGCAAACATACTAAACTTGCACATCTTTAATTGCTAAATTGCATGATGATAAAATTGGATACTATGTTTATTATGCAATGATTAGAACTCATATCTCTAAACACATAAGAGTTGGGACTTCTCCTTTTTGTTGATGACATAGGGGGAGAAGTATATTGATGACTTCATGCATTGAATTGAATATTTTATATATTTGCATGATGGTTTAAATGTTTTTCATAACATGTGATGAATGTTGCTTAGATTTGGGATAATCCAAATGTTCTATCAATGGCATATTGATAGGGGGAGTTTGTTTAAACACCGGGGAGTTAAGGTTAACTCCGGTAGTCATCAATTAGTATTCATCATCAAAAAGGGGGAGATTGTTGAATCTCGGATTTTGATGATGAAACTAATTGATTGTGTTTAGATGTTTAACTGCATTTTGAGTGATGCAGGTCTACTCAATCAGGACTAGATAGTTGACGCAGGAGGAATTGACGTTGTGCCGGAGGAGATCACGTTAGGATATTGGATGGTAGAACGCTTCGGACGTCGGGCATCGGGCCAAGGAGAGCGGAATTGCACCAAGGATATCGGGGTTGCGGAGGTCAACCGCCGATTGGGCAACAACCCACAAGAGTGGACGATGCACTGAAGAATCGAACGAAGCACCAACCAATGACGTGCCGGGCAACAGAATGTCAATTCGCGTTGTAATAATTGTTTAGATCGGAGTAGAGTTTTGGCTTGTGTATACAGGATTAACTACGTTAACGATGAAGACATAAAGCAAAACAAAGTGCCGGAGTCAAGCGCAAAGGATTCATTGGGAGTTCGAGAGTCCGACGGAAGTCTGAAGTTTCATCGCGAATGCTGCCGGAACTAGCCGAGAATGAGTAGGGAGCTTGCCGAAGGGTTTTCGGAAGCTCGCCAGAATGTACATCAGAAGTTTGTGGAGCTCATCGAGAAAGATCGTAGCTTGCCAAAGAAGCTCATCGGAACTCGCCAAGATCAAATCGTGAAGTCTAGGAGCTTGCCGGGAGTCCGTAGAATGGTTTCCGAGAGTTTCTCGGAAGATCGCCGGAAGTTCGCCGGAAGAAGTCTTGACTTGTGGACTTTGTAATAGCTTAGGAAATGTCTTTAAATTCATAGTTAGCATGTTAATTAGGGTTAAGATTAGGTGTTAATCTTATAACCCAAGTAGGGGCCAATTGGGCCCGAGTTTGAACTAGTTTGGGCCAAGTTTGGAGCCCAACTAGTGAGCTGAAATAGCCAGGCAGTGGCACCGCCGGTCTGGGTGGTGGCACCATCCAGCACCCGAGAGCTAGGCGGTGGCACCGCCCAGTACACTATCAGTGTCACAACTGACAGGCGGTGGCACCGCTAGCTTCGGGAACCGAAGAGAATTCAAATTTTGGAGCCCAAATTTGAATCCTCTTGTGGCCTATAAATACCCCTCTATTCTCAGTGAGATAACAACTTTTGAGAAGCAATAGATTGAGATAAAAGCCTTAGCAAAGTCTTTAGCAAGTCTAGTTTTCAATTGCTTGAGTGTTCACCTCCTTCTTTCTCGTTGAAACTTTGTAAGAGTGTGAACCACTTGTAAAAAGTTGTAAGAGGGGTATTTGTCCTTCCCCTTCAAAGTGATTTGCTAGTGGAAGTTGGGAGCCTCATCAAAGAAGGCTTCGCAAGTGGATGTAGGTCATTTTGACCGAACCACTTTAAAATTGGCGTGTTCACTGGTTTGCATTTATTTATTGCACTTTACCTACTGCAAACCTTCATACCTGCTTTACTTCCTTATTACTTTTGCTGCACACATTTACGAACACGCTTTTAAGTTAAGCACTTTCGAGTTTGGTTTTTATCGTACGAAAAAGTTTCCAAAACTGACGTTTTAATCCGCTGCACTAATTCACCCCCCCCTCTTAGTGCCGCTTCGATCCTAACACTACTGGAACCAACCGAGAAGTCCTGGAACTTGCCAAAGAAGCTCGTCAGAACTTGCCAAGAAGATCGTCGTGAAATCCAAGAGCTTGCTGGAAGTCCATGGCAACATTGCCGAGAGATCGTCGGAAGTTCGCCGGAAGCTCGCTAGAAGAAACTAGACTTACAGACTTGTTTAGCTTAGAAAATATCTTAGATTTCATAGTTAGCACATAATTGGGATTGGATTTGGGCCAACACAATTAGGGGCTAGTTGGGCCCATGCAAGAACTATGTTGGGCCCAATGAAAGGCCCAAATAGTGACCTAAGAGGTGACATCGTAGTGGCACAGTCTCCAAGACTGTGTCAAGCAGTGGTACTACTGGTTTGGGTGTTGGTACCGCCCGGACACAACCTCCGAGAGGCTACATACGATGATACCACCAGTCTGGGTGGTGGTACCGCCTAGCACAACCTCCCAATCAGTGGTACCGTCAGTCTGGGCAGTGGTACCGCCCACTGGCAGGGTGCCAGGCGGTGGTACCACCCAATGTAGTGTTAGTGTCAAACTGACACTAGCCATGGTACCGCCCAACGCAGGTGGTGGCACCGCCCATACCTAGGAAACCCAGGATGAGAAGTTTTTAGGCTCTAAGTTTGAATCCACTTGAAGCCTATAAATACCCCTCTCATCCCAGGTTAAAGCACACAAGTACAGAGAATTTAAAAGTGAGAAAACGCTGCTACAATCTCTTGAGAATCCTCCTCTTCTACTCTAAGTTTAGATTTCTGTTTAAGAGAGGAGTGAGTGCTTGTAAGGGTTGTTTCCTAAACCCATGAAAAGGAGAAGAGAGGTGTAAAAGGGTTGTTGATCTTCGCCCATTGAAAGAAGATCGATAGTGGATGTCGGTGGCCTTGACGGAAGAAGAATCGACGAAGTGGATGTAGGTCATGACAACCGAACCACTCTAAAAATTTGGTTTGCTTTTCAATTATGCAATTTACATTACTGCAAATCTCCTCAAGCTTCTCTTTACATTTTGTATGAAAGTTTTCGAGTTCAAAGTTTAGCATTTCCGAAATCGGTTTTCAACGTACAAAAGAATTCTCCGAAACCGATGTGATTTTACCGCTACACTAATTCACCCCCCCCCTCTTAGTGCCAATTGTTTTCCTAATAGGTGGTACCACTAGTACCCCGAAATCTCAAGATGAGACACTTTTTGGCTCTATTTCTAAAGCCATTGGGGCCTATAAATACCCTAGTCTTTCTTGCATGAAAGAGTACCAAAATATGAATAAAAATCTTTAGATTTTGGGTTATAAAATTGTTAAGTATCCTCCTCCTCCCTTTCTAGTTTTGTAATCATTCTCCTAAACCCGTGAAAAAGAGAAAGCATTATAAGAGGGTGGTTGATCTTTGCCCATTGAAGGAAGATCGTTAGTGGACATCGGTGGCCTCAACGGAGGCGAAATCGGGAGTGGATGTAGGTCACAATGATCAAACCACTATAAATTTGGTGTGCACTCTCTTTTTGCTCTTCATTACTATTGTTCTCTGTTTTTAATTGCTTATTACATTTACTTCAAGTGAAACACACTTTCGATATGGGTTTCATTGAATCAAGCTTTTCAAAAACATTGAAATTTTCTGAATCGACGAAATTTTTATCATAACCACTAATTCAACCCCCCTCTTAGTGCCAACACGATCATAACAGTTGGTATCAGAGCGAGGTTTATCTCTTTTTGGTTTAATACCGAAGAGTGATGGCTTTTACTAGCAATCAAGAGAGTCTCTCTATCACTCGTCCTCCTATGTTTAATGGGACGGACTACATGTATTGAAAAACTAGAATGAGAATCTTCTTACTTTCTATGGATTTTCATTTATGAAACATTATTAAAAGTGGTTTTGAAAAGTTTTCCAAACCAATGAACGAATGGACTGATTTGGAAAAGAAAACTTTCTCTTTGAATGCTAAAGCAATGAACATTTTATTTTATGCTCTTGATAAGAATTAATTTAATCGGGTTTCTATATGCGAAACTATACATGAGATTTGGCATATACTTAAAGTCACACATGAATGTACAAGTAGGGTTAAAGAGTCAAAAATTAATTTTTTGGTTCATAGCTATGAGTTGTTTCGTATGAAACCAAGTGAGACTATTGCAGACGTGTGTTAGGATCGGAGCGGCACTAAGAGGGGGGGGTGAATTAGTGCAACGGATTAAAATATCAGTTTTGGAAACTTTTTCGCATGATAAAAACCGAAATCGAAAGTGCTTAACTTGAAAGCGTGTTCGTAAAGGTGTGCAGTAAAAATAATAAGGAAGTAAAGCACGTATGAAGATTTGCAGTAAGGTAAATAGCAATAAGTAAATGCCAACCAGAGAACACGCCAATTTTAAAATGGTTCGGTCAAAATGACCTACATCCACTTGCGAAGCCTTCTTCGATGAGGCTCCCAACTTCCACTAGCAAATCACTTTGAAGGGGAAGGACAAATACCCCTCTTACAACTTTTTACAAGTGGTTCATACTCTTACAAAGTTTCAACGAGAAAGAAGGAGGTGAACACTCAAGCAATTAAAAACAAGACTTGCTAAAGACTTTGCTAAGGCTTTTATCTCAATCTATTGCTTCTCAAAAGTTATAATCTCTGCTGAGAATTGAGGGGTATTTATAGGCCTCAAGAGGATTCAAATTTGGGGTCCAAAATTTGAATTATCTTCGGTTCCCGAAGCTAGCGGTGCCACCGCCTGTTAGTGGCGGTGCCACCGCCTGTCAATTCTGACACTGACTAGGTGGTGGCACCGCCTAGCTCTTCGGGTGCTGGGTGGTGCCACCGCCTACACTATTTTAACTCACTAGTTAGGCTCCAAACTTGCCCAAACTAGTTCGAACTTAGGCCCAATTGGCCCCTACTTGGGTTATAAGATTAACACCTAATCCTAACCCTAATTAACATGCTAACTACAAATTTAAAGACATTTCCTAAGCTATTACAAAGTCTGTAAGTCAAGATTTCTTCCGGCGAGCTTCCGGCGGTCTTCCGATAAACTCTCGGAAACCATTCTACGGACTCCCGGCAAGCTCCGAGACTTCACGATTTGATCTTGGCGAGTTTCGATGAGCATCTTCGGCAAGCTATGATCTTTCTCGGTGAGCTCCGCGAACTTCCGACAAACCTTCCGGCGAGCTTCCGAAAACCCATCGGCAAGCTCCCTACTCATTCTCGGTTAGTTCCTACAGCATTCCCGACGAATCTTCGGACTTCCGTCGAATTCTCAAACTCCCGACGAATCCTTCGCGCTTGACACCGGCACTTTGTTTTACTTTATGTCTTCATCATTATCGTAGTTAATCTTGCACACACTAGCCAAAACTCTACTCTGATCTAGATAATTATTACAACGTGAATTGACATTCTGTTGCCCGGCACGTCATTGGTTGGCGCTTCGTCCGATTATTCAGCGCATCACCCTCTCTTGCGGCTTGTTGCCCAATCGGCGGTTGACCTCCGCAACCCCGATATCCTTGGTGCAATTCCGTTCTCCTTGGCCCGATGCCCGACGTCCGAAGCATTCTGCCGTCTAATATCCTAACGTGATCTCCTCCGACGCAACGTCAATTCCTCCTGCGTCAACTATCTAATCCTGATCGAGTAGACCTGCATCACTCAAAATGCAGTTAAACATCTAAACACAATCAATTAGTTGTCATCATCAAAATTTGAGATTCAACAATCTCCCCCTTTTTGATGATGACAACTAATTGATGACTAACGGAGTTAACCTTAACTCACCGGAGTTTAACCAAACTCCCCCTATCAATATGCCATTGATAGAAACTCTTGGATTCAAAAATCCAAGCAACATGTCATGATCAAATAATGCATGTCATCAACTTACTTCTCCCCCTTTATCATCAACAAAAAGGAGAAGTCCCAACTCTTATGTGTTTATCGATATGAGTTCTAATTATTGCATAATAAACATAGTATCCAATTTTATCATCATGCAATTTAATTTAGCAATTAAAGATGTGCAAGTTTAGCATGTTTGCTTTTCTTGAGACAGCAACTGTTTGCTTCTCTTTAGACTACAAGCTAGCAATTTTTACGATATGCAAGTTTTGCTACATATAAGCTAGCAAAAATTTCGAAAGCAAATGCAAGATAGCTTTCTTGTGTAAGCCCATGATTCTTGCTTCCTATTGCAATTTACAAGTTTTTGAAATATCCAAGTTCAACACATTGCATAATTAACATAATCTCCTAGTTTTATCATTTGTAATTTTGCTATCATCATAGATATGCAAGGTAGTATGATAGCAATTTCTATAACATACAAGCTAGCAAATTTTACAATATTTTTAGAACATGCAAGCTAGCAGTTTTAAGATGTTCAAGAAAGCAACCCTTGCTTCTTAAAATATACAAGTTTGCTAGATGTGCACGTTAGCATGTTTTGCTTATTGAGATAGGCAAGATAGTGATGTTCAAGAAGACAACTTTTGCTTCTTGAAATAAGCAAGTTAGCAATCTTTGCTACTTAAGATAGGCAAGCTAGCAATCAAGTTTTTGCATCTTCTTTACTTGTACAAATTAGCTATCTCCCCCTTTGTCATTGTCAAAAAGAAGGGAAGACCCTTTACATCAATTATGACAAAGGTAAGTATCAATCTTATTTGTACATCATTATATTTTCAAATTAGAATATGCACATTTTCAAAAACCTTATATTTCATTCATGCATGATATTGAATAAATCGATCAACATTATGAGGATATCATACATGATACTAAAATTTTTAACTATTTATAAATATTTTGATCATTATACCAAACATTCATCATTTAGAGCATTCATGACACAAAACATTAAATCAACATTTATAATACATCATTTTAGCAACAATTCATAGTATTTTAAATCATGATTTACATCATATGCAATACATCACATCATAATTAGAAAGCATATGTATTGCATGGATCATTGTAAATCATAAATGTTTCATATCATGATGGTATCAACTTGTCAAATTATATCCTACCATGCATGATCAAATCTTTTCATTTGTACGCATCAAAATAATATCAAGAGTATTTCATGCATATTATCAAATCGTCATTTATAATTACATCAATATTCCAATCATTATTTCAGTCTACACATCATGAGATAAATAAGATAGAGAAAAATATTTTTTTTAAGAAAAAAAATATTTTCCTCTTTTTAGTTGTTTCAATTCATATCATTTTATTTCATTTATGCCTAATAAAAAACATGTATCATATTTAAAACTGAAAGTGTAAGATTTATTACAATAAAGATCAATAAGGCACTTTCATTTTGATAAAAATCAATAATACATAAATCACAAGATTCATCATCATATTTTCAAATTGCACAATTTCAAAACTATACCTTTCATTTTTCATGCATGATAAAAATAAATCAATCATCATTATGAGCATATTATACATGATATTCAAGCATTCATGATACATTATTTTGGCAACATGATCATAGCTTTTCAAATGATGGTATCTAAATGTTAAATTTCATTATATCCTATCATGCATGATAATTAACTTCTCATTTGTATTTCATGCATAATTTCATTTCATCATATTAGGAATATTAAGAAGAATTAATTGGGTGATGAGATGAATATTTTCATGAACACAAGCAATTGCATAAAAATCATATCATGAAGGATTAGAATATGTGTATACCAAAAGGCATGATTTCTTTTTGAAGAACCTCCTCATAAATAATCAAAAGAAAATCTTAGGAGATTGATTAAAGAAAAATCTTGATTCATTATAAAATTTCATATATCAAATATCGAGAAATCAAGATAATGATTCAAGTAATATTCAAGAGAAAATTCATCATTCATTTTCAATTCATTCAATTTGTCAAATCAACATTTCTTGGGTATGCATGATATCAAAACATGGTTTCAAATCTTCAACATATAACATGTATAAATTTAAAAATTGAAGGGAGAAGGGAAAGAATTCAAAGGTACAAAGATTTCAACCATCTCATAAACAAATGAAGGATCAATTCATGAATCCAAAATTCCATGAATCATTTTGACAAATCTTCTTTTAAATAATCAAAATGATCATCAAAGGAAATCTCATGTTATTCCAAGAAATCAAGATCATGATTTTGATAAAACTCATTTCAAATTTAAATCATCAAAATCATTTTTAAGGTTCACAAAATTCATAACATAAATAGATTCATGATTTCATTGATAATATATTTTCCCCCTTTTTTAAGTGTTTCATTTTAAGTGATTGATTTCGTGTTAGCATGCTTTTCATTTATGTCAAATAAAAATATGCGTCAACATTTAGGATCGAAAAATGAATTTCGTCATAAAACCATCAAGACCAATAAATCACAAAAATCATCATGTATAACTTTAAAATTTTATGCATAAAATCGTTATATCATGGTATCAAAACTTTAATATTTTCATTACAACATTAAGCAAGGTTTCATTGAACATAATTTTGAATGATTCTTATAGATACCTAAAACTTCTTTAGTTTTAATTTATATGATTGATTTTATAATAGAATGCTCAAATTTTTGTTCTTATGTCAAAACCATACATCATGTTTGAAAAACAAAGATAATGTACATAAAAAATATCAAGCCTTTCATACAAAAGCCATGCATCTTCATTGAAAAGCAATATGAAAATCATCAAAATACACATTCTTGCTTCTCAAGCACATATATAAGATTAATCTCACTAGGTTTACAATCATTAGATTTATATCTAACTTTTTATTCCATTAACATAAAACATGCAATTTTTAAGAAAAATAATTATTCAAAAAAAAAAGAAAACGCATCATGGAAAACATCAAGTAATTTCAAAATAAATTAAGGGAGTTGAGTTACTTACCTTGTAGTCGAAGCCCGTCAAAGCCCAATTCGCCGTTTCACCTTTGGAAGTTCTTGATTCATCTTTGGTTGCCTCTCTTCTTTGGCCTCTTCCTTCATTCAAGTCCATTGTTTATTTTAGATTTTTGTTTAATAAACTTATTAAGATTTAGTGTTCGAAGTTCAAGTTCATCATTGTCCTCATCACTTGAGTCATCACTCAAGTGGTATTCATTTGTTTGAAGTTCCAAATCCTTCCTATTCTTTGGAAGGTGGTTCAAGTGCTCATCGGGTTCAAAATGTTCCAAAAGTGTCATTTCATAGGTCATTAATGACCCGATTAATTCTTCTAATGGAAAATCATTTAAATTTTTTGTCTCTTGTATTGCGGTTATTTTAGGATCCCACCTTTTTGGAAAGGATCTTAAGATCTTGCTTACGAGATCAAAATTCGAAAAAGATTTACCAAGAACTCTTAGATTATTGACGACATCCGTAAAATGGGTGTACATGTCACCTATAGTCTCGCTTGGTTGCATTCGAAAAAGCTTAAAATCATGCAATAAAATGTTAACTTTCAAGTCTTTGACTCTACTAGTTCCCTCGTGCGTGATTTCAAGTGTTTGTCAAATATCAAAAGCCGTTTCACACATAGAAATCCGATTGAACTCATTTTTGTCCAAAGCGCAAAATAAGGCATTCATAGCCTTTGCATTTAAAGAAAAATGCTTTTTCTCCAAATCCGACCATTCGTTCATCAGTTTACAGGGAAGTTGAAAACCGTTTTCAACAATATTCCATAAATCCAAGTTCATAGAAATCAAGAAAACTCTCATTCGAGTTTCCAATAAGTGTAGTCCAATCCGTTAAACAACGGTGGACGAACAACCGAAAAGCCCTCTTGAAAGCCATGAAGAGCCATTTCTCTCAGGTGTAAATCCGAAATAAGAAATACCGGGCTTTGATACCAATTGTTAGGATCGGAGCGGCACTAAAAGGGGGGGGTGAATTAGTGCAGCGGATTAAAACGTCGGTTTTGGAAACTTTTTCGTACGATAAAAACCGAACTCAAAAGTGCTTAACTTGAAAGCGTGTTTATAAAGGTGTGCAGCAAAAGTAATAAGGAAGTAAAGCACGTATGAAGGTTTGCAGTAAGGTAAATAGCAATAAGTAAATGCAAACCAGAGAACACGCCAATTTTAAAGTGGTTCGGTCAAAATGACCTACATCCACTTGCGAAGCCTTCTTCGATGAGGCTCCCAACTTCCACTAGCAAATCACTTTGAAGGGGAAGGACAAATACCCCTCTTACAACTTTTTACAAGTGGTTCACACTCGTACAAAGTTTCAACGAGAAAGAAGGAGGTGAACACTCAAGCAATTGAAAACAAGACTTGCTAAAGACTTTGCTAAGACTTTTATCTCAATCTATTGCTTCTCAAAAGTTGTAATCTCTGCTGAGAATTGAGGGGTATTTATAGGCCTCAAGAGGATTCAAATTTGGGCTCCAAAATTTGAATTCTCTTCGGTTCCCGAAGCTAGCGGTGCCACAGCCTGTTAGTGGCGGTGCCACCGCCTATCAATTCTAACACTGACAGTGTACTGGGCGGTGCCACCGCCTAGCTCTTTGGGTGCTGGGCAGTGCCACCGCCTACACTATTTCAGCTCACTAGTTGGGCTCCAAACTAGTCCGAACTTAGGCCCAATTGGCCCCTACTTGGGTTGTAAGATTAATACCTAATCCTAACCCTAATTAACATGCTAACTATGAATTTAAAGACATTTCCTAAGCTATTACAAAGTCTGCAAGTCAAGATTTCTTCTGGCGAGCTTCCGGCGAACTTCCGGCAGTCTTCCGATAAACTCTCGGAAACCATTCTACGAACTCCCGGCAAGCTCCGAGACTTCACTATTTGATCTTGGTGAGTTTCGACAAGCTTCTTCGGCAAGCTACGATCTTTCTTGGTGAGATCCGCAAACTTCCGACAAACCTTCCGGCGAGCTTCCGAAAACCCATCGGCAAGCTCCCTACTCATTCTCGATTAGTTCCGACAGCATTCCCGATGAATCTTCGGACTTCCGTCGAACTCTCGAACTTCCGACGAATCCTTCGCGCTTGACTCTAGCACTTTGTTTTACTTTATGTCTTCATCATTATCGTAGTTAATCCTACACACACAAACCAAAACTCTACTCCGATCTAGACAATTATTACAACGCGAATTGACATTCTGTTGCCCGGCACGTCATTGGTTGGCGCTTCGTCTGATTCTTCAGCGCATCATCCTCTCTTGCGGCTTGTTGCCCAATCGGCAGTTGACCTCCACAACCCCAATATCCTTGGTGCAATTCCGCTCTCCTTGGCCCGATGCCCAACGTCTGAAACATTCTGCCATCCAATATCCTAACATGATCTCCTCCGACACAACGTCAATTCCTCCTGCGTCAACTGTCTAATCCTGATCGAGTAGACCTGCATCACTCAAAATGTAGTTAAACATCTAAACACAATCAATTAGTTGTCATCATCAAAATCCAAGATTCAACAAAATGTACACTTGTTTTACGGATGTCATCAATGGTCTTAAAACACTTGGTAAAAGTTTTTCTAATTTTGAACTTGTTAACACGATATTAAGTTTCCTTCCAGAAAGTTGAGATCCTAAAATAATGACAATACAAGAAGTAAAAGATCTTAATAACTTTCCGCTTGAAGAACTTATTGGGTCCTTAATGACCTATAAAATGACGTGTATAGCACATGATGAACTTGAGAACAACCTTCTAAAGAATAGAGAAGATATGACACTTAGAACCAAAGAAGGCGACTTGGGTGAAAACTCAAGTGATGATGATAATAATGATGATGACTTGGCACTTCTTACAAGAAGGTTTAAAAAATTCTTAAAAAGGAACAAAACAAAATAAGACACTAAGAACAAAAGTGAACTAAAAAAGGACCAAATAATTTGCTATGAAAGCAAGAAGTCGGAGCACTTCAAAAATGAATGTTCCCAAGTGAAGAAGAAAAAACCAAAGAAAAAGAAGGCACTCAAAGTAACTTGAGATGATTCGAGTGAATCCGAAGACGAGGAGCCAACCAACAAAGAAGAAGTTACTAATTACGCTTTAATGGTGCTCAATGATGAGGTAAGCAATTCAATCAAATCTCATGTAGCTTATGATGATTTACTTATCACTTTCAATGATCTATATGATGAATGTAAGCTAATTGGTAAAAAATATAAGTTGTTAAAATAGGAGCATGCTTCTCTTGTTAGTGAATTTGATAAATTAAAAAATGAGCACGATGATAGTATGCTAGCTTCTTGCACTAAGTGTGATGAGATTGATTCACTTAAGAAAGAAAATACTTTACTACAAGAAATGTTAGAAAATTTTAAAATATGAAATAAATCTCTATATGGATCCTTGCTAATAAGGGTAATGTTCATAGAAATGAAAGAATTGGCTTTGTGAGTAACACCCAACAAAAGCCAACTATCTTCATTAAAGGACCTACATTATATGTCTCACCTAAAGAAAAATATATTTTTTGTGTAAAATATGATCATTTTGCCTACAAATGTCTATTTAAAATGTATAGTCCATACAAATTAGTTTGGGTTCCTAAAGGAATCATAAATCATTCAATGATAGGTAGATTTATTTATGAGGAACCCAAGGATAAATGGATACCTAAAAGAAAAACCTCTTTCTTGTAGATATGTCTACAATAACAAGCTAGGAGCAAGAGATGGTACCTTAATAGTAGATGCTCAAGTCACAAGACTAGAGATCCAACACACTTCTCTAATCTCACTAGCCAAGACGAAGGATTTGTCAACTTCGAAGACAACAACAATAGAAAAATTATTGGGAAAAGAAATATAGGTAATAAATTAAACCTTTTAATTGAAGATGTGTTATTAGTAGATGGTTTAAAACATAATATACTAAGCATTAGTCAATTGTGTGATAAAAGATATATAATCAAATTTGAATCTAATGCTTGTATAATTGAAATACCACACAAAAATAGATTTATAATTGCCTTAAAAAATAATAATATGTATACTATTGATATTGATGATTTTTATGATGAAACATGCTTTTTAGCTTTAGACAATGATACATGGCTTTGGCATAGGAGATTAGGTTATGCTAGCATTAAACTAATCTCTCAAATTTTAACTAGAGAACTTGTAAGAGAAATGTCTAGCATCAAGTTTGTCATAGACAAAGTTTGTGATGCATATCAATTAGGAAAACAAATAAAAAGTAGTTTCAAATCAAAGAATCAAATAAGCACCTTTAGACCACTACAATTGATCCATATAGATTTATTTGGACCAATTGACACAATAAGCCTAGGAGATAGTACATATGCCTTTGTAATTGTTGATAATTTTAGTAGATATACTTGAACATACTTCTTGGCTCACAAAAGTGATTGTTTTAAATGTTTCTTGAAATTTTATAAATTTATTCAAAATAAAAAAGGTTTTATAATTTCATCTATTCGTAGTAATCATGATGTTGAATTTCAAAACCATGCTTTTTAAAATTTTTATGAATCAAATGGGTATAACCATAATTTTTCTACTCTAAGAAATCCACAACAAAATGGAGTGGTTGAAAGAAAAAATAGGAGCTTACAAGAAATGGCAAGAACCATGTTAAATGATCATAGCCTCCAATATTTGGACTGAAGCCATTAACACAAAATGCTATGTCATGAATAAGGTTTTGGTAAGACCATTACTTTCCAAAACTACCTATGAATTATGAACAACAAAAAACCCAATATTTTATATTTTAAAATTTTTCATTATAAATATTTTGTTTTAAATGAAAAAGACGTCTTAGGAAAATTTAATGCAAAATCCAATGAAGGCTTTTTTCTTGATTATTCCCCTATGTCTAAAGTTTTTAATGTCTTTAATAAAAGAACTTTGGTTATAGAGGAATATATTCATGATGTGTTTAATGAGCTTCCCGAATTTAAAAAAATAATTTTGATGATGATCGTAATTTTGATGTTTTAAAATTGAATAAAAACTCTCCTCTCACAAGCAACTTAGATGCATCTTCTTTCAAAGAATCCTTACCTAAAGATTGGAATTATATAGATACTCATCCTAAGGAGCTAATCATTGGAGATACATCAAAAGGTGTTCAAACTCACTCTTTATTTAAGAATTTTTGTGCTAATATAGACTTCTTATCTCAAATTGAACCAAAATGCATTGTCAAAACCTTGTAAGATGATTTATAGGTCTTTCTGCTTGAAGAATTAAATCAATTTCAAAGAAATGAGGTATGAATGTTTATTCCTAGACCTAGTGACCATTTAGTAATTGGCACTAAATTGGTCTTTAGAAACAAGCAAGATAAACTTAGTATTATGGTTAGAAACAAGGCTAGATAAGTGTCCAAAGGTTTCAACTAAGAAGAAGGTATCGATTATGAAGAAACCTTCACTCCTATGACTAGACTTGAAGCAATAAGAATTCTCCTTATCTATGCTAGTTATAATAATTTTAAGTTGTTTCAAATAAATGTTAAAAGTGCTTTTCTTCATGGCTTTATTTCTAAAAAAGTTTATGTTGAATAATCATCCGGATTTGAGAATATCACTTTTTCGAATCATGTTTTTAAGTTGTCTAGGGCTCTTTATAGTTAGAAACAAGCCCCAAGGGCTTAGTATGAGAGATTTAGTTCCTTTCTAATTAAGAATAATTTTATGAAAGGCAAGGTCGATACTTTATTGTTTATTAAATTTTTAAAAAATAATTTTCTTATTGTTTAAATTTATGTCGATGATATCATTTTTGGGTCTTGAAATGAGTCTTTATGTAAATCTTTTGCCAATAGTATGAGTCATGAATTTGAAATAAGTTTAATGGGGGGAATTAACCTTTTTCCTAAGTTTACAAATCAAACAACCTAGTAATAGAACTTTTGTTATTCAAACATAGAATATATTAGATCTATTAAAATAATTTAATATGGATAGTGCTAAGGCTATAAATATACCAATGAGTACTTCTACAAAATTAGATATAGACATTAATAGAAAAGGTTTTGATCAAAAGACTTTAAGAGTATGATAGGTAGTTTATTATACCTCAAAGCAACTAGACTTAATATTTTATTTAGTGTAGGACTATGTCCTAGATTTCAATCAAATCCTAAGTAATCTCACTTAAAAGCTATTAAAAAAAAATTTAGATACCTAAAAGGAACTCCTAATCTAGGATTATGGTATCCAAAAACTAAAAATCTTGAATTGATTGCTTATTCCAATGCTAATTTTGCTGGTTATCAAATAGATAGAAAAAACACATCTGAAACATGTTAACTCTTAGGTTATACACTTGTCTCTTAGTATTCTAAGAAACAAAACTCAGTTGCATTATCTACAACCAAAATTGAGTATATAGTAGTAGGTGCATGTTGTGCACAAGTCATTTAGATGAAAAGTACTTTAGAAGATTATGGAATTTATTTGAAAAACATACCTATAAAATGTGATAACACTAGTGCTATATGTTTAATAAAAAATTTCATTCAACACTCGAGAACTAAACATATTGACATTGGGCATCATTTTATTAGAAATCATGTTAAGAATCATAATATATCTTTAGAATTTACTGATATAAAACATCAATTAGTTGATATTTTTATAAAACCTTTAAATGAGGAACAATTTGATTTTATTAAAAGAGAATTAAGCATGTTAAATCTTCCAAATGCATGAATTCCTCTATACATTTTTTGGATTTCTCAATTTTTCGTAACTTGAGTTTTCCTTTTATCAAGATCATTTCCTATCACCTTGAAATTTTATTCATGGATCATTGGTATATTTGGTCTTTTCCATATGAATCCTTCCTCTTTCTATTTACGAAAGTAGAACTTCGTTTCATGGAATGACTTGATATGATATTTACCGAAATGAGTATTTGCACCATATACTGATTGTGATCTTGCTTGTCTTAAAAGAAAATGAGGCAAGAGTACTTGTTTGCTGCATCTCAAAAGAAAAGCAAAACTGCTAGACAAAAAAACCAACAAAGATAACTTGAGCAAAACATTGCACTGACGATGGCACCATTAGACTAGACGTAGCACTACCAGTATGCATTGCTTATAAGCGGTAGCACCACCCAATTAATGGTACCATCACCCACAACCCTCCCCTATAAAAACCAAAGTTAGGGTCGATAGTAGAACCGCCCCCAACCATCTCTACACTCCTCTAAACTGCTCTACACCCCTTATTTCTCTTACTCTCCCGTTAGAAACTCAAGAAAACTATTATCTTTTACAAAGCTAAGGATCAATCTCAAAACTCTCATTTGATGATCACAAGAAGGTTAAACTACAAAGGTAATTCCTAAACCCAATTGTTTCTCTCATTCTCCATTTATTACTTATTCTTGCCTCTTATTTTTTATAAAATATGTAGTCCCCATGGCATCTAGAAGATCCTCTAGAAGATCCCCATGGCATCTAGAGGAGATTAGATAAAACCTTTGATTCCATACTCTTTGATTCCTCTCAACATGCCCTTAAATTCCCAACCTTTGAGTCTAGAAGTATATATAAGGGAAAATATGTAGATCTAGAAGAATTGAATGATTTGGAACTAATTCAATTGTTCGCTAACTTAGATGTCCTTCCAATTCTCCAAATAAGTGAACCCATTTATCCTAAACTTGTTTGGTTGTTTTACAACAATTTATATGTGGATGAACACAATAGGATGTCCACTTATCTCTTATGGCATCACATACCCATTATACATAGTGTAATTTGTAACCTAATAGGAATTTGATAGGACCCTAGTAGGGTTGGGTCCCACTCAACCAAGAAGTAGCTAATAAAACCCTGTGAGATTCTAATAAACTCCACCTAGCTGCCTCTATCCTATAAAGAAGAGTGGCTAGGGTTTATATTTGGGCCTTGGGCTTCCTAGCCGTCGCCCCCTCTTATTGGGTTGGTTGGTTAGGGTTAAGGGCAAAAGGGGTAACTCACTTAGGAAGCAGTCCCTAGGGCTAGGGTTTGGAGCCCTATATAAGCATGTAGCTTCCATCTCTTTGAGAGTAAGATCTATCTAATAATACAGCCATTTGACAGACTTCTACGAGGGTGAAACCCCTATAGCGTTCCAAGGGTTGATCTCCCTCAAAGATCAATCTACATAGAATTCCTCTGGGGTTCTATCATTTAGTGTCAGAGCAGTGATCTTGCTACTTTTGCTGCCATTCCTGCTATAATTTTCCATTCAAAATTTTGCTGTAGATCAAATTAATCTTCTATCGTCACCTCCAATTGCATCAGAGATATGGTATTCTCCTATCACTAATACATTTTGCTACTACAATTTTTCATTCAAAATACCAAGAAGTCTTCTTATCTATCTCATGCTCCAAATTCCTTTTGTCGCAAAAGTTATCATCTTTGCAAATGAAGGATTACTGCAGAAAATTTCAACTGCATATTGTTACCTTTAATCGATCTATTTGCAACCCTTTTTGAATGTAATTTCTTATATGATTCATAGATCATCTTAACTTCCATCTAAGATTGATCTATTGAGAAATTCATCTCTAAAAACATTCTTGTGTTGCTACAAATTTTCATCGCAAACCGTTGGAATTTTTCGACGAGAATTCTGCTATTGCAACTTGCACCAATTTCCTTACTGTTATACTGTCGAAATTTTCTGGATTAAATTGGTCATCATTGCTGAATCTAAACTGAGATTTTGTTGTCAAATTACCTCCTCAAATCTCTTAGTTTTTGCTAGAAATTTCATCGAGAAACCATTGTTTCTTCAACAACAATTTTGCTCTTACAAGACAACACATATCTATAGTAACTTCCACTGATTTCTATCAAACCTTTGCTGCCTTCAACTACAGATCTAAGACTTTTTTACCCCTAACCTTCATCCACTATTATCACAGCCCTAAAACTCGACCAAACTATATCCTCAAACTGCACCCAAAATAGCCATAAAATAAGCTTAAACCGCAGCCTACATCCACCAATCCACCAACCCTTTCAATCTCAACCTATACATGTCTTTTACTTGACAACAAAAGAGAGATCTTAATATTATAGATTTAGAGGCATATACTATGGCATTGGAGGAGGAAATCAATGCTAAATTCAAAGCATTCGAGGTGTGAATGGAGGATAAGATTCAGACTCTCTTTACTTGACTCAGTTTGGGCTAACCACCAAACCCGAAGAAATCACATCAAGGAGAGAGCTCTGACCAATCACACCAAGCCCAAAGATATGACTTTCAAGAGAGGGGAGGCTCTATCACTGATCCCAACTATCCACGTACGAGGGTCGACTTCCCTAGATGAGAAGAAGGAGACCCGATTGGTTGGATCTCATGCGCGGAGCAATATTTTCGGTACCACAAAATCGTGGACATATCTATAGTGAAAATTACGGCTATATATCTTGAAGAGGATGCCATATAGTGGTTTGACTAGTTTGAACACACTCATGGAGTCCTCTTAAGGTGATAATTCAAAGAAGGACTGTTGATCCACTTCGGACCAACCGATTACGAGAACATTGATGGACAACTAGCAAAGATTCGACAAACCTCCACCATTCAGGAGTACCAAACTAGGTTTGAAAGGTTATCTAATCAAACTTATGATTAGTCTATAAAACAACTATTAGGGACCTTCATTGAGAGCTTGAGGTCGGAGATCTAGGGAGAAGTTAAAGCGTGACAACTGTACACGCTTATGTCAGCCATCTCTTTCGCATGACTTCAAGAGGAGCGATTGAACCATGAAGCTCGGAGGACTAAGGTCACTCCCCAACTAGCAATACCAAATCCCTCAGCCCCCCCTACTATCAACTGAGCCCCTGCACCAAAAAGGTTAACAAGAGAAGAGCTTCGGGAGCGATCTGCGAAGGGGTTATGTTGGCATTGCGACGAGCCGTGGAGCTACAAGCATCACTATAGAAAGGGAGACTTCTTAGATGAATAGTAGAAGAAAGGTTATTGAAACATCTAGAAGAGAGCTTGCCCATAAAGAAGAAATGTTAGACGAAGAGCCACAACCTGACAGACAATCATAGTACATGCGATAGCTGACTACTCAAACCCGCAAATAATGAAAAGTTGGAGTTGCCATTCTCAAAAACCAATCGATCACCTGTTCTCATTCAGGATTTTTTTTACGAGCAGTACTAAACTTACTAAACAGTAGGTTGTGCTTGGAGACACACTAATCGAGGTTGCAGCTAAGTTCGATATAAAGGTCACCATAACCACTGTTTCGACCCAACGAATGGAGAAAATTTTAAACAAGGTAAATGGTGGCTTTTGTTGAATCTCGGATTTTAATGATGAAGTCAATTGTCATTTGTTATCTAATCAAACTTATGATTAGTCTATAAAACAACTATTAGGGACCTTCATTGAGAGCTTGAGGTCGGAGATCTAGGGAGAAGTTAAAGCGTGACAACTGTACACGCTTATGTCAGCCATCTCTTTCGCATGACTTCAAGAGGAGCGATTGAACCATGAAGCTCGGAGGACTAAGGTCACTCCCCAACTAGCAATACCAAATCCCTCAGCCCCCCCTACTATCAACTGAGCCCCTGCACCAAAAAGGTTAACAAGAGAAGAGCTTCGGGAGCGATCTGCGAAGGGGTTATGTTGGCATTGCGACGAGCCGTGGAGCTACAAGCATCACTATAGAAAAGGGAGACTTCTTATGATTGAACTAGTAGAAGAAGAGCCACAACCGACAGACAATATAGTACATGCGCTAGCTGACTACTCAAACCCGCAAATAATGAAAGTTGGAGGCCTTCTCAAACAACAATCGATCACTGTTCTCATCGGAACGAGCAGTACTAATAACTTCCTAAACAGTAAGGTTGCTGCTTGGATGACACTCCACATCGAAGGTTGCAGCAAGTTCGATATAAAGGTCACCGATGGCAAAACCCTAAAGTGTGACCAAAGATGCCTGCAGGTGAAACTATTATTGCAAAAACAAGAAATTATCACCGATTTCTTCCTCCAACCAATTGATGAATATGAGGCTATGCTTGCTATAAAATGATAGACTACACTAGGTGATGTCTCTTGGAACTTTTCTAAATTAATTATAAAATTCTATTGCAAAGGCAAATAGATCATCCTACGCAAGAAGCGCAGAAGCAACATAACCACTGTTTCGACCCAACGAATGGAGAAAATTTTAAACAAGGTAAATGGTGGCTTTTGTTGAATCTCGGATTTTAATGATGAAGTCAATTGTCATTTGTTATCTAATCAATATGTTGAGATAAGTGTGCAGGATTAACTACGATAAAAGTAAGACATGTAGTAGGAGTTGCACCGAAGTCAAGACTATGATCACGTTGGGGGTTCGAGAGTTCGACGGAAGTCCGGACGATCATTGGAGGTTCTGGGGGAACAAATCCGAGAAGTCCAGGGGCTAGCCAAAGAAGCTCATCGGAACTCACTAAGTGGATCGTCGCAAGTCCAGGAATTTGTCAGAAGTCCACCGGAGCATCGCCGAGGGTTCGTCGGATGTTCGCCAGAAGTTCGCCGGAAGCTCGCCGGAAGAAGCGATTGACGCACCAGAGCAAGTTGCAGTAAATGTCTTGAAAATATCGTAGTTAGCATTATGATTAAGTTAAAATGGGAGGTGATCCCATTAACTTAATCTTAGGGCAATTGGGCCCTTGACAAACCCAAATTGGGCCGAATAGATTAGCCCATTCGGACCCATATTTCCTAGCCGGCGGTGGCACTACCCAAGAGCCGAGTCTCCTAGGAAAGCTGAGCGGTGAAACCGTCCATGTCAGGCGGTGGCACCGCTTGGGCTCGGTCTCCGAGTGAGGCTGGGCAGTGGCACCGCCCCTGTCAAGCAGTGGTAATGCTCGAGCTCGGTCTCCGAGCTCTGTCAGGCAATAGTACCGCCCAGTTATGGCGGTAGTACCACCAGGACCCCAGAATTCCGGGAGATGACACTTTTGAGCTCCAAATTCAAACCAGTTTGGGGCCTATATAAACCCCACCCTTTCACGCATGAAAGGGTACCGAAACTTAACATTTATTCTGAGATTTTGAGAGCTTAAAAGTGTTGTAAAAGGCCAAAAGTTCTTCTCCCTCTTTTCTTCCAAGTTTTGATCATTCAAGAGAGGAGTGGAAAATCTGTAAGGGTTGTCTCCTAAGCCCATCAAATGGAGTGAAACTATAAAAGGGTGGTTGGCCTTCACTTATTGAAGGAAGGCCTCTAGTGGATGTTGATGACCTCGTCGGAGGAGGAAGTCGAAAGTGGATGTAGGTCACGTTTGACCGAACTACTGTAAAACTTAGGTTTGTAGTTACTTATTACTATTACCTTACTACAAACCCCTTCAATATCTTACTGCCTTCAATACTTTTCTGTATGCTTTCAATCTAAGCATATTTCTGGAATCGGTTTTCAACGTACGAAGGTTTTTCCGAAAATGACATGATTCTATCGGTTGCACTAATTCAGCCCCCCCTCTTAGTGTCGACCCTGATCCTAACAATTGGTATTAGAGCGGGGTTAACTCTCAATTGGATTAAAACCCAAGAGAGATGGCATACGTCGGAAATCAAGAGAGCCACTCTATTACACGTCCACCCATGTTCAATGGGACGGACTACACCTATTGGAAGACCCAAATGAGGATCTTCCTTATTTCAATAGATTTTGAACTTTGGAATATTATCAAAAATAGATTTTCGAAGTCTTCTCTTCCAATGATCGATTGGAATGAATTGGAGAAGAAGACTTTCGCTCTTAATGCAAAGGCAATGAATGCCTTATTTTATGCGCTTGATAAAAACGAGTTCAATCGTGTTTCGGTTTGTGAAACCGCATTTGATATTTGGTATACACTCGAAGTGACTCATGAAGGCACAAGTAGAGTGAAAGAGTCAAAAATCAATCTTTTGATACATTCTTTTGAATTTTTCTGAATAAAACCGAGCTAGACTATTGGTGACATGTACACCCATTTCACGGATGTCGTCAATGGTCTAAAAGGACTCGATAAAAGTTTTTCGGATTTTGAGCTCGTAAATAGGATTCTAAAATCCCTTCCTAAGAGTTGGGACCCTAAAGTCACTGCTATTCAAGAGGCTAAAGATTCAAACAACTTCCCTCTTGAAGAATTAATCAGGTCATTAATGACCTACAAAATGACTTGCAAGGCTCATGAAGAGAAAGAAGACATCCTTCCAAAGAAAAGGAAGGATATGACACTTAGAACTTTCGAAGACTACTTGAGAGAAAACTCAAGTGATAAATGTTGAATCTCGAATTTTGATGATGAATTCAATTGTTATGTTTTATCTAATCCATATGTTGAGATAAGTATGTAGGATTAACTACGACAGCTTGAAGACATAAAGCAAGTCTACCGAAGTCAAGTTCGATGGGTGTTCGAGAGTCCATTGAGAGTCCGAAGATTCGTCGGAGATGCTGCCGGAACCAATCGAGAAGAAATCGGGGACTTATCAGAGATTTCGGAAGTCCGCCGAAGAGATCATCGGAGGTTCGCAGAGATCACCGAGAAGGCTCGGCTACTCGTTGACTTCACCACAAGATCGGGAGCCAGCTGGGAGTCCGTCAGAAGAAATCCAAGGGCGTATCGGAAGTCTGTCGAAAGATCACCGGAAAGATCGCCGGAACAAGACTTGAAGTTCGCCGGTTAAAAACTTGCTTAGGAGTATGTCTTTAGTTACGTAGTTTGAATGTAATTAAGGTTAGGATTAAGAAATAATCCTATATCTTGATTAGGGGCCAACTGGGCCCAAAATGAAACCTGGTTTGGGCCGGACTTAAAGCCCAACCAGTGACTAGTAAGGTCGGGCGGTGGCACCGCCCAGCACCCGAGAGCTAGGCGGTGGAACCACCGGTCTGGGTGGTGGCACCGCTAGCACCCGAGAGCCAGGCGGTGGCACCGCCCAGTACACTGTCAGTGTCAAAACTGACAAGCGGTGGCACCGCCACTGACAGGTGGTGGCACCGCTAGCTTCGGGAACCGAAGAGAATTCAAATTTTGGAGCCCAAATTTGAATCCTCTTGAGGCCTATAAATACCCCTCAATTCTCAGCAGAGAACACAACCTTTGAGGTGTAAGAAATTGAGATAAAGCCTTAGGAAAGTCTTTAGCAAGTCTTGCTTTCAATTGTTTGAGTGTTCACCTCCTTCTTTCTCTTTGAAAACTTGTAAGAGTGTGAACCACTTGTAAAAGGTTGTAAGAGGGGTATTTGTCCTTCCCCTTCAAAGAGATTTGCTAGTGGAAGTTGGGAGCCTCATCGAAAAAGGCTTCGCAAGTGGATGTAGGTCATTTTGACCGAACCACTTTAAATTGGTGTGTTCCTTGAATGTGAGTTGGTTCTTACTTTTCTGCAATCATTATCTACATACCAAGTTCTTACTTTTCAGCAATCATTATCTACATAGCAGCAAGTTTTTGTTTTTCACTTTACTCAAGTTACTATCGAAACGAAATCTCCTTGCATTTTACGAAATCGTTTTCAAACTCACAAGTTTAATCCGCTGCACTAATTCACCCCCCTCTCTTAGTGCCGCTCCGATCCTTACAATTGGTATCAGAGCAAGGCTCACTCTCATATTTGGTTTAATACCCAAGAGATATGGCTTACTCTGGCATGCATGAGGGACACTCCATTATACGTCCACCTATGTTTAATGGGTCGGATTACATGTATTGGAAGACACGTATGAGAATCTTCCTAATTTCCATGGATTTCGAGCTTTGGACTATTGTTGAAAATGGATTTCAAAAATCTTCTCTTCCGATGAGCGAATGGAATGAATCGGAGAAGAAAGTTTTTGCTTTAAACGCAAAGGCTATGAATGCCTTGTTTTGTGCACTAGACAAAAATGAATTTAATCGCGTTTCAATTTGTGATTCTGCTTTTGATATTTGGAGAACTCTTGAGGTCACTCATGAAGGCACTAGCCGAGTGAAAGAGTCCAAAATCAATATTCTTGTGCACTCTTACGAACTTTTTCGAATGAAACCAAGTGAGTCCATCGGAGACATGTACACCCGTTTCACGGATGTCATCAATGGACTCAAAGCTCTTGGTAAAGATTTTTCTAACTTTGAATTAGTAACTAAAATCTTAAGATCCCTTCCTAAAATTTGGGATCCAAAAGTTACTGCCATTCAAGAGGCCAAGGACCTTAAAACATTCCCTCTTGAAGAACTTATTGGGTCTCTAATGACCTACGAAATGATATGTCAAGCTCATGATGAGCTCGAGAACCCCCTTCCAAAGAACAGGAAGGATATGGCACTCAAATCACAAGAAGACCACTTGAAAGGAACATCAAGTGATGAGGACAGTGACAATGACATTGCACTTTTGACTCAAAAATTTAAAAAATTTATAAGAAAGAACAAATTTAAAAATAACACCAAAAACAAACTTGAACATAAAAAGGACCAAGTGATATGCTATGAATGCAAGAAGCCGGGGCATTTCAAAAATGAATGTCCCCAAGCCAAAAAGAGAACATCAAAGAAGAAGGCGCTCAAAGCAACGTGGGATGATTCAAGCGCATCCGAAGAAGAGGAGTCCAACACCGAGCAAGTTGCTCATTACGCCCTAATGGCCATCAGAGAGGAGGTAACGAATTTAATTGATGCAGATTTATCTTATCATGAATTATTAAATGCCTTCCATGAGTTATTTGATGAATGCAAAACAATTAGTAGAAAATATAAATTGTTAAAAAAGGAGCATGATAGTCTTACTTGTAATTTTGATAAATTAAAAACTGAATATCATGATAGTTTAGCTCCATGCATAAAATGCCATGATCTAGAAACTCTCCAAAAGGAGAACTTGCTACTTAAGGACACCTTGAAAAAATTCGAGGTCGGTAGCAAGTCTTTGAACATGATCCTTACAAATAAGGGTCACGTTCCTAAAAGAAGTGGAATCGGATTTGTGAGAAGTTCTCACCAAAATCCAACCACCTTCATTAAAGGTCCTATCTTACATGTTCAACACCAAAGCAATTGCAACTTTTGTTGCAAATATGGACATAAAACTTATCAATGTCCATTCAAGAAAATTAGTCCGAACAAATTGATTTGGGTTCTTAAAGGAACCATGATCAAGTCTATGCAACATGATAAACAAGTTAGATCAATTTTTGAGGCACCCAAAAGTAAATGGGTACCTAAAAATAATCCCTTCTTATAGAAACATACACCATCACAAGCTAGAAGCAAGAGATGGTACCTTGATAGTGGATGCTCAAGGCATATGACCGGAGATCCATCCTAATTCTCCAAGCTCACTAGTATAGACGAAGGCTATGTCACCTTCAGAGACAACAACAAAGGTAAAATCATTGGCAAGGGAACCATAGGTAACAAATTAAACTTTTCTATTGATAATGTATTACTAGTTGATGGATTGAAACATAATCTCTTGAGTATTAGTCAATTATGTGATAAAGGTTATATCGTTAGATTTGAATCAAATGTGTGTATTATTGAAAAACCAAACAATAACATGACTATGATTGCATTAAAACAAAATAATGTCTACACCATCAATCTTGATGAACTAGGTAATGAAATGTGCCTCTCCGCTTTAAAAGATGATGCTTGGCTTTGGCATAGGAGATTAGGTCATGCAAGCATGAAACTAATATCTAAGATCTCCTCTAGAGAATTAGTACGAGGGATTCCCAATATGAAGTTTGTTAAGGACAAAGTATGCAATGCGTGTCAACTAGGTAAACAAATAAAAACTAGTTTCAAACCAAAAAATCAAATTAGCACCACTAGACCATTACAATTGATCCATTTGGACTTATTTGGACCAATTGACACGACAAGTCTAGGAGGAAGCAAATACGCTTTTGTGATTGTAGATGATTATACTAGATACACTTGGACCTATTTCTTAGCTCACAAAAGTGATTGTTTCAAATGTTTCTTATTTTAAAGTTTTCGGTTGCAAATGCTTTATTTTAAATGAAAAGGATGCCTTAGGAAAATTTGATGCTAAATCCGATGAAGGCACCTTTCTTGGTTACTCTTCCGTTTCTAAGGCTTTTCGTGTTTTTAACAAAAGAACCTTAGTTATAGAAGAGTCTATTCATGTAATTTTTAATGAAATTTCTGAGTTAAAGAAAAATAATTTTGATGATGATATTGGTTTTGAAAATTTGGATTTAAAGGAACCATGATCAAGTCTATGCAACATGATAAACAAGTTAGATCAATTTTTGAGGCACCCAAAAGTAAATGGGTACCTAAAAATAATCCCTTCTTATAGAAACATACACCATCACAAGCTAGAAGCAAGAGATGGTACCTTGATAGTGGATGCTCAAGGCATATGACCGGAGATCCATCCTAATTCTCCAAGCTCACTAGTATAGACGAAGGCTATGTCACCTTCAGAGACAACAACAAAGGTAAAATCATTGGCAAGGGAACCATAGGTAACAAATTAAACTTTTCTATTGATAATGTATTACTAGTTGATGGATTGAAACATAATCTCTTGAGTATTAGTCAATTATGTGATAAAGGTTATATCGTTAGATTTGAATCAAATGTGTGTATTATTGAAAAACCAAACAATAACATGACTATGATTGCATTAAAACAAAATAATGTCTACACCATCAATCTTGATGAACTAGGTAATGAAATGTGCCTCTCCGCTTTAAAAGATGATGCTTGGCTTTGGCATAGGAGATTAGGTCATGCAAGCATGAAACTAATATCTAAGATCTCCTCTAGAGAATTAGTACGAGGGATTCCCAATATGAAGTTTGTTAAGGACAAAGTATGCAATGCGTGTCAACTAGGTAAACAAATAAAAACTAGTTTCAAACCAAAAAATCAAATTAGCACCACTAGACCATTACAATTGATCCATTTGGACTTATTTGGACCAATTGACACGACAAGTCTAGGAGGAAGCAAATACGCTTTTGTGATTGTAGATGATTATACTAGATACACTTGGACCTATTTCTTAGCTCACAAAAGTGATTGTTTCAAATGTTTCTCTAAATTTTGTAAACTCACTCAAAACGAAAAAGGATTCATGATTTCATCAATTCGGAGTGATCACGGCGGCGAATTTCAAAACCGCGATTTCCAAAATTTTTGTGAAGTTAACGAATATAACCACAACTTCTCTACTCCAAGAAACCCGCAACAAAATGGAGTAGTAGAAAGAAAAAATAGAAATCTACAAGAAATGGCAAGAACTATGTTGAATGAACAAAGTCTACCCAAGTACTTTTGGGCCGAAGCCGTGAATACGGCTTGCTACATCATGAATAGGGTTTTAATAAGACCATCTCTATCAAAAACTCCCTATGAATAATGGAATAACAAAACACCAAATGTTTCTTATTTTAAAGTTTTCGGTTGCAAATGCTTTATTTTAAATGAAAAGGATGCCTTAGGAAAATTTGATGCTAAATCCGATGAAGGCACCTTTCTTGGTTACTCTTCCGTTTCTAAGGCTTTTCGTGTTTTTAACAAAAGAACCTTAGTTATAGAAGAGTCTATTCATGTAATTTTTAATGAAATTTCTGAGTTAAAGAAAAATAATTTTGATGATGATATTGGTTTTGAAAATTTGGATTTAAAGGAACCCCCTCCTCAAAATAGCAACTTGGATGCATCTTCTTCCAAAATCTCCTTACCCAAGGAATGGAAGTATGTAGATGCTCATCCAAAAGAGCAAATTATAGGAGATACATCACAAGGGGTTAAAACTCGTTCTTCTTTCAAGAATTTTTGTGCTAATGCTGCCTTTCTCTCTCAAATCGAACCTAAATGCATTGACGAGGCCTTGAAAAATGATTCTTGGGTCATTGCAATGCAAGAGGAATTGAATCAATTTGAGAGGAATGAGGTATGGAAGCTTGTTCCTCGACCTAGTGACCATTTATTCATTGGTACTAAATGGGTCTTTAGAAACAAGCAAGATGAATGTGGTATCGTGGTTAGAAACAAGGCTAGATTAGTTGCCAAAGGTTTCAACCAAGAAGAAGGTATCGATTACGAAGAAACCTTCGCTCCTGTGGCAAGATTAGAAGCCATTAGGATGCTCCTTGCCTATGCTAGTAGTAATAATTTTAAACTATTTCAAATGGACGTCAAAAGTGCCTTCTTGAATGGTTTTATTTCGGAAGAAGTATATGTCGAACAACCTCCTGGATTTGAAAATTCTCTTCTTCCTAATCATGTATTCAAATTAACTAAGGCTCTCTATGGTTTGAAACAAGCTCCTAGAGCTTGGTACGAAAGGCTTAGTTCCTTTCTTATTTTAAATAATTTTACCAAAGGCAAGGTTGATACTACATTGTTTATCAAACATTTTGAAAATAATTTTCTTATTGTGCAAATTTATGTTGATGATATTATTTTTGGTTCTTCGGATGAATCACTATGTGAATCATTTGCCAAAAATATGAGTCATGAATTTGAAATGAGTTTAATGGAAGAATTAACCTTTTTCTTAGGCTTACAAATTAAGCAACTAAGAAATGGCATCTTTATTAGTCAAACTAAATATGCTTTAGATTTGCTAAAGAGATTTAATATGGAAAGCTCAAAAGCTATTAACACTCCTATGAGCACATCCACTAAGTTAGAAGTTGATGAAAGTGGAGAAAACTTCGATCAAAAAACTTATAGGGGTATGATAGGAAGTTTACTTTACCTCACTGCAACTAGACCAGATATCATGTTCAGTGTAGGACTTTATGCTAGGTTTCAATTGAACCATAAGATATCTCATCTCAAAGTGGTTAAAAGAATACTTAGATATCTTAAAGGTACCACAAATCTAGGATTATGGTATCCGAAAACCGATAAGTTTGAGTTAATTGCTTATGCTGATGCAGATTTTGCTGGATGTAGATTAGATAGAAAAAGCACATCAGGAACATATCAATTTTTGGGACATGCTCTTATTTCCTGGTCATCTAAGAAACAAAACTCGGTTGCACTATCAACAACCGAAGCTGAGTATATAGCAGCTAGTGCATGTTGTGCACAAGTTGTGTGGATGAAAAACACCTTAGAAGATTATAAAGTTCATCTTAAAAATATTCCCATTAAATGTGATAACACAAGTGCTATATGTTTAACAAAGAATCCCATTCAACACTCAAGAACAAAACATATTGATATTAGACATCACTTTATACGAGATCATGTCACTAATCATGATATAGTTATAGAGTTCATTGATACTAAACATCAACTAGCTGATATTTTTACAAAGCCTTTAAGTGAAGAACAATTTGATTTCATTAGAAGAGAATTAGGAATGTTAATGTGTCCGAATGCTTGAACTCATTAAATTTATTTTTCAGACTTTCTTGATTCAATGATCAAATCACTTAATTGCTATGATGATTCTACGTGCCTTAATAACATGTTGGAAATTTTGTGTTTTGGATATAAAAATTTCCATGATAACAAGCATGTTTTATCTTCGTGATTGCGTTTTGAAAATCTTTAGAAAAACCTTGTCCGAATGCATGAAAATGTTAAATTTCAGATTTGGTATCTTCTTGATCCTAACAATCAGATTTTCTTGATACATCATTCTCTTCCAACTTAATGTAGCTTTCATAAGCATATGTCATATCGAGTTTGATTCATATCATTGATTTTTAACATATGGAATCAATTAGCAAATGCATCTCTCATAAACTTATCATGTAAAAAATAATAATAATAATAATAACAAATAAAAAGGAAGAAGTTTTCAAAGCTATCTCCATGTCATGTCTTCCTTGAGATGCTTGTATATTTGGTATCCTATCACTCTTTGTTGAAAAATGACATGAACTTGCTTATGGCATCTCACTTATATTTAAAATTTGCTTATATTGTTCTCCTTTTTGTTGATGACAAAGGGGGAGAAATATATGAATTGATGCTATGAGTGTCATATTTGAATGAGAAATGTTTACATGAATTGATGCTATAATTGCCAAATTTGCATTATGCCATGATTGCATCATGTTAAGATATCAAGAACTTGCATTGCAATCTTACATGTTGATATCTTACCATATGATGAATCGCTTCGATTACTATCTTTTACACTTGAAATGTAAAAATTGAAAATGAATGTCAAGCCTTGACATCATTTTCAGAGAGATACATCATGATAGGAATCATGATGGAGTATTGATAAGGTTAAGCATCTTAACTTATCAATATGTCTGTTGAATTCAAAGGCTTTGAATTCAAGAATGTCTTATCTCAAGTATGGCATATAGATAGGGGGAGTGAAAGTTAACTCCGTTATCAATTGATTGTCATCATCAAAAAGGGGGAGATTGTTGAATCTCGGATTTTCATGATGAATTCAATTGTCATATTTTATCTAATCCATATGTTGAGATAAGTATGCAGGATTAACTACGACAGCTTGAAGACATAAAGCAAGTCTACCGAAGTCAAGTTCGATGGGTGTTCGAGAGTCCGAAGATTCGTCGGAGATGTTGCCGGAACCAATCGAGAAGAAATCGGGGACTTATCGGAGTTTTCGGAAGTCCGCCGAAGAGATCATCGGAGATTCGCAGAGATCACTGAGAAGGCTCGGCTACTCGTTGACTTCGCCACAAGATCGGGAGCCAACTGGGAGTCCGTCGGAAGAAATCCAAGGGCGTATCAGAAGTCCGTCGAAAGATCGTCGGAAAAAGACTTAAAGTTCACCGGTTAAAAACTTGCTTAGGAGTATGTCTTTAGTTACGTAGTTTGAATGTAATTAAGGTTAGGATTAAGAAATAATCCTACATGTCTTTTACTTGACAACAAAAGAGAGATCTTAATATTATAGATTTAGAGGCATATACTATGGCATTGGAGGAGGAAATCAATGCTAAATTCGAAGCATTCGAGGTGTGAATGGAGGATAAGATTCAGACTCTCTTTACTTGACTCAGTTTGGGCTAACCACCAAACCCGAAGAAATCACATCAAGGAGAGAGCTCTGACCAATCACACCAAGCCCAAAGATATGACTTTCAAGAGAGGGGAGGCTCTATGACTGATCCCAACTATCCACGTACGAGGGTGGACTTCCCTAGATGAGAAGAAGGAGACCCGATTGGTTGGATCTCATGCGCGGAGCAATATTTTCGGTACCACAAAATCGTGGACATATCTATAGTGAAAATTACGGCTATATATCTTGAAGAGGATGCCATATAGAGGTTTGACTAGTTTGAACACACTCATGGAGTCCTCTTAAGGCGATAATTCAAAGAAGGACTGTTGATCCACTTCGGACCAACCGATTATGAGAACATTGATGGACAACTAGCAAAGATTCGACAAACCTCCACCATTCAGGAGTACCAAACTAGGTTTGAAAGGTTATCTAATCAAACTTATGATTAGTCTATAAAACAACTATTAGGGACCTTCATTGAGAGCTTGAGGCCGGAGATCTAGGGAGAAGTTAAAGCGTGACAATTGTACACGCTTATGTCAGCCATCTCTTTCGCATGACTTCAAGAGAAGCGATTGAACCATGAAGCTCGGAGGACTAAGGTCACTCCCCAACTAGCAATACCAAATCCATCAGCCCCCCCTACTATCAACTGAGCCCCTGCACCAAAAAGGTTAACAAGAGAAGAGCTTCGGGAGCGATTTGCGAAGGGGTTATGTTGGCATTGCGACGAGCCGTGGAGCTGCAAGCATCACTATAGAAAAGGGAGACTTCTTATGATTGAACTAGTAGAAGAAGAGGTTATTGAACATCTAGAAGAGAGCCTTGAACATAAAGAAGAAGATGTAGAAGAAGAGCCACAACCGACAGACAATATAGTACATGCGCTAGCTGACTACTCAAACCCGCAAATAATGAAAGTTGGAGGCCTTCTCAAACAACAATCGATCACTGTTCTCATCGGAACGAGCAGTACTAATAACTTCCTAAACAGTAAGGTTGCTGCTTGGATGGCACTCCACATCGAAGGTTGCAGCAAGTTCGATATAAAGGTCACCGATGGCAGAACCCTAAAGTGTGACCAAAGATGCCTGCAGGTGAAACTATTACTGCAAAAACAAGAAATTATCGCCGATTTCTTCCTCCAACCAATTGATGAATATGAGACTATGCTTGCTATAAAATGATAGACTACACTTGGTGATGTCTCTTGGAACTTTTCTAAATTAATTATAAAATTCTATTGCAAAGGCAAATAGATCATCCTACGCAAGAAGCGCAGAAGCAACATAACCACTGTTTCGACCCAACGAATGGAGAAAATTTTAAACAAGGTAAATGGTGGCTTTTGTTGAATCTCGGATTTTAATGATGAAGTCAATTGTCATTTGTTATCTAATCAATATGTTGAGATAAGTGTGCAGGATTAACTACGATAAAAGTAAGACATGTAGCAGGAGTTGCACCGGAGTCAAGATTATGATCACGTTGGGGGTTCGAGAGTTCGACGGAAGTCCGGACGATCATTGGAGGTTCTGGGGGAACAAATCCGAGAAGTCCAGGAGCTTGCCAAAGAAGCTCATCGGAACTCACTAAGTGGATCGTCGCAAGTCCAGGAGTTTGTCGGAAGTCCACCGGAGCATCGCCGAGGGTTCATCGGATGTTCGCCGGAAGTTCGCCGGAAGAAGCGATTGACGCACCAGAGCAAGTTGCAGTAAATGTCTTGAAAATATCGTAGTTAGCATTATGATTAAGTTAAAATGGGAGGTGATCCCATTAACTTAATCTTAGGGCAATTGGGCCCTTGACAAACCCAAATTGGGCCGAATGGATTAGCCCATTCGGACCCATATTTCCTAGCCGGCGGTGGCACCGCCCAAGAGCCGAGTCTCCTAGGAAAGCTGAGCGGTGAAACCGTCCATGTCAGGCGGTGGCACCGCTTGGGCTCGGTCTCCGAGTGAGGCTGGGCAGTGGCACCGCCCCTGTTAGGCAGTGGTAATGCTCGAGCTCGGTCTCCGAGCTCTGTCAGGCAGTAGTACCGCCCAGTTATGGCGGTAGTACCACCAGGACCCCGGAATTCCGGGAGATGACACTTTTGAGCTCCAAATTCAAACCAGTTTGGGGCCTATATAAACCCCACCCTTTCACGCATGAAAGGGTACCGAAACTTAACATTTATTCTGAGATTTTGAGAGCTTAAAAGTGTTGTAAAAGGCCAAAAGTTCTTCTCCCTCTTTTCTTCCAAGTTTTGATCATTCAAGAGAGGAGTGAAAAATCTGTAAGGGTTATCTCCTAAGCCCATCAAATGGAGTGAAACTGTAAAAGGGTGGTTGGCCTTCACTTATTGAAGGAAGGCCTCTAGTGGATGTTGATGACCTCGTCGGAGGAGGAAGTCGAAAGTGGATGTAGGTCACGTTTGACCGAACTACTCTAAAACTTAGGTTTGTAGTTACTTATTGCTATTACCTTACTACAAACCCCTTTAATATCTTACTGCCTTCAATAGTTTTCTGTATGCTTTCAATCTAAGCATATTTCTGGAATCAGTTTTCAGCGTACTGTCACGGACAAACTTCAAAATAGGATGTTTGATGCAATGCTTATGTATGTCCGTGTCTTTTGGTATGTTCATGCTTTGAACAGCATGTAGAGGGACGGCCGAAGGCTTAATAGTCCCATTTTAGTTTCGGTCTGTAGTGGACCATTTTTCCCCTTTGTTGTGCAACTGTTCAGAGCTTGTAAAGATTGTTTGTAATTTGCATTGTCTAAGAAGTGTTTCCGGAGATGATTGCTTGTGGATCCCGAGTGAGGCGTTTTCTCTAACCCGTTTTCTCTGTTGCAGGTCCTAAGGGACCATGGGAGGTTTCGGGGAGGCTGACTTTTGCGGACGGACACGCAAGGGTGCCGCACGACTTAGGCAAAACCAGCTAAGTCCGTGACAGATGGTATCAGAGTGGGACAAGCACTCATAAAAACACTTAGCATGCAAACGTGGGGGACCTAGCGGGGCTGCATTGAGGGCAGCCAGCACACGCGATCGTTTTGAGGAAAACGAGCATGGCGATGTAGGTAAATAGAGTCGCTAAGAGGAGCGAGCATCTAAGATTGGCATTCAGAGGAATGGCCAACCCTTCGCGTGAGAGGCACCACGAGGACGAGCAAGCTGGGAAGAATGCGAAGCGCACAAAGGTTGGGATGGTTGAGTTTGAGCTATGGCTCAACGTTGGCAACTATACTTGATGGTGCTCAAGGCAAGCGAGGTGCTAGTTAAAGGATGAGATCATGCAAGGTGGAATGAGTTGCTCAGCGACCGAAAGAGTTGTGCAAAGCTCACAGAGGTGAGGGGAATTGCTAACTCGAAAAATTCGGTACTCATGCAAGGGCTTGTATGCGGATGACGGAATGTCCGTGACCATCCCAAGGCGACCGAAACTCCGTTCCATGGAGCATTGAAACTTTCTCTTCGGCATGTGAAGGATACGTCCGTAGGAGGCTGAAGTGTGCAGCGAGTTCAGCATGTTGCTAGGCCTTGAGTGGTGCAGTGGGGGCTGTATTGACGTGGAATCGTAATCTAGCAAGTGTGTTTGCAGGAGGCAGAACAATGCGCAATTTGTTCAGTAAATCGGAGTAGTCCAAGGGGATGGTGGTCTCCGAAACGAAGAGAGATGTTGCTCCAACGGGATGGATATCCAGGAGGGATAAATCCCGACTCTCCAGAGGGAGAATCACGTGCAATAGACTGCACATGTTGAGGAGTAGTACCTCAAAAACAACAACTTCACGAAGCTCAATGGACCGAGCGAGCGGCGAGGAGTCGTCGTATGATCTCGCTTGAGAGAATGCATTGGTGGATGCATTGCGAGATCAAGTGGGGGAGCGACCCAAAGCAACACAAATGAAGGCACACTTGGAGTCGATATAGAGATCAGACTCAAGGGAGGGCTGACCCGTGGAATGGTGGGCGCGAGGGCCACCATCAACTCAATGACAAAAACGAGGAGCGAAGCAACTTGGGTGTAACTTAGCGAAGTACCCAAGCCGCATGAAGTGAGTCGGCATAGAAGTGGGAACATGGAGCGGAGGCGCAGAGCTTTCCTTAGACAAAGGTCAAGGACATGAACTCTTGTAGAGGCAAGAGCAGGATCATGTTGTTCCATGGGTCCTTTATTTCTGATAGAGCGGTCTCGGATTGCATGGTGCCAAAGACGAAGGGAGCTTCTAGGCACATGCACCTTATCTCGAAGAAGCATTTGATGGAGGAACTGAGGCGACTCAGCTTGCGGAAACAAAGTTGGGTTCAGAAGGCCTTGGCACGGGGCAAGAGGACGCGGAGGCGGGTACTCTTGAAGAATATGCCACAGTGTTGCCATTCAAGTTGCCATGAAAGGGAGCGGTGCATAGCGGAGATTGTGCTGGTAGGGGCAGAGGCCCAGGATCCAGACAATGGTGCACTAATTGCAGCGAAGTCAGTGGACTTCAGGAGCTACTAGGCAATGGACTGTCCTAGAGCGGTGCTTCGTCTAGGTGTGACCCAAGAGCGGGTGGACGAAGGTCGATTGCCAAAGGAGCGAACACAATTGAAAGTGGAAGAGGCCCTGCAATGTGGTGGCAGAGACCACAAATGGAGGGACCACAATTCGAGTTCATTCCACAAGGATCAGAAGGCAATAGAGATGTCACCAGGAGGCGACATGGTGCAGCGGATCGTGGTGGAACAGTTCGTGGCAATGTGATACACACGGGTAAGTCCCGTGAGGGACTTATCATACGGAGGTATGATCAGGAGCTACTGGCAGCTCCACTTCGGTGGACAACACGACGGTAAGAAGGGCTATGGATTCAAAGAGTGAAGGCCATGGTACCGCAGAGGCGGGTCTCCCGTGCGTGCATCGAATTTTGCATCGGATGAAAGCCTTGGTCATCAGCATATGGAGGCTGTGTTCTACCAACGGAAAGTTCGAATGCAAGTGCTAGTGAGTCCCATGAGAGGGACTTGATCATGCAGAGGTATGATCGAAGCAAGCTGGAGAGTTGGACTGCTCCAGAGCCAATATTCGCTTAAGGGAGCCTGGCAAGTCAGAGGACAAGGTCGAGTAAGCGAACGTTGCTACCAATGAAGCTAAGGCGAAAGTGAAGGACTTCGGGTCATGCAAGAGTGCACGACCAAGGAACGAAGCAGGCAGTACGCGGTGCTATACCTTTGCTACTCAGTGGAGTAGGCGGCAGGGTTGATGAAGAAGACGGTACAATCCCAAAGGCGACCAAAACTATTAGAGACTTACTCTAAGTTGGGGTGAAAACTTCCTGCATTCCAGAAGTTCGATGGCATTGAGAAGGTGAATCACAGTAGCTAACTCAACGCAAGGAGTGCAAACACTTCGAGTGCTTCAGAAGTGTGAGCAAAGAGTAGGTGAAGGCCATGGTACCACAGAGGTGGGACTTCTGTGGAGTCATCGATCCCTTGCTCTCATGGGGGGAGAGTGCTTGGTCGTGAATGGGGCCGAGAAGGTGGAGCATGCAGAGGCAAACTCCAAGTACTAAGACAAGGCTGAAGGGCAGAGGCCAAGGGACTTCATAAGACCAGTGTCAACGAACTTCTCATCAAGATAGCCGAAAGTGAAGGACTTCGGGTCATGCAAGAGTGCACGACCAAGGAACGAAGCAGGCAGTACGCGGTGCTATACCTTTGCTACTCAGTGGAGTAGGCGGCAGGGTTGATGAAGAAGACGGTACAATCCCAAGGCGACCAAACTATTAGAGACTTACTCTAAGTTGGGGTGAAAACTTCCTGCATTCCAGAAGTTCGATGGCATTGAGAAGGTGAATCACAGTAGCTAACTCAACGCAAGGAGTGCAAACACTTCGAGTGCTTCAGAAGTGTGAGCAAAGAGTAGGTGAGTGCACGACCAAGGAACGAAGCAGGCAGTACGCGGTGCTATACCTTTGCTACTCAGTGGAGTAGGCGGCAGGGTTGATGAAGAAGACGGTACAATCCCAAAGGCGACCAAAACTATTAGAGACTTACTCTAAGTTGGGGTGAAAACTTCCTGCATTCCAGAAGTTCGATGGCATTGAGAAGGTGAATCACAGTAGCTAACTCAACGCAAGGAGTGCAAACACTTCGAGTGCTTCAGAAGTGTGAGCAAAGAGTAGGTGAAGGCCAGTAACCAGCTCGATGCATGGAGTACAACCCTTGAGAAGGCGGGCGAAGTCAAGTAACCATTGCCTTCTCAACTCTTAAGAGAATGGGCGAAACCGAGTACCCCAATTCTCTTATCTATCCAGTAGAGGAGCTCTACACAGGTTCAAAGGCCCCTCGAAGATATTAGAAGACAATAGTTGTCAAATCCTCACCAATGGTGATCAGTGCTACTGAGAGTAGATTATCTGCTTCATTTCCTAACAGAATGTCAATCAAAAGCGGACGTGATGCGAATCTACTTGGAAATGACAACTAAGTGAAAGAAGAGTCGATGAACAAATTTTGTGGAGGAAGGACCCAAAAACTTCAGAAGTTTGCGAGGCGATGCTCGTTAAAGCTCCAACAAGCATCCACCCAGTTCAAGCATCATGAGGCATTTGAGAGACTGGCGCATAGTAAGGATGGTCTTTTTCTTCATCTGGAGGATCCACAGGAATCAACAGGGATCAACACAACTCAGCTAACCCCACACTAAACTCAGAGTCATTGGTGAGTTGAAGCAGTATGGCGGATCAAAGGTTCGACTACTCAAAAAAAAAACAGCAGCGGAGAACAGCTGGGAGCCAAGGGGCGCATTGCAACTGGCATAGAAGATTAAAGACTCAGCAAAGGCGAGGAGTTGTAGTGTCGGCAAAGGCTTCGACGAGGACGTCGAAGGAATAAGTGGGGGAGAATGTCACGGACAAACTTCAAAATAGGATGTTTGATGCAATGCTTATGTATGTCCGTGTCTTTTGGTATGTTCATGCTTTGAACAGCATGTAGAGGGACGGTCGAAGGCTTAATAGTCCCATTTTAGTTTCGGTTTGTAGTGGACCATTTTACCCCTTTGTTGTACAACTGTTCAGAGCTTGTAAAGTTTGTTTGTAATTTGCATTGTCTAAGAAGTGTTTCCGGAGATGATTGCTTGTGGATCCCGAGTGAGGCGTTTTCTCTAACCCGTTTTCTCTGTTGCAGGTCCTAAGGGACCATGGGAGGTTTTGGGGAGGCTGACTTTTGCGGACGGACACGCAAGGGTGCCGCACGACTTAGGCAAAACCAGCTAAGTCCGTGACAGTACGAAGGTTTTTCCGAAAATGACGTGATTCTATCCGTTGCACTAATTCAGCCCCCCCTCTTAGTGTCGACCCTGATCCTAACAATTGGTATTAGAGCGGGGTTAACTCTCAATTGGATTAAAACCCAAGAGAGATGGCATACGCCGGAAATCAAGAGAGCCACTCTATTACACGTCCACCCATGTTCAATGGGACGGACTACACCTATTGGAAGACCCAAATGAGGATCTTCCTTATTTCAATAGATTTTGAACTTTGGAATATTATCAAAAATAGATTTTCGAAGTCTTCTCTTCCAATGATCGATTGGAATGAATTGGAGAAGAAGACTTTCGCTCTTAATGCAAAGGCAATGAATGCCTTATTTTATGCGCTTGATAAAAACGAGTTCAATCGTGTTTCGGTTTGTGAAACCGCATTTGATATTTGGTATACACTCGAAGTGACTCATGAAGGCACAAGTAAAGTGAAAGAGTCAAAAATCAATCTTTTGATACATTCTTTTGAACTTTTCTGAATAAAACCGAGCGAGACTATTGGTGACATGTACACCCATTTCACGGATGTCGTCAATGGTCTAAAAGGACTCGACAAAAGTTTTTCGGATTTTGAGCTCGTAAATAGGATTCTAAAATCCCTTCCTAAGAGTTGGGACCCTAAAGTCACTGCTATTCAAGAGGCTAAAGATTCAAACAACTTCCCTCTTGAAGAATTAATCAGGTCATTAATGACCAACAAAATGACTTGCAAAGCTCATGAAGAGAAAGAAGACATCCTTCCAAAGAAAAGGAAGGATATGACACTTAGAACTTTCGAAGACTACTTGAGAGAAAACTCAAGTGATAAATGTTGAATCTCGGATTTTGATGATGAATTCAATTGTCATGTTTTATCTAATCAATATGTTGAGATAAGTATGCAGGATTAACTACGACAGCTTGAAGACATAAAGCAAGTCTACCGAAGTCAAGTTTGATGGGTGTTTGAGAGTCCGTTGAGAGTCCGAAGATTCGTCGGAGATGCTGCCGGAACCAATCGAGAAGAAATCGGGGACTTATCGGAGTTTTCGGAAGTCCGCCGAAGAGATCATCGGAGGTTCGCAGAGATCACCGAGAAGGCTTGGCTACTCGTTGACTTCGCCACAAAATCGGGAGCCAGCTGGGAGTCCGTCAGAAGAAATCCAAGGGCGTATCGGAAGTCCATCGAAAGATCGCCGGAAAGATTGCCGGAACAAGACTTGAAGTTCGCCGGTTAAAAACTTGCTTAGGAGTATGTCTTTAGTTACGTAGTTTAAATGTAATTAAGGTTAGGATTAAGAAATAATCCTATATCTTGATTAGGGGCCAATTGGGCCCAAAATGAAACCTGGTTTGGGCCGGACTTAAAGCCCAACCAGTGACTAGTAAGGTCGGGCGGTGGAACTGCCGGTCTCGGCGGTGGCACCGCCCAGCACCCGAGAGCTAGGTGGTGGAACCGCCGGTCTGGGCGATGGCACCGCCCAGCACCCGAGAGCCAGGTGGTGGCACCGCTGGAATGGGTGGTGGCACCGCCCAGTACACTGTCAGTGTCAAAATTGACAGGCGGTGGCACCACCACTGATAGGCGGTGGCACCGCTAGCTTCGGGAACCGAAGAGAATTCAAATTTTGGAGCCCAAATTTGAATCCTCTTGAGGCCTATAAATACCCCTCAATTCTCAGCAGAGAACACAACCTTTGAGGTGTAAGAAATTGAGATAAAGCCTTAGGAAAGTCTTTAGTAAGTCTTGCTTTCAATTGTTTGAGTGTTCACCTCCTTCTTTCTCTTTGAAAACTTGTAAGAGTGTGAACCACTTGTAAAAGGTTGTAAGAGGGGTATTTGTCCTTCCCCTTCAAAGAGATTTGCTAGTGGAAGTTGGGAGCCTCATCGAAGAAGGCTTCACAAGTGGATGTAGGTCATTTTGACCGAACCACTTTAAATTGGTGTGTTCCTTGAATGTGTGAGTTCTTACTTTTCTGCAATCATTATCTACATACCAAGTTCTTACTTTTCAGCAATCATTATCTACATAGCAGCAAGTTTTCGTTTTTCACTTTACTCAAGTTACTATCGAAACGAAATCTCCTTGCATTTTACGAAATCGTTTTCAAACTCACAAGTTTAATCCGCTACACTCATTCACCCCCCCCTCTTAGTGCCGCTCCGATCCTAACAATTGGTATCAGAGCAAGGCTCACTCTCATATTTGGTTTAATACCCAAGAGATATGGCTTACTCTGGCATGCATGAGGGACACTCCATTACACGTCCACCTATGTTTAATAGGTCGAATTACATGTATTGGAAGACACGTATGAGAATCTTCCTAATTTCCATGGATTTCGAGCTTTGGACTATTGTTGAAAATGGATTTCAAAAATCTTCTCTTCCGATAAGCGAATGGAATGAATCGGAGAAGAAAGTTTTTGCTTTAAACGCAAAGGCTATGAATGCCTTGTTTTGTGCACTAGACAAAAATGAATTTAATCGCGTTTCAATTTGTGATTCTGCTTTTGATATTTGGAGAACTCTTGAGGTCACTCATGAAGGCACTAGCCGAGTGAAAGAGTCCAAAATCAATATTCTTGTGCACTCTTACAAACTTTTTCGAATGAAACCAAGTGAGTCCATCGGAGACATGTACACCCGTTTCACGGATGTCATCAATGGACTCAAAGCTCTTGGTAAAGATTTTTCTAACTTTGAATTAGTAACTAAAATCTTAAGATCCCTTCCTAAAAGTTGGGATCCAAAAGTTACTGCCATTCAAGAGGCCAAGGACCTTAAAACATTCCCTCTTGAAGAACTTATTGGGTCTCTAATGACCTATGAAATGATATGTCAAGCTCATGACGAGCTCGAGAACCCCCTTCCAAAGAACAGGAAGGATATGGCACTCAAATCACAAGAAGATCACTTGAAAGGAACATCAAGTGATGAGGACAGTGACAATGACATTGCACTTTTGACTCTAAAATTTAAAAAATTTATAAGAAAGAACAAATTTAAAAATAACACCAAAAACAAACTTGAACATAAAAAGGACCAAGTGATATGCTATGAATGCAAGAAGCCGGGGCATTTCAAAAATGAATGTCCCCAAGCCAAAAAGAGAACATCAAAGAAGAAGGCGCTCAAAGCAACGTGGGATGATTCAAGCGCATCCGAAGAAGAGGAGTCCAACACCGAGCAAGTTGCTCAATACGCCCTAATGGCCATCGGAGAGGAGGTAACGAATTTAATTGATGCAGATTTATCTTATCATGAATTATTAAATGCCTTCCATGAGTTATTTGATGAATGCAAAACAATTAGTAGAAAATATAAATTGTTAAAAAAGGAGCATGATAGTCTTACTTGTAATTTTGATAAAATAAAAACTGAATATCATGATAGTTTAGCTCCATGCATAAAATGTCATGATCTAGAAACTCTCCAAAAGGAGAACTTGCTACTTAAGGACACCTTGAAGAAATTCGAGGTCGGTAGCAAGTCTTTGAACATGATCCTTACAAATAAGGGTCACGTTCCTAAAAGAAGTGGAATCGGATTTGTGAGAAGTTCTCACCAAAATCCAACCACCTTCATTAAAGGTCCTATCTTACATGTTCAACACCAAAGCAATTGCAACTTTTGTTGCAAATATGGACATAAAACTTATCAATGTCCATTCAAGAAAATTAGTCCGAACAAATTGATTTGGGTTCTTAAAGGAACCATTATCAAGTCTATGCAACATGATAAACAAGTTAGATCAGTTTTTGAGGCACCCAAAAGTAAATGGGTACCTAAAAATAATCCCTTCTTGTAGAAACATACACCATCACAAGCTAGGAGCAAGAGATGGTACCTTGATAGTGGATGCTCAAGGCATATGACCGGAGATCCATCCTAATTCTCCAAGCTCACTAGCATAGACGAAGGCTATGTCACCTTCGGAGACAACAACAAAGGCAAAATCATTGGCAAGGGAACCATAGGTAACAAATTAAACTTTTCTATTGATAATGTATTACTAGTTGATGGATTGAAACATAATCTCTTGAGTATTAGTCAATTATGTGATAAAGGTTATATCGTTAGATTTGAATCAAATGTGTGTATTATTGAAAAACCAAACAATAACATGACTATGATTGCATTAAAACAAAATAATGTCTACACCATCAATCTTGATGAACTAGGTAATGAAATGTGCCTCTCCACTTTAAAAGATGATGCTTGGCTTTGGCATAAGAGATTAGGTCATGCAAGCATGAAACTAATATCTAAGATCTCCTCTAGAGAATTAGTACGATGGATTCCCAATATGAAGTTTGTTAAGGACAAAGTATGCGATGCGTGTCAACTAGATAAACAAATAAAAACTAGTTTCAAACCAAAAAATCAAATTAGCACCACTAGACCATTACAATTGATCCATTTGGACTTATTTGGACCAATTGACACGACAAGTCTAGGAGGAAGCAAATACGCTTTTGTGATTGTAGATGATTATACAAGATACACTTGGACCTATTTCTTGGCTCACAAAAGTGATTGTTTCAAATGTTTCTCTAAATTTTGTAAACTCACTCAAAACGAAAAAGGATTCATGATTTCATCAATTCGGAGTGATCACGGCGGCGAATTTCAAAACCACGATTTCCAAAATTTTTGTGAAGTTAACGGATATAACCACAACTTCTCTACTTCAAGAAACCCGCAACAAAATGAAGTATTAGAAAGAAAAAATAGAAATCTACAAGAAATGGCAAGAACTATGTTGAATGAACATAGTCTACCCAAGTACTTTTGGGCTGAAGCCGTGAATACGGCTTGCTACATCATGAATAGGGTTTTAATAAGACCATCTCTATCAAAAACTCCCTATGAATTATGGAATAACAAAACACCAAATGTTTCTTATTTTAAAGTTTTCGGTTGCAAATGCTTTATTTTAAATGAAAAGGATGCCTTAGGAAAATTTGATGCTAAATCCGATGAAGGCATCTTTCTTGGTTACTCTTCCGTTTCTAAGGCTTTTCGTGTTTTTAACAAAAGAACCTTCGTTATAGAAGAGTCTATTCATGTAATTTTTAATGAAATTTCCGAGTTAAAGAAAAATGATTTTGATGATGATATTGGTTTTGAAAATTTGGATTTAAAGGAACCCCCTCCTCAAAATAGCAACTTGGATGCATCTTCTTCCAAAATCTCCTTACCCAAGGAATGGAAGTATGTAGATGCTCATCTAAAAGAGCAAATTATAGGAGATACATCACAAGGGGTTCAAACTCGTTCTTCTTTTAAGAATTTTTGTGCTAATGCTGCCTTTCTCTCTCAAATCGAACCTAAATGCATAGACGAAGCCTTGAAAGATGATTCTTGGGTCATTGCAATGCAAGAGGAATTGAATCAATTTGAGAGGAATGAGGTATGGAAGCTTGTTCCTCGACCTAGTGACCATTTAGTCATTGGTACTAAATGGGTCTTTAGAAACAAGCAAGACGAATATGGTATCATGGTTAGAAACAAGGCTAGATTAGTGGCCAAAGGTTTCAACCAAGAAGAAGGTATCGACTACGAAGAAACCTTCGCTCCTGTGGCAAGATTAGAAGCCATTAGGATGCTCCTTGCCTATGCTAGTAGTAATAATTTTAAACTATTTCAAATGGACGTCAAAAGTGCCTTCTTGAATGGTTTTATTTCGGAAGAAGTATATGTCGAACAACCTCCTGGATTTGAAAATTCTCTTCTTCCTAATCATGTATTCAAATTAACTAAGGCTCTCTATGGTTTGAAACAAGCTCCTAGAGCTTGGTACGAAAGGCTTAGTTTCTTTCTTATTTTAAATAATTTTACCAAAGGCAAGGTTGATACTACATTGTTTATCAAACATTTTAAAAACAATTTTCTTATTGTGCAAATTTATGTTGATGATATTATTTTTGGTTCTTTGGATGAATCACTATGTGAATCATTTGCCAAAAATATGAGTCATGAATTTGAAATGAGTTTAACGGGAGAATTAACCTTTTTCTTAGGCTTACAAATTAAGCAACTAAGAAATGACATCTTTGTTAGTCAAACTAAATATGCTTTAGATTTGCTAAAGAGATTTAATATGGAAAGCTCAAAAGCTATTAACACTCCTATGAGCACATCCACTAAGTTAGAAGTTGATGAAAGTGGAGAAAACTTTGATCAAAAACCTTATAGGGGTATGATAGGAAGTTTACTTTACCTCACTGCAACTAGACCAAATATCATGTTCAGTGTAGGACTTTGTGCTAGGTTTCAATCGAACCATAAGATATCTCATCTCAAAGCGGTTAAAAGAATACTTAGATATCTTAAAGGTACCACAAATCTAGGATTATGGTATCCGAAAACCGAGAAGTTTGAGTTAATTGCTTATGCTGATGCAGATTTTGTTGGATGTAGATTAGATAGAAAAAGAACATCAGGAACATGTCAATTTTTGGGACATGCTCTTGTTTCCTGGTCATCTAAGAAACAAAACTCGGTTGCACTATCAACAACCGAAGCTGAGTATATAGCAGCTAGTGCATGTTGTGCACAAGTTGTGTGGATGAAAAACACCTTAGAAGATTATAAAGTTCATCTTAAAAATATTCCCATTAAATGTGATAACACAAGTGCTATATGTTTAACAAAGAATCCAATTCAACACTCAAGAACAAAACATATTGATATTAGACATCACTTTATACGAGATCATGTCACTAATCATGATATAGTTATAGAGTTCATTGATACTAAACATCAACTAGCTGATATTTTTACAAAGCCTTTAAGTGAAGAACAATTTGATTTCATTAGAAGAGAATTAGGAATGTTAATGTGTCCGAATGCTTGAACTCATTAAATTTATTTTTCAGACTTTCTTGATTCAATGATCAAATCACTTAATTGCTATGATGATTCTACGTGCCTTAATAACATGTTGGAAATTTTGTGTTTTGGATATAAAAATTTCCATAATAACAAGCATGTTTTATCTTCGTGATTGCGTTTTGAAAATCTTTAGAAAAACCTTCTCCGAATGCATGAAAATGTTAAATTTCAGATTTGGTATCTTCTTGATCCTAACAATCAGATTTTCTAGATACATCATTCTCTTCCAACTTAATGTAGCTTTCATAAGCATATGTCATATCGAGTTTGATTCATATCATTGATTTTTGACATATGGAATCAATTAGCAAATGCATCTCTCATAAACTTATCATGTAAAAAATAATAATAATAATAATAACAAATAAAAAGGAAGAAGTTTTCAAAGCTATCTCCATGTCATGTCTTCCTTGAGATGCTTGTATATTTGGTATCCTATCACTCTTTGTTGAAAAATGACATGAACTTGCTTATGGCATCTCACTTATATTTAAAATTTGCTTATATTGTTCTCCTTTTTGTTGATGACAAAGGGGGAGAAATATATGAATTGATGCTATGAGTGTCATATTTGAATGAGAAATTTTTACATGAATTGATGCTATAATTGCCAAATTTGCATTATGCCATGATTGCATCATGTTAAGATATCAAGAACTTGCATTGCAATCTTACATGTTGATATCTTACCATATGATGAATCGCTTCGATTACTATCTTTTACACTTGAAATGTAAAAATTGAAAATGAATGTCAAGCCTTGACATCATTTTCAGAGAGATACATCATGATAGGAATCATGATGGAGTATTGATAAGGTTAAGCATCTTAACTTATCAATATGTCTGTTGAATTCAAAGGCTTTGAATTCAAGAATGTCTTATCTCAAGTATGGCATATAGATAGGGGGAGTGAAAGTTAACTCCGTTATCAATTGATTGTCATCATCAAAAAGGGGGAGATTATTGAATCTCGGATTTTCATGATGAATTCAATTGTCATATTTTATCTAATCCATATGTTGAGATAAGTATGCAGGATTAACTACGACAGCTTGAAGACATAAAGCAAGTCTACCGAAGTCAAGTACGATGGGTGTTCGAGAGTCCGTTGAGAGTCCGAAGATTCGTCGGAGATGCTGCCGGAACCAATCGAGAAGAAATCAGGGACTTATCGGAGTTTTCGGAAGTCCGCCGAAGAGATCATCGGAGGTTCGCAGAGATCACTGAGAAGGCTCGGCTACTCGTTGACTTCGCCACAAGATCGGGAGCCAACTGGGAGTCTGTCGGAAGAAATCCAAGGGCGTATCGGAAGTCCGTCGAAAGATCGCCGGAAAGATCGCCGGAAAAAGACTTGAAGTTCGCCGGTTAAAAACTTGCTTAGGAGTATGTCTTTAGTTATGTAGTTTGAATGTAATTAAGGTTAGGATTAAGAAATAATCCTACATGTCTTTTACTTGACAACAAAAGAGAGATCTTAATATTATAGATTTAGTGGCATATACTATGGCATTGGAGGAGGAAATCAATGCTAAATTCGAAGCATTCGAGGTGTGAATGGAGGATAAGATTCAGACTCTCTTTACTTGACTCAGTTTGGGCTAACCACCAAACCCGAAAAAATCACATCAAAGAGAGAGCTCTGACCAATCACACCAAGCCCAAAGATATGACTTTCAAGAGAGGGGAGGCTCTATGACTGATCCCAACTATCCACGTACGAGGGTGGACTTCCCTAGATGAGAAGAAGGAGACCCGATTGGTTGGATCTCATGCGCCGAGCAATATTTTCGGTACCACAAAATCGTGGACATATCTATAGTGAAAATTACGGCTATATATCTTGAAGAGGATGCCATATAGTGGTTTGACTAGTTTGAACACACTCATGGAGTCCTCTTAAGGCGATAATTCAAAGAAGGACTGTTGATCCACTTCGGACCAACCGATTACAAGAACATTGATGGACAACTAGCAAAGATTCGACAAACCTCCACCATTCAGGAGTACCAAACTAGGTTTGAAAGGTTATCTAATCAAACTTATGATTAGTCTATAAAACAACTATTAGGGACCTTCATTGAGAGCTTGAGGCCGGAGATCTAGAGAGAAGTTAAAGCGTGACAACTGTACACGCTTATGTCAGCCATCTCTTTCGCATGACTTCAAGAGGAGCGATTGAACCATGAAGCTCGGAGGACTAAGGTCACTCCCCAACTAACAATACCGAATCCCTCAGCCCCGCCTACTATCAACTGAGCCCCTGCACCAAAAAGGTTAACAAGAGAAGAGCTTCGGGAGCGATTTGCGAAGGGGTTATGTTGGCATTGCGACGAGCCGTGGAGCTGCAAGCATCACTATAGAAAAGGGAGACTTCTTATGATTGAACTAGTAGAAGAAGAGGTTATTGAACATCTAGAAGAGAGCCTTGAACATAAAGAAGAAGATGTAGAAGAAGAGCCACAACCGACAGACAATATAGTACATGCGCTAGCTGACTACTCAAACCCGCAAATAATGAAAGTTGGAGGCCTTCTCAAACAACAATCGATCACTGTTCTCATCGGAACGAGCAGTACTAATAACTTCCTAAACAGTAAGGTTGCTGCTTGGATGGCACTCCACATCGAAGGTTGCAGCAAGTTCGATATAAAGGTCACCGATGGCAGAACCCTAAAGTGTGACCAAAGATGCCTGCAGGTGAAACTATTACTGCAAAAACAAGAAATTATCGCCGATTTCTTCCTCCAACCAATTGATGAATATGAGGCTATGCTTGCTATAAAATGATAGACTACACTAGGTGATGTCTCTTGGAACTTTTCTAAATTAATTATAAAATTCTATTGCAAAGGCAAATAGATCATCCTACGCAAGAAGCGCAGAAGCAACATAACCACTGTTTCGACCCAACGAATGGAGAAAATTTTAAACAAGGTAAATGGTGGCTTTTGTTGAATCTCGGATTTTAATGATGAAGTCAATTGTCATTTGTTATCTAATCAATATGTTGAGATAAGTGTGCAGGATTAACTACGATAAAAGTAAGACATGCAGTAGGAGTTGCACCGGAGTCAAGACTATGATCACGTTGGGGGTTCGAGAGTTCGACGGAAGTCCGGACGATCATTGGAGGTTCTGGGGGAACAAATCCGAGAAGTCCAGGAGCTTGCCAAAGAAGCTCATCGGAACTCACTAAGTGGATCGTCGCAAGTCCAGGAGTTTGTCGGAAGTCCACCGGAGCATTGCCGAGGGTTCGTCGGATGTTCGCCGGAAGTTCGCCGGAAGCTCGCCGGAAGAAGCGATTGACGCACTAGAGCAAGTTGTAGTAAATGTCTTGAAAATATCGTAGTTAGCATTATGATTAAGTTAAAATGGGAGGTGATCCCATTAACTTAATCTTAGGGCAATTGGGCCCTTGACAAACCCAAATTGGGCCGAATGGATTAGCCCATTCGGACCCATATTTCCTGGCCGGCGGTGGCACCGCCCAAGAGCCGAGTCTCCTAGGAAAGCTGAGCGGTGAAACCGTCCATGTCAGGCGGTGGCACCGCTTGGGCTCGGTCTCCGAGTGAGGCTGGGCAGTGGCACCGCCCCTGTCAGGCAGTGGTAATGCTCGAGCTCGGTCTCCGAGCTCTGTCAAGCAGTAGTACCGCCCAGTTATGGCGGTAGTACCACCAGGACCCCGGAATTCCGGGAGATGACACTTTTGAGCTCCAAATTCAAACCAATTTGGGGCCTATATAAACCCCACCCTTTCACGCATGAAAGGGTACCGAAACTTAACATTTATTCTGAGATTTTGAGAGCTTAAAAGTGTTGTAAAAGGCAAAAAGTTCTTCTCCCTCTTTTCTTCCATGTTTTGATCATTCAAGAGAGGAGTGAAAAATCTGTAAGGGTTGTCTCCTAAGCCCATCAAATGGAGTGAAACTGTAAAAGGGTGGTTGGCCTTCACTTATTGAAGGAAGGCCTCTAGTGGATGTTGATGACCTCGTCGGAGGAGGAAGTCGAAAGTGGATGTAGGTCACGTTTGACCGAACTACTCTAAAACTTAGGTTTGTAGTTACTTATTACTATTACCTTACTACAAACCCCTTCAATATCTTACTGCCTTCAATACTTTTCTGTATGCTTTCAATCTAAGCATATTTCTGAAATCGGTTTTCAACGTATGAAGGTTTTTCCGAAAATGACGTGATTCTATCCGTTGCACTAATTCAGCCCCCCCTCTTAGTGTCGACCCTGATCCTAACAATTGGTATTAGAGCGGGGTTAACTCTCAATTGGATTAAAACCCAAGAGAGATGGCATACGCCGGAAATCAAGAGAGCCACTCTATTACACGTCCACCCATGTTCAAAGGGACGGACTACACCTATTGGAAGACCCAAATGAGGATCTTCCTTATTTCAATAGATTTTGAACTTTGGAATATTATTAAAAATAGATTTTTGAAGTCTTCTCTTCCAATGATCGATTGGAATGAATTGGAGAAGAAGACTTTCGCTCTTAATGCAAAGGCAATGAATGCCTTATTTTATGCGCTTGATAAAAACGAGTTCAATCGTGTTTCGGTTTGTGAAACCGCATTTGATATTTGGTATACACTCGAAGTGACTCATGAAGGCACAAGTAGAGTGAAAGAGTCAAAAATCAATCTTTTGATACATTCTTTTGAACTTTTCTGAATAAAACCGAGCGAGACTATTGGTGACATGTACACCCATTTCACGGATGTCGTCAATGGTCTAAAAGGACTCGACAAAAGTTTTTCGGATTTTGAGCTCGTAAATAGGATTCTAAAATCCCTTCCTAAGAGTTGGGACCCTAAAGTCACTGCTATTCAAGAGGCTAAAGATTCAAACAACTTCCCTCTTAAAGAATTAATCAGGTTATTAATGACCTACAAAATGACTTGCAAAGCTCATGAAGAGAAAGAAGACATCCTTCCAAAGAAAAGGAAGGATATGACACTTAGAACTTTTGAAGACTACTTGAGAGAAAACTCAAGTGATAAATGTTGAATCTCGGATTTTGATGATGAATTCAATTGTCATGTTTTATCTAATCCATATGTTGAGATAAGTATGCAGAATTAACTACTACAGCTTGAAGACATAAAGCAAGTCTACCGAAGTCAAGTTCGATGGGTGTTCGAGAGTCCGTTGAGAGTCCGAAGATTCGTCGGAGATGCTGCTGGAACCAATCGAGAAGAAATCGGGGACTTATCAGAGTTTTCGGAAGTCCGCCGAAGAGATCATCGGAGGTTCGCAGAGATCACCGAGAAGGCTCGGCTACTCGTTGACTTCGCCACAAGATCGGGAGCCAGCTGGGAGTCCATCGGAAGAAATCCAAGGGCATATCGGAAGTTCGTCGAAAGATCGCCGGAAAGATCGCCGGAACAAGACTTGAAGTTCACCGGTTAAAAACTTGCTTAGGAGTATGTCTTTAGTTACATAGTTTGAATGTAATTAAGGTTAGGATTAAGAAATAATCCTATATCTTGATCAGGGGCCAACTGGGCCCAAAATGAAACCTGGTTTGGGCTGGACTTAAAGCCCAACCAGTGACTAGTAAGGTCGGGCGGTGGAACCGCCGGTCTGGGCGGTGGCACCGCCCAACACCCGAGAGCTAGGCGGTGGAACCGCCGGTCTGGGTCTGGGTGGTGGCACCGCCCAGCACCCGAGAGCCAGGCGGTGGCACCGCCCAATACACTGTCAGTGTCAAAACTGACAGGCGGTGGCACCGCCATTGACAGGCGGTGGCACCGCTAGCTTCGGGAACCGAAGAGAATTCAAATTTTGGAGCCCAAATTTGAATCCTCTTGAGGCCTATAAATACCCCTCAATTCTCAGCAGAGAACACAACCTTTGAGGTGTAAGAAATTGAGATAAAGCCTTAGGAAAGTCTTTAGCAAGTCTTGCTTTCAATTGTTTGAGTGTTCACCTCCTTCTTTCTCTTTGAAAACTTGTAAGAGTGTGAACCACTTGTAAAAGGTTGTAAGAGGGATATTTGTCCTTCCCCTTCAAAGAGATTTGCTAGTGGAAGTTGGGAGCCTCATCGAAGAAGGCTTCGCAAGTGGATGTAGGTCATTTTGACCGAACCACTTTAAATTGGTGTGTTCCTTGAATGTGTGAGTTCTTACTTTTCTGCAATCATTATCTACATACCAAGTTCTTACTTTTCAGCAATCATTATCTACATAGCAGCAAGTTTTCATTTTTCACTTTACTCAAGTTACTATCAAAACGAAATCTCCTTGCATTTTACGAAATCGTTTTCAAACTCACAAGTTTAATCCGCTGCACTAATTCACCCCCCCCTCTTAGTGCCGCTCCGATCCAAACAATAAAGACTGTAACGATGACTTGGCACTTCTAACAAGAAATTTTAAAAAATTCATTAAATGAAACAAGTTTAAAAATGACACTAAAAATAAATTTGAACCCAAAAAGGACAAAGTTATTTGCTATGAATGTAAGAAGTCAGGACACTACAAAAGTGATTGTCCCCAAGCCAAGAAGAGAACACGAAAGAAAAAGGCGCTCAAAGCAATGTGGGATGACTCAAGCGTATCCGAAGAAGAGGAGTCTAACACCGAGCAAGTTGCTCATTACGCCCTAATAGCCATCGGAGATGAGGTAACAAATTTAATTGATGTAGATTTATCATTTGATGAATTACTAAATGCCTTCCATGACTTATTTGATGAATGCAAAACTATTAGTAGAAAATACAAATTGCTAAAAAAGGAGCATGATAGTATTACTTGTAATTTCGATAAATTAAAAATTGAATATCATGATAGTTTAGCTGCATGTAAAAAATGCTATGATCTAGAAACTCTCCAAAAGGAGAATTTGCTACTTAAGGACACCTTGAAGAAATTCGAGGTTGGTAGCAAGTCTTTGAATATGATCCTTGCAAATAAGGGTCATGTTTTTAAAAGAAATGGAATCGGATTTGTGAGAAGCCCTCACCAAAATCCAACCACCTTCATTAAAGGCCTTATCTTACATATTCGACACTAAAGCAAATGCAACTTTTGTTGCAAACATAGACATAGAACTTATCATTGTCCATTCAAGAAAGTTAGTCCGAACAAACTTATTTGGGTTCCTAAAGGAACCACGATAAATTCTATCGCCCATAACCTGCTCCCTTTTAAAACCAAGCTAGGGCCGGTGGTAGAACTGACCCCAACTCATTTTCCACTCACCCTTGTAGCTCCAAACCTCCTTTGAACTCCATTCTCTCCCTCTAGCTACCCAAAACTCCCTATTTCCTGTAAGATCAAGAATCAATCCTACATCTTCTTGACGATCTCAACTAAGGTATTCTCTAAAAGGCTTTAATTTTCATTTTGTATTATCTTCTCTTGCTCATTATCTATCTTCATAATAGTAGTATTTATGGGTTCTAGAAGATCCTCTAGGGACAAAGGGAAGAGGAGATTAGAAAAAAACTATGATTCCACAATCTTTGATTCAAATCAACAAGCCCTAAAATTTGCATCCATAGAATTTAGACATGTTCATAAGGGAAAATATGTGACTTAGATGAACTAAGTGATTTAGAACCTATTCAATGGTTTGTAAATCTAAATCTACTTCCAATCCTACAAATAAGTGAACCTATCTACCCTAGACTTACTAGGTTGTTTTATAACAATTTACATATAGATGAAGAAGAAAAGGTGTCTACCTATCGTTTAGGACATCATATATCCATTATGGATACATCTATTTGCAACATAATAGGTATCCCAATGAAAGAAGGATGTTGTTATTTTCGAGGACAATGGGACGATGAAACGATTGGGACCACTTATGTTGATGCCTTAGGAACAATTTTTGGCAATCCTAACTTAATGATATTTCTAAAAAGTTATGAGCATTTATTGCCAATAAGCACCAAATTACTTCATCACATCTTGATTAGTATCATTCTCCTGAAACAATACCATCATGATGAAGTAAGCCAAATAGAACTATGCACCATGTATTAGATCATGAAAGGATATAACAACTATTTTGGTTACCTTATTTAACAAAACATGATAGAAATATCTAAAAGGGACATGATGCTAACATATGGTGGCATAATCACTAGAATACTCCATGCCTACGATATTCTAATTCCACCTAATGAAGAAGTTATAAAGCTAGATAGATTTAACTTTGATGTAAACTTTTTATGCTATTCACTTTGATCGCAATGCCACTTACTTTGATATGTTTAACTATTGGTATCTACGACTTGATGTATTATTTGGTGAGCATTTATGGAGTTAGGAATATTAATATTGATTGAACTTCGTTTTTGGATTTTCTTGATTCTTTGATCACTTAAATTCGGTGCTGAAAATTTTATATGAACTTGATATGATTGTATGCTTCAATAACATGTTTAGTTTAAAGTTGTAAATTTCATGCCTTGGTGCTAAAAGTTTCCATGACGATCATGTTATACTCTCATGATTGTGATTTGAGAAGTTTCAATCATACATCAGATTCTTAATCTTTGAGTACTACAAAGCACTAATAATTTTGCTTCATAATTGTGATTGAAAAGCTATGACAAAACATTGTCTGAATGCATGAATTTGTTAAATTTTATTTTCGGACTTTCTTGATTCTTTGATCAATCACTTAAATTCAATGCTGAAAATTTTATGATATGAATTTTCATGATGATAAGATTGTGTGCTTCAATAACATGTTTGCTTTAATGTTGGAAATTTTGTATCTTGATGCTAAAAGTTTTCATGATGATGAACATGTTTACCTACATGATTGTGATTGAAAAGCTATGATAAAACATTGTCCGAATGCATGATTTTGTTGTATTTCTCTTCCGGACTTAATGTATTTCTTGAAAGAAACTTTTATGAGCCTATGTCATATCAAGTTTATTTCATTGCTCCATGATTTTTGACATATAAAATTAATTAACAAATGCATCTCTCATGGATTTATCTTTTGAATTTTTAATCAAGAAATAGATTTAATATAATGATTCTTTCACATGAATTCCTTCTTGACGAAGGAAGATTTTTTTTTTAGATGAACACTTGCAAGGATTTGATTTCACATGTATATCTTGATCCTTGTAAAAATAAAGCATGATTTAATCTCTTCTCATTTTTAACTTCATTCAAAGTTTGTTCACAATGGCTTTCCTCCTTCATGCAAAATGTTACTGACAAAGAAAGAAGTAATGAAAGATATCTCCTTAGTCAACGTTTGAATGATACCATGTCATGATTGCTTGAAAAATAATTTGTATGAATGGTATCTTACCATTTATTGTTGAAAAATGACATGAATCTTTACCACACATATTACTATGCTTGAAATATGCTTGAAATGTTCTCCTTTTTGTTGATGACAAAGGGGGAGAAATATGTGGTAAATTGATGATAGAATGAATTATTATACACTTGAAATATTTGCATTAGTGATAAAATATCTAGAGCTTACATTATAATTTTACAAATTGATATCTTACCATATGATGAATTGCTATGATTGCTATATTTGCATTATGTTAAGATATCTAGAGTTCAATTTGTAATTTTACAAATTGATATCTTACCATATGATGAATTGATATGATTGACGTATTTGTATTATGTTAAGATATCTAGAGCTCAATTTGTAATTTTACAAATTGATATCTTACCATATGATGAATTGCTATGATTGCTATCCTTCACATTTGAAATAAGACTTAAAAATGGATGTCTTGCCTTGACATCATTTTCAGAAAGATACATCATGATAGGAATCATGATGGGGGTATTGATAAGTTTAAATGAACTTAACTTATCAATATGTCTCTTGAATTCAAAGGTTTTGAATTCAAGAATGACTTATCTCAAGTATGGCATATAGATAGGGGGAGTTAAGGTTAACTCCATCATCAATTGATTGTCATCATCAAAAAGGGGGAGATTGTTGAATCTCAGATTTTGATGATGAAGTCAATTGTCATTTGTTTATCTAATCTATATATTGAGATAAGTGTGTAGGATTAACTACGATGGCAGTAAGACATGCAACAAGTGTTGAGCCGGAGTCAAGACCAAGATCACATTAGGGGTTTGAGAGTTCATCGGAAGTCAGGACGATCATCGAAAGTTCTGCGGGAACAATCCGAGAACTCTAGGAGCTTGCCAAAGAAGCTCATCGAAACTCACTAAGAGGATCGTCACAAAGTCCAGGAGTTTGTTGGGAGTCCGCTGGAGCATCGCTGAGGGTTCGCCGGAAGCTCATCGGAAGAAGCGATTGACATACTGTAACATGATTTACAGTATTGATGTCTTAATTATTGTAGTTAGCATGTAGATTAAGTTAGGATTAGGAGGTGATCCCATTAACTTAATCTGGCGCCAACTGGGCCCTTAACAGACCCAAATTGGGCCGAATGGAACAGCCCATTCAGACCCAAAATTCCTGGCCGACGATGGCACCGCCAAGGCTGACAATGGCACCACCCAAGAGACTCGGTGTCCTAGGAATTCTGGGCAATGGTACCACTGGCAGTTATTACCGCTAACGGTGGTACCACCCCTATTAGGTGGTGGTACCACTAGAGCTCGATCTCCGAGCTCTACCAAGCAGTGGTACCGCTCAGTGACAGATGATAGGCAATAGTACTGCCCAATTATGGCGATGGTATTGCCAGGACCCTGGAAATCCGGGAATGGACACTTTTGAGCTCCAATTTTAAACTGATTGGGGCCTATATAATAAACCCTACCCTTTCCTATATGAAAGAAAACCGAAAAGCTTGGTTTTATTCTGAGTATTTGAGAGTTTAAAAGTGTTGTAAAAGGCTAGAGTTATTCTCTCTCTTTTCTTTCTAAGTGTTGATCATTCAAGAGAGGAGTGAAAACTTATAAGGGTTGTCTCCTAAGCCCGTCAAAAGGAGAAAAGTTGTAAAAGTGTGGTTGGCCTTCGCCTATTGAAGGAAGGCATCTAGTGGACGTCGGTGACCTTGTTGGAGGAGGAAGCCAAAAGTGGATGTAGGTCAAGATTGACCGAACCACTATAAATCTCGGTTTGCATTTACATTCTGCTCTTTATCTTAACTGCAAATTGCCTTCATTGATTTACATCAACTATACTTCCGCTTACTCTTAACTTTAAAGATCTTTCCGAAATGGTTTTCATACGAAAGTCGTTTTAACCGACGAAAGTTTTCCGTTGCACTAATTCACCCCCCCCACCCCCCACTTAGTGCTCTTGATCCTAACATTTTAGACCTAGACCTCTCTTCTCCCTTTAGAAGAACTTTCTAAATACTAGGAAGAAGGGACTCTACTCTTTAAGAGATATTACAATTTTTATTCAAGGATTCTTTCCCCCTTTTTAAATCACTTTCTTGCTATGTTAAGCAGGAAAGAGTCGGGTATTTATAGGCCCCAAATGGATTTAAATTTGGAGCTTGAAATTTAAATCTCTGAGATTTCGGGGTATAGGCGGTACCACCACTTACAGCTTGACACTAGGCAGTACCACCACCTAGTATGGTGATACCACTACCAAGCACACTGTCACTGGGTGATACCACTGCCCAGTCTGGTGGTACCACCACCTGACAGCCTCGGAGATCGAGTTTTTTGAATTTTCTGACTCACAAGCGGTTCCACTGCCTGTTTTGGCAGTGCCATAGCCTAACCCAACTTTTTGGTCGCTGAATGGGCTCCTAGTGAGCCCAAATTAGTCCCTAATTGAGTTAGCATGATTACACTAAAAGCTAACTCAATTAGCCCCCTAAACTACTTTGATCTTAGACAAATGATTACAAAGTATGAATCCTTTGTCCGACATGTCATTGGTTCATCCGGCGCTCGTCCGATCCTTCGGTACATTGTCCTGTCCTTCGGCTTATTGCCCAATTGACATGTTGACTCTTGTAACTTTCGATCTCCTTGGCGTTGTCTGATCCTTCGGCCCGACGCTCAAATTCACGGCATGAGCCTTCTACCAACACGTCGACCGATCCTCCGACCCGACGTCCAATCTTCTGACATGTTCACTCCAACCCAATGTCTGATTCCTTCTGTTTTAATCAATTTACCTCTCCTTGATCAAAACTAGTCCCGTGTTACTCAAAATATAGATTAGATGACTAACACATTAATTGATTTCATCATCAAAATTCAAGATTCAATAATTTCCCCCAATTTGATGATGACAACCAATTGATGACGAAGTTTAAACTAAACTTCCCCTATCAATATATCATATTGATAGAATCTTTAAATTCAAATTGAATTCAATTCAAAGCAAATTTAATCATGAATATTTACAATATGTCAATATAAACTCATGCATAATCAAAATATCCAATTACATCATCTAATGCATGATTGTCATCATGACTTCTCCCCTTTGTCATCAACAAAAGGAGAAGTGCAACTTTTAAGATTTAGAGATATGCAAGCTTAGCGATTTAGCAAAATTTTCATCACTTTGGAACATGCAAGCGAGTGAGTTCTTTCTTTTCTTTTGAGAAGTGCAAGCTAGCATTTTTTGCTTCCTTTACAAAGTGCAAGCTAGCAATTCTAGTAAGTTTTACATCATGCAAGTTAGCAAATTTTTACATCATTTTAGAAAATGTAAGTTAGCAATATTTAAGATGTTCAAGAAAGCAACTTTTGCTTTTTGAATATGCAAGTTAGCAATATTTGCTTCTCTTTTGAGATGAGCAAGCTAACATATTTTTGCATCTTCTTGAATTGTGCAAGCTAGCAAATCTTTCTCTTTTATGATATGCACACTAGCAATTCTTTCTCCCCCTATATCATTGGCAAAAGGAGGAAATAATATAACAATAGTGTAATTCATTTCTCTTTATATCAAATTTTGAATTATGACAAAGATAATGTGTCATTCTTTATGCAATATGGCATATAAAGTATTATTTCAAAAAATGATAATTGTTGTCTTTCACTTCATTTCATAAAAAAAATTATAAGTATTGCATGCATCATTTCAAATCATAAATATTTTAAATCATGATGGTATCAAAATATCAAATTACATTACATCCTACTATACATGATCATAACTTCTTATTTGTATGCATCAACATAATATCATGAGTATTGCATAATTTCATATCACCACATGAAAGATAACAAGAAAAACTTGGTGATGAGATATACTTTATAAATACAAGAAATTATACAAAGAAAAATTATATGAAGAAAGATGAGATCATGTGAATACCAAAAAACATGATTCATTTTGACAAATCTCCTCTTAAATAATCTGAAGGAAATCTTAGGAGGTCAAATAATAAAAGATCTTCAATAGAAATTTTAAGTCATGAATTCCAAAAAATATATTCTCTTTACTAAACAACAAAAGAATTATAGGAGAACAAATAATCAATGATCTCAATTCATGCATAAGAATTTTCAAGTCATAAAAAAATAATCATGATTTGTTTAGATGAATGTTCTCTTAAAAGAGTGAATCATATGGGAATCAAGAAAAAATATTTCATAAAATACATCTTAAGTCATAAACATCGGTAAATGATTTGATTGGATATATCATCTTATTATTAAAACGAATCATATGAAAAGAAATCCAAAATCATCATGTAAAATCATCAAAATCTTTTTCATAGTCCAAGATATTCATACAAATAGATTCATTATGATAATTTTCCTCTTTAGATGATAAAATCATATGAGAACAAAATAATTCATATAAAATACATCTCATGTCATAAACACAAATAAATCAAGTGTTTGGTTAAATATGAAAATAAATTATCAAATCCAAAATGATCATCAAAATCACTTTTCAGATAATAATGAAAGCAACATAAGTAGATTAAAAATAGCTCAAGTGCTTTTAGTTTCAAATTTTGTAATTGATTTCATGCAAACATGTCTTTGTCTTTTTTATGCCAAACAAAAATATGCATCAACGTTTAAAATGGAAAAAGAACTTTCGTTACGGCAAAGAATGATAAGACATTAATCAAAAGAATCATCATGCATAATTTCAAAATATAAACTCATTAAGCATGATTTCAAATCATTACTTCAAATCAAATATGATTTCATTAAACATAAAGCATCTTCAATCAAAATCATCATAACAAAAAATATAACACATTAAACATAATCATCAAACATGATTTCATAAAGCATAAAAATCAGAAATCATCAATTTAGATACACATTATTTTTTCTTAAAAACATACATAGGATTAATCATTAGATTTAAATCTAACATTTTATTGTATTTTCATAAAACATGCAATTATCATTGTTATTTTCAAAATTACCAGCATGATCCCAATAAATTTTTTTATTAACAATTTACATATAATTTTTCTAATCTAATTTAAAAACAACTTATGAAATACATCATGTAATTTTAAAATAAACTAAGTGGATTTTGATTACTTTATCGTCAAAAGCCATTAAGGAGTAGTTTGCCACCTCACCTTTGTTGGTTTGCTCCTCATCTTCGGATGAGCTCGATTTATCCTAGAGTGCTTCCTTCTTCTTGTGTTCATAGCAAGTAGTTATTTTTTTTTAAGTTTATTTTATTCTTTGATTTTTATTTTAAGGACTTTTTTAGCTTTATTGTGAGAAGTTCAAGTTCATCATCACTTGAACATTTGCTCGAGTAGTCTTCTTTTGTTTTAAGTATAAAATCCATTCTTTTTTTTAGAAGGTACTTCTCATGTTCATTAAGTTCATCATATGTCATTTCATAGGTCATCAAAGACCCAATAAATTCTTCAAATGGAAAATGATTTAAGTCTTTTGATTCTTATATTGTCATTACTTTCAAATCTCAATTTTTAGAAAGTGATCATAAAACTTTATTTACAAATTCAAGATTCAAAAAACTTTTACCAATAGCTTTTAGACTATTGACGACATCCGTAAAATGGGTATACATGTCAACAATAGTCTCGCTTAGTTCCATGTGAAATAATTCAAAATCACACATCAAAATATTTATTTTAAAGTCTTTAACTCTACTAGTGCCTTCGTGTGTAATTTCGAGTGTGTGCCAAATATCAAAAGTTGTTTCATAAGTAGAAATTTGATTGAATTCATTTTTGTCTAAGGTGCAAAATAGAGCATTCATAGCTCTAGCATTTAAAGAAAAAGTTTTCTTCTTTAAATCATTCCATTCGTTCATTGGAGTAGAAAACTTTTGAAAGTCATTTTCTATAATACTCCATAAATTTAAATCCAAAGAAAGTAAGAAAACTCTCATTTAAGTTTTCCAATATGTGTAGTTTGTCCCATTGAACATGAGAGGACGAACGATAGAAAAGCCCTTTTGAAAGCCGAAAAGAGATATTTCTCTTGGGTGTTAAACCAAATGAGAAATAATGAGGCTCTGATACCAACTATTAGGATCGAGTCAATACTAAGAGTGGGGGTGAATTAATGCAGTAGATAAAATCACGTCGGTTTTAAAAATGTTTTGATCAATTAAAATTGATCTAAAAAAGATGTTAAATTGAAACATGTTCGTAAGAGTGTGCAGCTAACTTAATGAGGAAATATGGCAGTTTGCAATTAAAATAAAGAGCAAAACAGAAATGCAAATCGAGTTTATAGTAGTTCGGTTGTCATGATCTACATCCACTCCTAATTTCTCCTCCGTTGAGGCAACCGGTATCCACTATCGGTCTTCCATTAATAGGTGAAGACCAACCACCTCTTTATAACTCTATTCTCCCTTTGATAGGTTTGGGAGAGAACCTTTACACCTCTCTTTTAGACTTAGATATCTCTTCTCCCTTTAGAAGAATATTTTAAATACTAGGATGAAGGGACTCTACCCTTCAAGAGAGATTACAATTTTTACTTAAGGATTCTTTCCCCCTTTTAAACTTACTTTCTTGCTATACCAAGCAGGAAAGTGTGGGGTATTTATAGGCCCCAAATGGATTTAAATTTAGAACCCAAAATTCAAATCTCCGATATTTCGGGCTATAGGCGATACCATCGCCTACACTGGGCAGTACCACCGCCTGTAGCTTGACACTAGGCAATACTATCACCCAATCTAAAGGTACCACCGCCTAACATACTGTCACTGGGCGGTGCCACCGCCCAATTTGGTGATACCACTGCCTGACAACCTCAGAGACCGAGTTTTTTAAGTTTTCCAACTCACAGGTGGTTCCACCGCCTGACCCAACTTTTAGGTCACTAAATGGGCCTCCAAATGAGCCCAAATCAATCCCAATTAAGGCTCAAATGGCCCCTAATTGAGTTAGCATGATTACACCAAAAGCTAACTCAATTAGCCCCCTAAACTACTTCAATCTTAGATAAATGATTACAAAGCATGAATCCTTTGTCCCGCATGTCATTGGTTTATCTGGCGCTCATCTGATCCTTTAGCGCATCATCCTCTTATTCACCGTATTACCCAATCGGCATGTTGACTCCCGCAACTTCTGATCTCCTTAGCACAATGTCCAATCCTGCGGCACGATACTCGAATTCACAGTATGAGTCTTCTGCCGACACATCGACCGATCCTCCAGCGCAACGTCCAATTTTCTGACATGTTCACTCAAGCCTAATGTCTGATTCCTCCTACTTAAATTAATTTACCTCTCCTTGATCAAAGCTAGTCCTGCGTTACTCAAAACGTAGATTAGATGACTAATACATCAATTGATTTTATCATCAAAATCCAAGATTCAATAGGTTCTCCCTGATGAAAGCTTCCTGCGTCACTCAAAACATATATCAAATCATAAACACTATCAATTAGTTTCATAATTAAAATATGAGATTCAATAGTATCCTTCCCTTCTTTTTGACAATGACAAATGGGGAGAAAAATTGCTAGCTTGTATATCTTAAAAGAGAAAAACATGCTATCTTGCACATTTAATGGGAGTTTGCTAGCTTGCTAGCTAGCTTGCATACTTCAAGAAGAAGCAAAAAGTTACTAGTTTGCATATCATAAAGAGAAGCAAAAAGATTGCTTATCTCAAAAGATGCAAAAATTTTGCCAACTTACGTATGTGTAAAATTTCCTAGCTTGCATGTTCCAAAAATTATGTAAAACATACTAAATTTGTTAGCTTGCAAATTACATAGAGAAAGAATTGCTAGAAACGTAAAAATGCTAGCTTGAACATTTCGAGTAGATGCAAAAACATGCTATCTTGCATATCTCAAAATGTGTAAAAATTTTATAAAAAACTTGCTAGCTTGCATGATGATAAATGCAATGATTTGAAATTATATCTCAAAAACTTGCTAGATGCACTTCTCCTTTTTATTGATGACAAAGGGGGAGAAGATGTAATGATGAGTTGAATCATGCATGGTAGGATGTAATATACTTTGATATTTTGATACCATGATGATACTTATGATAATGATCATGCATATGATATATGCAATACTCATGATTTTATTATGATGTATATGATGTATTATATATGATGTGAATCATGATTGATTTGATTTGAATTCAAGGTTTTATCAATATGGCATATTGATAGGGAGAGTTAAGGTTAACTCCGTCATCAATTTATTGTTATCATCAAAAAGGGAAAGATTATTGAATCTCGAATTTTGATGATAAAACCAATTGATAGTGTTTATCTGATCTATGTTATGAGTGACGCAAGAAGCTTCGATCAGGGAAAGACAATTAAAGCAGGAAGAATCATGTTGGGCCGGAGTGGAACATGTCAGAAGATTGGACGTCGAGCTAGAGGATCGATCGACATATCGGTAGAAGGCTTTGGGCCATGGGTTCGGGCATCAGGCCAAGAAGAGTGGATATTGTGCTAAAGAAATCGGAGTTGTGGAGGTCAACTGGCCGATTGGGCAATAGGCCACAAGGGAGGATGATGTATCGAAGAATCGGATGAAACATCGATGAACCAATGACATGCCGGACAACATTTGATTCAAGCCTTGTAATAATTGTCTAGATCAAAGTAAGTTTGAAGTGTGTAGGATTAACTATGATAATGATCAAGGCATAAAGCAAAATGAAGTCCCAGAGTCAAGAATAAGATTTCATTAGGAGTTTGAGAGTTTGTCGAAAGTTCGAACGTTCATCAAAAGTTCTATTGAAATTGACTGAGAAGTCTAGGAGCTTGCCAAAGAAGCTCATCAAAACTCGCCAAGAAGATCGTTGTGAAGTCTAGGAGCTTACCAGGAGTCTACTAGAACATTACCGAGAGATCGTCGGAAGTTTGTCAGAAGAAACTTAGACTTACCGGACTTATTTAGCTTAGTGTATGTCTTAAATTCACAATTAGCACATAATTGGGTTGGAATTAGGCCAACTCAATTATGAGCTAATTGGGCCTAAGTTAGGGTTGAGTTGGATCAAATGGAAGGTCCACTCGGCCACTTGGACCCATGCTAGGTGGTGGCACTACCCAGGGTAGGCGGTGGAACCACCTAAGGCACAGCCTCCCAAGTTGTCTAGGCGGTGGTACCACTAGAGCCCAGTCTCCGAGACTATCAAGCGGTGGTACTCCCTAATGTTAGGTGATGGTACCGTTAATCTAGGCGATAGTACTGCCTAGTGTTAGAAAGCACTAGCTGTGGTACCACTAGTACCCCACAAATCAGGGATGAGATATTTTTAGGCTCAAAGTTTGAATCCATTTGGAGCCTCTAAATACCCCTCTCATCCCTGGTTAACACACACAAGCATAGAGAACTTAAAAGTGAGAAAACATTATAGCAATTACTTGAGAGATCCTCTCCTCTAGCTTTAAGTTTAGAATTCTGTTTAGAGAGGAGTAAGTGCTTGTAAAAGGTTATCTTCTTAACCTATAAAAAGGAGAAGTGGGGTATAAAAGGGTAGTTGATCTTTGCCCATTGAAAGAAGATCATTAGTAGATGTCGGTGACCTTAACCGAGGAGGAATCAAAAGTGGATGTAGGTCATAATAACTTAACCACTATAAATCAATTTGCATTTCTATTATTGTCATTTACTTTGTAATTACTTCACTTCCTCCTTCCTTTGCTTTACTACCCTTATGAATAAGCATTCAATTTTAAGTTATCTTCCGAGATAGGTTTTTATTGTATGAAGTTTTTTGGAGTTTTTCAAAATCGATGTTTTTATTCGCTGCACTAATTCACACCCTCCCCCCCCTCTTAGTGTCGACTCGATCCTAATAAGGAGAATATTGTTGATCCACTAACAAAGTCATCATCTCCAATTGTCTTTGAGCATCACAAGGGTCTGATGGGGATCAGATACATAGGTGATTGGCTTTAGGTCAAGTGGGAGATTGCTAGTCATAGGTGCCCTACAAGCCAATCACATGAGTGATGGCATGTGTGACATGATACGTATTCTTTTTACTTATTATATTTTGACATTTTTATCACTTTATATTACTTGTTGCGTATATGCATATATATTATGATATCCATGGATCTGTGCAATGGGAATTGGATCGTGATGAGATCACAATAATGAGACTGATTCGCCTTTAAACATATATCCTAAATAATCTCGGTCATAGGTTACTCGAGATGGACATCTTGAATTAGTGCAGCGGTAAAACTACATCGGGTTTGAAATCCTTCATTTCGATTAAATCCGTTTACGACGAAAATCATTTCGTAAAGGTATTAACTTTGAAAGTGTATTCGTAAGCATATTGGAAGTAATAAGAAGGTAAGATAGTTTGCTATGAAAGTAAATTACTCAAAGTAAATGTAAACCAGATTTTTATAGTGGTTCGGTCGTCGTGACCTACATCCACTCCGCTGATTCCTCTTCCGTCCAAGCCACCAACATCCACTATCGGTCTTCCTTCAATAGACAAAGACCAAACACCTTTCACAACTATTTCTCCTTTTACCAGGTTTAGGAGATCACACTTATAAGAGGGAGGGGAGATCACACAAGATTACAGCTGTGTTTCTTTCTTTTTCACTCTCAATTCTTATGTGTTAACTAGGGATGAGAGGGGTATTTATAGGCCTCAAGTTGATTCAAACTTGAAGTCTAAAAATATATCATCCTAGGTTTCCTGGGTCCTGGCAGTACCACCGCCTAGAAGACTATGTTTGGGTGATACCACCACTTGACATAGTCTCGAAGATTGTGCCATGATGGTGCCACCTATTGGGTCATTGTTTGGGCCTTCCACTTGGCCCAACTAGCCCCTAATTTAGTTGGCCCAATTCCAATCCCAATTATGTGCTAACTACGAAATTTAAGATATTTACTAAGCTAAATAAATATGTAAGTCAAGGTTTCTTCCAGCGAGCTTCCAGTGAACTTCTAACAATCTCTCGAGAATATTCCAATGGACTCTCAGCAAGCTCCTAGACTTCATGACGATCTTCTTGGCGAGTTCCGATGTGCTTCTTTGGCAAGCTCCTAGACTTCTCGGTCAATTCTGGTAGAACTTCCGATGAACGTCCAGACTTCCGACGAACTCTCGAACTCCCAACAAAATCACATTCTTGACTCCAAGACTTCATTTTGCTTTATGTCTTGCTATCACAGTTAATCCTGCATATGTAAAACATACTTCGATCTAGATAATTATTACTAAGCATGAATTATGTTGTCCGGCATGTCATTAGTCTATCGACTCTTCGTCCGATTCTTCGGTGCATCGTCCTCTCTTGAAGCCTATTGCCCAATCGGCCAGTTGATCTCTGCAACTTTGATTTCCTTGGCGCAATATCTGCTTTACTTGGCCCGATGCCCGAATCCATGGCCCGAAGCCTTTTGTCAATACGTCGACCGATCCTTCAGCTCGATGTCCAATATTCTGACATGTTTTTCACCGGCCTAACATGATTCTTCCTACTTTAATTGTCTCATCCTGATCAAAGTTTCCTACATCACTCAAAACATAGATCAAATCATAAATACTTATTAATTGGTTTTATCATCAAAATATGAGATTCAACAATCTCCTCCCTTTTTGTTGATGACAACCAATTGATGACGGAGTTAATCTTAACTCTCAGAGTTTAAATAAACTCCCCCTATCAATATATCATATTGATAGAACTCTTGGATTCAAAAATCCAAGCAACATGTCATCATAAACTTATGCATAACATCATACTTCTTCCCCTTTGTCATCAACAAAAAGGAAAAGTTCAATTATCAAGTGTTTTAGATATACAAGTTCAAATCATTGCCTAATAAACATAATATCCAGTTTTATCATCATGCAAGCTAGTGAATTTTATAACATTTTAGAACATGAAAACTAGCAATTTTAAGATGTTTAAGAAAGCAAATCTTGCTTCTTGAAATATGCAAGTTTGTAAATTTTGCTAGATGTGCAAGTTAGCATATTTTCCTTCGTGAGATAGACAAGATAGCACTTCTTTCTCTATGCAATTTGTAAGCTAGCAAATTTTTACTTCCTTTGCAATGTTTGAGCTAGCAATTTTTGCTTCTTTTGCAAAGTGCAAGTTTCTAAATTTTGCATCTTTAGCTAGCAATATTTCTCCCCTTTTGTCATTGTCAAAAAGAAGGGAAGAATACAATGTTGTAATTCTTTTTCCCTTTACATCACTTTTCAAATCATGACAAAGTTGAAGTATCAATCTTTTTTCAATATGTTTGTGCATCATAATAGTTTCAAATTAAAACATGCACAGCTTTAAAACCTTACATTTCATTTTTCATACATGATACCAAAAAATAAATCAATCATAATTATGACCATATCATACATGATATTAAGATATTAAAATTTTTAAGCATTTATCAACCTATTGATCATGATACCAAACATTCATCATTTAAAGCATTCATACCAAACATTAAATCAACATTTTTCTTAAGCATTTATCATTTTATGATTGTTGGTACCAAATATTCATCATTTATTTTCTCTTCCTTTGTCATAGGCAAAAAAGAGAATCATTCAACAATACAAACATTTGAAAGCATATCAAGTTTTACACCAATTTATCCAAGCTAGCAAAACTATCTCCCTTAATGTGCAAAACTTTCCCATTACAATATTTTTTAAATCATCACATTATATCAAGAAAAAAAAAATAACTTGGTGATGAGGAAGACAAATTATGAATATCAAGAGACAAATTATGATTCTTTTGGATAGCAAAAAGAAGAAACATATTAAACAATCTTGATTCATAAGAATCTTTGTCAAGATCATGATTTATATATTAATGAAAGATCTCAAGTTATAAAAAAATCATAATTCATAAAAAATCTCCTCTTAAATAATATGCCAAGAAAAATCGTAGGAGTACAAAAGAGCAATATTGATTCAAAACGATTTCAAGTTATAAATCTTGAGAAATCAAGATCATGATTTCGATAAAACCCATTAAATTCAAATCATCAAAATCAATTTCATGATTCACAAAATTCATAATATAAATAGATTCATTAATAAGGATCTCTAAGATGAAGACTCGATAGGATTGAGAGATTTTCAAGAAATGTATTCCCTTTTTATTTCATACAAGCATGCCTTTGCTAAATAAAAACATTCATCATCGTTATAAAACCAAAAAATTAAATTTCATCACGACAAGGATCAACAAGCCACAAATCACAAAAATCATCATGCATAATTTTGAAATATAAACTCATTAAGCATGATTATTATGCATCATTACTTTGGATATGATACCAAAACATGGTTTCAAGTTTTCAAGGTATAGCATACACAATTTCAAACTATAAACTCATTAAGTATTATATTAAATCTCTTAACATTTTCATTAAGACATTAAGTATGGCTTCATTGAACATAAAGCATAATCAAAGTCGGAAATCATCAATACCAAAAATATAACATACTAAATATAAGGCCTATTTAATCAAAATCAAAAAGCAATACAGAGATCAACGTGATACACATTATTGCTTCTTAAATACATACATAAGATTAATCTTACTAAGTGTACAAGCATTAGATTAACATTTTGTTGTATTTTTATAAAACATGCAATTGTCATGATCTTTTTCAAAATTACTAGAAAGATAAGCATGATCCTAAAACTTTTAACATTTTCATACAACATTAAACATGTAATTTTCAAAACAATTTATATAATTTTTTTAAACTAAATTAAAAATAACTCATGAAAAAAAAACATCATGTAATTTCAAAATAAACTGAGGGGATTTTGATTACCTCATTATCGAAAGTCGTTAAGGCGTAGTTTGACACCTCGCCTTTGTTAGTTTGTTCCTCGTCTTCGGATGAGCTTGATTCGTCCCAAAGTTTTTCCTTCTTCTTGTGTTCATAGCAAATAGTTGTGTTCTTTTTAAGTTTATTTTTATTCTTGGATTCTTGTTTTAAAATTTTTTAAGCTTCATTGTGAGGTGTTCAAGGTCATCATCATCATTACTTGAGTCATTACTCAAGAGGTATTCTTTGTTCGAAGTGCAAAATCCTTCATGTTCTTTAAAAGGTTGTTCTCAAGTTTGTTTTGTTTCATACAATTCATTTCATAGGTCATTAAAGACCCAATTAGTTCTTTAATGGGAAAATAGTTCAAGTTCTTAGATTCTTGTATTTGTTACTTTAGAATCCCAATTTTTAGAAAGTGAACGTAAAACTTTGTTAACAAGTTCAAAATTCGAAAAGCATTTGCCAAGAGCATTTAAACCATTGACAACATCCGTAAATCGGGTGTACATGTCAACAATGGTTTCGCTTGGCTTCATTTGAAAAAGTTTAAAATCACACATTAAAAGATTTATCTTAGAATTTTTTACTGTACTAGTTCCTTTGTGTGTGATTTCAAGATTGTGTCATATATCGAAAGTCATTTCACAAGTAGAGACCTGATTAAACTCAGTTTTATCCAAGGTGTAAAATAAGGCATTCATAGCCGTTGCATTTAAAGAGAAAGTCTTCTACTCCAACTCATTCCAGTTGTTCATTGGAAGAGAAGACTTTTGAAAACCAAATTCGAGTATATTCTATAAATCGAGATTCAACGAATGCAGGAAAACTCTTATTCGAGTTTACCAATATGTGTAGTCCATCCCATTGAACATGGGAGAATGAATGAGAGAGTGACCCTCTTGAAAGTCGAAAAGAGCCATTTCTCTTTGGGTGTTAATGTTAGGAAAAGATTGGCACTAAGTGGGGGGGGGGGGGGGTGAATTAGTGCAGTAGTAAAAACTATGTTGGTTTTAAAATTTTCTCATTCGTTGAAAACTGATCTCGAAAATATGCTTGACTTGAAAGCGAGTTCATAAAAGTATTGAAAGCAGTAAGCAAGTAAAGTGGTTTGTAATTTAAAGTAAATTGCTAAAAGAAAATGCAAACCAAGTTTTTATAGTGGTTCAGTCATCGTGACCTACATCCACCCCGCTGATTCCTCTTCCGTTGAGGCCACCGACATCCACTATCGATCTTCTTTCAACGGGCGAAGATCAACTACCCTTTTACAGCCCTCTTCTCCTTTTCACGGGTTTAGGAGACAACCCTTACAAGTACTCACTCCTCTCTTAAACAAAAATCTAAACTTAGAGTAGAGGAGGGAATTTTTCAAGAGACTGCAGCAGCATTTTCTTACTTTTAAATTCTCTATGCTTGTGTGCTTTAACTAGGGATGAGAGGGGTATTTATAGGCTTCAAGTGGGTTCAAACTTGGAGCCTAAAAACATCCCATCCCGGGTTTCCTAGGTATAGACGGTGCCACCACTTGCACTAGGCGGTACCACCACTAGTGTCAGTCTGACATTAACACTACACTGGGCGGTACCATAGCCCAGATTAGTGGTACCACCGCCTACAGCCTCTCGGAGGCTATGTCTGGGTGGTACCACCGCCTGACATAGTCTCGGAGACTGTGCCACGATGGTGTCACCTCTTGGGTCACTATTTGGGCCTTTCATTGGGTCCAACACAGTCCTTACATGGGCCCAACTAGCCCCTAATTAAGTCGGCCTAAATCCAATCCCAATTATGTGATAACTACGAAATCTAAGACATTTTCTAAGCTAAACAAGTCCGTAAGTGTAGTTTCTTCCGACGTGCTTCCGACGAACTTCCGACGATCTCTCGACAATGTTGCGGCGGACTTCCAGCAAGCACCTGGACTTCACGATGATCTTCTTGGTGAGTTTTGACGAGCTTCTTTGGCAAGCTCCAGGACTTCTCGATTGGTTTCAACAGAACCTCCGATGAACTCTTAAACTCCCAACAAAATCGCATTCTTGACTCCGGAACTTCATTTTGCTTTATGCCTTGCTATCGTAGTTAATCCTGCACATGTAAAAACACACTTTGATCTGGACAATTAATACTAAGCATGAATCATGTTGTCCGGCATGTCATTGGTCCATTGACGCTTCGTCCGATTCTTCGACACATCGTCCTCTCTTGTGGCTTATTGCCCAATCGATTAGTTGACTCTGCAACTTCAATATCCTTGGCTCAATATCTGCTCTTCTTGGCCCGAAGCCTTCTGTCGATACGTCGATCGATCCTCCGGCTCGATGTCCAATCTTCTGACATGTTCCACCGGCCCAACATGATTCTTCCTGCTTTAATTGTCTCAACCTAATTGAAGCATCCTGCATCACTCAAAATGCAAATCAAATCATAAACATTATCAATTGGTTTCATCATCAAAATATAAGATTTAATAATCTCCCCCTTTTTGATGATAACTACCAATTGATGACGGAGTTAACCTTAACTCCCTCTATCAATATGCCATATTGACAGAGCCTTGAATTCAAGTCATTATAAATTTCATCATTAATATTTGTAACATGTCATCATGCATAACATGATCATACTTCTCCCCCTTTGTCATCAACAAAAAGGAGAAGTACAACTTTCAAGTGTTTGAGATATTACAGTTCAAATCATTGCATAATAAATCTTCATCAACAAAAAGGAGAAGTACAACTTTCAAGTGTTTGAGATATTACAGTTCAAATCATTGCATAATAAATCTTAAGTTTAATCATCATGCAAGCTAGCAGATTTTATGAGTTTTGCAAGTTTGTAAATTTTGCTAGATGTGCAAGTTAACATTTTTGCTTTTTGAGATTGCAAGCTAGCAAATCTTAGTGATGTTCAAGATAGCAACTTCTACATCATATTAGAACATGTAAGTTAGCAAATTTACGATATGCAAGTTTTACAACATACAAGCTAGCAAATTTTATATCATTTTAGAGCATGTAAGGTAGCAATATTTGAGACATGAGGTTAAGCAAAATTTTGCTTCTCTTTATGATATGCAAGCTAGCAAAATTAGAGATGTACAAGTTTAGCATATTTGCTTTCTTCTTGTATTGTTCAACTAGCATATTTTATCTCTCCCTTTGTCATTGTCAAAAAGAAGGGAAGACCCTTTATATCAATTTTTAAATTATGACAAAGTTGAAGTATCAATCTTTTTTCAATATGTTTGAGCATCATAATAGTTTCAAATTAAAACATGCATAATTTCAAAACCTTACATATTATCCTTACTCTATGCATGATACTAAAAAAAAAATCATCACTATGGGCATATCATACATGATACGAAGATATTAAAATCTTTAAGCATTTATCACTTCATGCATTAAATCAATCATGTTGAACATGATACCCAACATTCATCATTTTTCTCATGCATGATACTAAAGTATTCTTGATACCAATCATTTCTCTCAAGCATGGTACTAAAACATTCATGATACTAAACATTAAATCAATATTTTTAAATCATCACATAAAGAATAAAAAGAGAAATTTTGGTGATGAGATATACTTCATGAATAGAAGGAATTATAAAAATCATATCATGAAAGATAAGATCATGTAAATACCAAAAGACATGATTCACATAATAAATCTCCTCTTTGAATAAAATCCCAAGAAAAATTGTAAGGGTAAAAAGATGAGATCTTGATTAAGAAGAAAAAAAAATCTCAAGTAATTCCAAGAAATCAAGATTATGATTTTGATAAAACTCATTCAAATTCAAATCATCAAAATCATCAAAATCTCAACATTACTTTCAAGAGATTCAAAATGGCATAAATAATTTTATTGATCTCTTAGTGAAAAATCGATAAGGTAGGGATTTGAGAGTTTTTCAAGAAAAATACTTTCCTTTTCTTGTTTCAACTTATTGATTGATTTCATGCATGTTCTTTTCTTTTATGGCAAATCCATTCATCATTCATTAAAATCGAAAAAGAACTTTCAAAAGATCATAGAAACTATCATGCATAAGTTTGAAATATAAACTCGTTAAGCATGCTTCCAAATCATCATTACATTTTCATTAAGACATCAAGCATGGTCTCGTTGAACATGATGTTGAATGATTCTTAAGGATATCTAAACTTTCTTAGTTTCAATTTGTGTGATTGACTTTATATTAGCATGCTCAAATATTTGTTCTGTTGAATCTCAAATTTTGATGATGAAACAAATCTATAAGTGTTTATGTTTTAGTCTGTGTTTTGAGTGACGCTGGATGCTTTGATCAGGATAAGACAATTAAAGCAGGAAAAATCATGTTGGGCCGGAGGAACATGTCAAAAGATTGGATGTCGGGTTGGTGGATCAATCGACGTATCGACAGAAGGCTTCGAGTTATGGTTTCGGGTATCGGGCCAAGAAGAGTGAACATTACGCCAAGAATACTGAAGTTGCGGAGTCAACTGGCCGATTGGAAAATAGGCCGCAAGAGAGGACGATGTGCCAAAGAATCGGATGAAGCGTCGAGAGACCAATGACATGCCAGACAACTTAATTAATGCTTAGTATGAATTGTTTAGATCGAAGTTTGTTTTACATGTGCAAGATTAACTATGATAGCAAGGCATGAAGCAAAATGAAGTCCCGGAGTCTAGGACGTGATCACGTTGGGAGTTCAAGAGTTCGTTGGAAGTTTTGGAGGAACCAGCCGAGAAGTCTCGGAGCTTGCCAAAGAAGCTCGTCAGAACTCACCAAGAAGATCGTCGTGAAGTCCTGGAGCTTACTGGGAGTCCGCCGGAGCATCGTTGAGGGTTCGTCAGATGTTCACTGGAAATTCGCTGGAAGAATAGACATAGGGACTTGTTTAGCTTAGCAAATGTCTTAGGATTTCATAGTTAGCATGTAATTGGGCTTGGATTTAGGCCAACCCAATTAGGGACCAGCTAAGCCCATGTAAGAACTGTTGAATCTCGTATTTTGATGATGAAACCACTTGATATGTGTTTATGATTTAATCTATGTTTTGAGTGACATAGGATACTTCAATCAAGATGAGACAATTAAAGCAGGAAGAATCATGTTGGGCTGGAGGAACATGTCAGAAGATTGGACGTTGGGCCGGTGGATCTGTTGATACATCGACAGAAGGCTTCGGGCCGTGGATTCGGGCATCGGGCCAAGAAGAGTGGAGATTGTGCCAAGGATATCGGAGTTGCGGAGTCAACTTGCCAATTGGACAATAGGCCACAAGAGAGGACGATGTGCCGAAGAATCGGACAAAGCGTCGAGGGACCAATGACATGCCGGACAACTTAATTAATTGCTTAGGATAAATTGTCTTGATCGAAGTTTTGTTTTACATGTGCAGGATTAACTACGATAGCTTGAAGACATAAAGCAAGTCTACTAGAGTCAAGTTCGATGGGTGTTCAAGAGTCCGCTGAGAGTCCGAAGATTCATCGGAAGTGCCGTCGGAACCAACCGAGAAGAAATTAGGGACTTGTCGAAGTTTTCAGAAGTCCACCAGAGAGATCATCGGAGGTTCACGGAGATCACCGAGAAAGTTTGGATACTTGCCAAAGACTCGCTAAACTCACCATAAGACTTGGAGTCCGTTGGAAGAAATCCGAGGGTGTATCGGAAGTTCATCGGAAGATCGCCGAAAAGCTCGCCGAAAGGAAACTCGACATTGCTGGTTAAAAACCTACTTAGGACTACATCTTAATTTTGTAGTTTGCATATAATTAGGGTTAGGATTAAGAGTTAATCCTATAACCTAGTTAGGGGCCAATTGGACCCAAATATGAACTAGTTTGGGCCAAATTTGTAGCCCAACTAGTGACCCGTAAGGTCGGGCATTGGCACCGTCGGACTAGGCGGTGGCACCACCCAGAACCCAAAAGGTCGGGCGGTGGTACCGTCGAACTAGGCGGTGGCACTGCCTAGCAACTGAAAGGTCGGGCGGTGGCACCGCTAGTACACGGTCAATGTGACATTGATAGGCGGTAGCACCGCCACCGACAAGCGATGGCACCACCAGCTTCGGGAACCTAAAAGGAATTCAAAATTTGGAGCCCAAATTTGAATCCTATTAAGGTCTATAAATACCCCTCAATTCTCAGAAGAGAAGTACACCTTTTGAGAAGCTAGAAGTTGAGAAAAAGCTTTAGTAAAGTTTTGTTTTCAATAGCTTAAGTGTTCACCTCCCTCTTTCTCTTTGAAAAATCTATAAGAGTATGAACCACTTGTAAAAAGGTTGTAAGAGGGGTATTTGGTCCTTCCCCTTCAAAGTGATTTGCTAGTGGAAGTTGGGAGCCTCATCGAAGAAGGCTTCGCAAGTAGATGTAAATCATTTGACCAAACCACTTTAAATCGATGTGTTTCTTGAATGTGTGAGTGTTTAACTTTCTAAAACCTTTATTTACATAGCAGCAAGCTTTTGGTTTACATCTCCTTACTTTACTCGAGCTACTTTTACTAAGTCATTCCTTATCGCATCGAAATCTCTATATATTTACAAAATCATTTTCAAACATACGAGTTTTAATCCGCTGCACTAATTCACCCCCCCCTCTTAGTGTCACTCCAATCATAACAATTGGTATTAGAGCAAGGCTCACTCTCATATTTAATTTAATACCCAAGAGAGATGGCTTATTCTGGCATGCATGAGGGTCATTCTATTACACGTCCGCCTATGTTTAATGGGTCGGATTATACGTATTGGAAGACTTGAATGAGGATCTTTCTCATTTCCATGGATTTCGAGCTTTGGACTATTATCGAAAATGGATTTAAAAATTTTTTTGTTCTGATGAGCGAATGGAATGAATCAGAGAAGAAGGTTTTTGCTTTAAACGCAAAGGCTATGAATGCCTTGTTTTGTGCATTGGACAAAAATGAATTTAATCGCATTTCAATTTGTGATTCAGCTTTTGATATTTGGAGAACTCTTGAGGTCACTCATGAAGGCACTAGCCGAGTGAAAGAATTCAATATCAATATTCTTGTGCACTCTTATGAACTTTTCCGAATGAAACCAAGTGAGTTCATCGGAGACATGTACACTCATTTCACGGATGTCATTAATGGACTCAAAGCTCTTGGTAAAGGTTTTTTAAAATTTGAACTAGTAACTAAAATCTTAAGATCCCTTCCAAAGAGTTGGGATCCAAAAATTATAGCTATTCAAGAGGCCAAGAACCTTAAAATATTTCCTCTCGAAGAACTTATTGGGTCTCTAATGACCTACGAAATGACGTGTCATGCTCATAAAGAGCTCAAGAACCCCCTTCCAACGAACAGGAAGGATATGGCATTTACATCACAAGAAGATCACTTGAAAGGAATATCAAGTGATGAGGACAGTGACGATGACATTGCACTTTTAACTCAAAAATTTTAAAAATTTATAAGAAATAATAAATTTAAAAATAACACCAAAAATAAACTTGAACATAAAAAGAATCAAGTAATATGCTACGGATGCAAGAAGCCGGGGTAGTTCAAAAATGAATACCCCCAAGCCAAGAAGAAGCAACTGAAGAAGAAGAAAGCTTTAAAAGCGACTTGGGACGATTCAAGTGATTCTAAAAGTGAAGAAGCTAGCAACAAAGGGGAGGCAAACTTCACGCTAATGGCTTTAGGAGAAGAGGTATGTGATTTAATTAATGAAGGACTTGGGACGATTCAAGTGATTCTGAAAGTGAAGAAGCTAGCAACAAAGAGGAGGCAAACTTTACGCTAATGGCTTTAGGAGAAGAGGTATGTGATTTAATTAATGAAGATTTATCTTTCGATGAACTTTCTATCACTTTTCATGAATTATTTGATGAGTGTAGAACTATTAGTAACAAATTCAATCTATTAAAGAAAGAACATATCTTACTCCAAAATAAGCTTGATAGTCTTCAAACTCCTCCATGCTCTAAGTGTGAACACTTAGAAGCAATAAAAAATAAAAATTTACTACTTAAAGAGACCTTAAACAAGTTTAAGGTCGGTAGCAAAGGCTTAGACATGATCCTTTCATACAAGGGTCACGTCGCAAATAGAAGTGGAATTGGTTTTGTGAGAGGATCTCACCAAAAACCTACAACCTTTATTAAAGGACCCACATTACATGTTTCATCGTATTTGAAATGCAACTTTTGTTGTAAATCCGGACATATTGTTTACAAATGTCTATTTAAGAAAATTAGTCCACATAAGTTGATATGGGTTCCTAAAGAAACTATAAATAGTTCAATAATGAATAACAAAATTAGTAGATCAATTTACATGGCACCCAAATCAAATGGGTATCTAAATACCATCCTCTTTTATAGATAAACTCATAAGCTAGGAGCAAGAGATGGTATCTTGATAGTGGATGCTCGAGGAGATTCATCTCATTTCTCTATGCTCACTAGCAAAGAAGAAGGGTACATCACCTTCGGAGACAACAACAAATAACAAAATGATTTTGGTTAAAAATACCTTATTCTCAATGAAACCATGATTGATGAATATGCTTTATGTTTAATAATTTCTTTGCCTTGTATGTCCTATCAATATTTTGAAAATAAATGAAATCATATTTGATTTGAAGTTATACATAATAATCATGCTTAATGAGTTTTCTTTCAAAATGATGCATGATGATTTTTGTGATTATCGAACTTTGCGATCTTTTGAAAGATCTTTTTCGACGTTAATGAATGATGGATGGATTTGGGATAAAAGAAAAGAACAAGCATGTATGAAATCAATCAATGAGTTGAAACAAAACGAGGAAAGCATTTTTCTTGAAAAATTTTCTTTTTCTCTATCTTATCGATTTTTCACTAAGAGACCAATAAAATTATTTATGTCTTTTTGAATCTCTTGAAAGTAAGGTTAAGAGTTTGATAATTTTGATGATTTGAATTTGAAATAAGTTTTATCAAAATCATGATATTGATTTCTTGGAATAACATGAGATTACCTTTAATGATCATTTTTATTATTTTGATTCATGGAATTTTGGATTCATGACTTGATCTTTCATTTGTTTATGAGATGGTTGAAATATGGTAACCTTTGTACCTTTGAATTATTCCCTTCTCACCTTCATAAAAATGCCTTATGAAATCTTGCTATATGTGATTAAGAAGTAATAATGTGTATCATGTTGATTTCCTTTGTTATTTCTTGATTTTGAGTATATAAAATCATGTTTAATTTGAAGTTATGATTAATGAGTTTATATTTTGACATTATGCTTGATGATTCTTGATATTTATGGATTATTGATTTTCATGATAATAATAGTGACTTTAAAGATTGATGATATATATATATATATATATATATATATATATATATATATATATATTATGGCACAAAAAGGACAAAGACATGCTTGTATGAAACAACTAAATAGAGAAAAGTTTTTTTTCTTGAAAATTCTTTTTCTCTATCTTATTGACTTTGATAAATCTATTTTATCATCTTGAAAATAATTTTGATTTGATGATTTGAATTTGAATGAGCTTTATCTTGATTTTTCGAGATTTATAACTTGAGATTTACCCTATAAAAATCAAGATCTTTTATCCTCAATGTTTCTTTTTAGCATCTACTATCCTAAATGAATCATGACTTTTTGGAACTATAATTCTTTTTATAATTCATAATGAATTGAGAAATTTTATATGCTTGACAATTGTATACTTAATGATGCATAAAGTTGTAATGAAAATATTGAAATTTTAATACCATGACTTGATGATTTTATGCATGAGATTTTAAAGTTATACATGATGATTTTTGTGGTTTGTTGATCTTGATGGTTTTTATGACAAAATTCATTTTTCGTTCCTAAACGTTGATGCATGTTTTTATTTAACATAAATGAAAAAGGCATGCTTATACGAAATCAATCACTTAAAAAGTATCACATAAAAAGGAAAGTATATTATTGGGTTTAAAATCATGAATCTATTTATGAATTTTGTGAACCTTGAAATTGATTTTGATGGTTTGAATCTAATGGGTTTCATCGAAATCATGATCTTGATCTCTTGAAATTTATAACATGAAATCCTTTATGAATCAAGATTTCTTACTCTTTATTCTCTTACATTTTGAGAAAATTTTCAATATGAATCATAAGAGTTCTTATGCATTAATTGAAATCTTTTTCTCCTACGTTTCCTTTTGTGATTTACCACAGAGAATATCTTTTTTTAAAAATTCTTGATTTAAAATTTTATTTGAAAATCTCTCATTTGATCTCCTAAGATCTCTCTTTGAATATTTAAAGAGGAGAATTTTCTAGATGAATCATGATTTTGATGATTCAATATTTGATATGCATGAATTGAGATCTTGCTTTCCTACTATTCTTTTTGCTATTCACCAAAAAGAAGACTAATTCTAATAAACCATGATATGCTATATGAATTTTATTGTATTCACAAAGTAATATCTCATCACCAATTTTTTTTTGTATTCATTCATGTGATGATATGAATGCATGAAACACTTATGATATGATTTTTATATAATTCCGTATATTCATCTCATCACCCAATTAATTCTTCTTGATATTTCTAATGTGATGAAATGAAATTATATATGAAATACAAATGGGGAGAAGTTTTGATCATGCATGGTAGGATGCAATTTGACAAATTAATACCATCATGATTTGAAACATTTATGATTTGAAATTATGCATGCAATTGCTTTTTATTGTGATGATATATAATGTGTATCATTAATGCTCTAAATGGTGAATGCTTGGTATCATGATCAAAATATTGATAAATGCTATGATTTATTACCAAATAATGTATCATGTATGATATATCCATAGTGATTAATTCATTTGTATAATGCATGAAGTAAGGATACAAATGTAAAGTTTTAAAATTATGCATATTTTAATTTGAAAACATAATGATGCACAAATAAGATTGATACTTACCTTTGTCATGATTTAGAAATTGATGTAAAGGGTCTTCCTTTCTTTTTGCCAACGACAAAGGGAGAGAAAGAGTTGCTAATGTGCTATCTTGAATTAATGTAAAGGGTCATATCAAAGAGAAGATGCAAATGTAACACTTGCCAAATTGTTTGCTTAACTCATGTAAAACATTGTCCCTTGCTAGTTTGGCATTTTGCTAAGAAAGCAAAAATGACACTTCTCAACAGAGAAGAAATTGCTATCTTAAATATCACCGAGGATTACTAGCTTGAAATCTCAAGAAAATGCAAAATGTGCTATCTTGCGTATCTCAAGATGCTAAACTTGCACTTTCCAATGGAAGCAAAATTTGCTAGCTTGCAACTTGCATATTTCAAGAAGCAAGAGCTGCTTTTTGAACATCTCAAAATTGCTAGCTTGCATGTTCTAAAAGTTGCTAGCTTGTATGAAGTAGAATATGCTATCTTACTATCTTGCATTTGCTTTCGAAATTTTTGCTAGCTTGTATGTAGCAAAACTTGCATATCGTAAAAATTGCTAGCTTGTAGTCTAAAAAGAAGCAAACAGTTGCTAAACTTGCACATCTTTAATTACTAGGTTGCATGATGATAAAATTTGATACTATGTTTATTATGCGATGATTTGAATTTTTTATCTCTAAACACATAAGAGTTGGAACATCTCCTTTTGTTGATGACAAAGGGGGAGAAGTATGATGACGTGACATGTTATGCATAAGTTTATGATGACATGTTGCTTGGAGTTTTGAATCCAAGAGTTTCTATCAATAAGCCATATTGATAGGGGGAGTTTGTTAAAACTTTGGGAGTTAAGGTTAACTCCGTCATCAAGTTAAGGTAACTCGTCTCAAGTGGTTGTCATCATCAAAAGGGGGGGATTGTTGAATCTCGTATTTTGATGATGAAACCATTTGATATGTGTTATGATTTAATCTATGTTTTGAGGAACGCAGAATACTTCGATTAGGATGAGACAATTAAAGCAGGAAGAATCATATTTTCCTGGAGGAACATATCAGAAGATTGGACGTTGGGACGGTGGGTCGGTTGACATATCGACAAAAGGCTTCAGGCATCGGGCCAAGAAGAGCGAAGATTGTGCCAAGAATATCAGAGTTGCGGAGTTAATTGGCCGATTAGGTAATAGGCCGCAAGAAAGGACGATGCGCCGAAGAATCGGACAAAGCGTCGAGGGACCAATGACATGCCGGACAAATTGATTAATTGCTTTGGATTAATTGTCTCGATCAAAGTTTTGTTTTACATGTGCAGGATTAACTACGATAGCTTGAAGATATAAAGCAAGTCTACCGGAGTCAAGTTCGATGGGTGTTCGAGAGTCCACTAAGAGTCCGAAGATTCATCGAAAGTGCTACCGGAACCAACCGAGAAGAAATCGGGGACTTGCTGAAGTTTTCGGAAGTCCGCCGAAGAGATCGTCAGAGGTTTGCAAAGATTACCGAGAAGGTTTGGCTACTTGCCAAAGACTCACTGAACTCGCCACAAGACTAGGAGCCTACTAGGAGTCCGCCGGAAGAAATCTAAGGTTGTATCGGAAGTCCGCCGGAAGATCACCGGAAAGCTCATCGGAAGGAAACTCAACATTGCTGGTTAAAAACCTGCTTAGGACTATGTCTTAATTTTGTAGTTTGCATGTAATTAGAGTTAGGATTAAGAGTTAATCCTATAACCTGGTTAGGGGCCAACTGGGCCTGAATATGAACTGGTTTGGGCCAAATTTGCAGCCCAACCAGTGACCCGTAAGGTCGGGCGATGGCACCGCCCAGAACCCGAAAGGTCGGGTGGTGGTACTGTCAGACTGGGCGGTGGCACCGCCAGTACACAGTCAATGTGACATTGACAGGCGATAGCACCGCCACCGAAAAGCGGTGGCACCGCTAGCTCCGGGAACCCAAAAGGAATCCAAAATTTGGAGCCCAAATTTGAATTCTCTTGGGGTCTATAAATACCCCTCAATTCTCAGCAAAGAAGTCATCTTTTGAGAAGTTAGAAGTTGAGAAAAAGCTTTAGTAAAGTCTTGTTTTCAATAGCTTAAGTGTTCACCTCCCTCTTTCTCTTTGAAAAATCTGTAAGAGTGTGAACCACTTGTAAAAAGGTTGTAAGAGAGGTATTTGGTCCTTCCCCTTCAAAGTGATTTGCTAGTGGAAGTTAAGAGCCTCACCGAAGAAGGCTTCGCAAGTGGATATAGGTCATTTGACCGAACCACTTTAAATTGGTGTGTTCCTTGAATGTGTGAGTGTTTAACTTTTTGAAACCTTTATTTACATAGCAGCAAGCTTTTGGTTTTCATCTCCTTACTTTACTCGAGCTACTTTTACTAAGTCATTCCTTGTCGCATCGAAATCTCTACACATTTATGAAATCATTTTCAAACTTATGAGTTTTAATCCGCTGCACTAATTCACCCCCCCCCCTCTTAGTGCCGCTCCAATCCTAACAAGAACTATGTTGGGCCCAATAAGAAGCCTAAACAGTGCCCTAAGAAGTCTCACCATCGTGGCATAGTTTTTGAGACTATGTTAGGTGGTGGTACCGCCAATCTAGGCGGTTGTACCGTCCCTAGCAAGGTGCCAAGCGGTGGTACCACCCAGCACTGGCCCCTAGGTGGTGGTACCACCTAGCGTAGGCGATGGTACCGCCCGTGCCCGGGGACCCCAGGATGAGATGTTTTTAGGCTCCAAGTTTGAATCAACTTGAAGCCTATAAATACCCCTCTCTTCCCTAGGTAAAACATACAAGTATTGAGAGAAAAAAAGTATAGAAACACTACTACAATCTTGTGTGAGCTCCTCTCAAAGTTCTAAGTGTTAGAATAGATTGAGAGAGGAGTGAGTGAGGGTGTAAGGGTTATCTCCTAAACCCAGTAAAAGGAGAATTGAGTTGTAAAAGGTGATTGGCCTTCGCCTGTTGAAGGAAGGCCTCTAGTGGACGTCGGTGGCCTCGTTAGAGGAGGAAGCTAAAAGTGAATGTAGGTCAAGATTGACTGAACCACTCTAAATCTTAGTTTGCATTTACTTTCTATTCTTTATCTTAACTACAAATTGCCTTCATTGCTTTACATCAACTATGCTTCCGCATGCTCTAAACTTAAAGATCTTTCCAGAATGGTTTTCATCGAAATCAGATTTTATTGTACGAAAGTCTTTTTAACTGACAAAAGTTTTCCGCTGTGCTAATTCACCACCCCCCTCTTAGTGCTCTTGATCCTAACAATTGGTATCAGAGCCACGGTTTTCTAATTTGGTTTAACACCCAAATAGAAATGGCTCTTTTCGGCTTTCAAGAGGGTCACTCTCTCATTCGTCCTCCTTTTTTCAATGGGATGGACTACACTTATTGGAAAACTCGAATGAGAGTTTTCTTGCTTTCGTTAGATTTAAATTTATGGAATATTGTCGAGAACGGTTTTCGAATGTCTTCTCTTCCAATGAACCATTGGAATAATTTAAAGAAGAAGACATTTTCTTTAAATGCTAGAGCTATGAATGCTCTACTTTACACCTTAGATAAAATGGGGTTTAATCGGGTTTCTTTGTGCGAAATGGCTTTCTATATTTGGTGCACTCTTGGGATGAATCGAGCTCCTCCAAAGATGAGGAGAATATCAAGAAAGGCGAGGTGGTAAAATACGCCTTAACCGCTTTCAATGATGAGATAATAGAAATCCCCCTAATTTACTTCGAAATTACATGATGCTTTTCATGATGCATTTTTTTTATAATTTAGTTTTGAATTGATATTCTTGAAAATTAAATGTTTAAAAATGAAAATGCAAAAATATGATCATACACGTAATTTTGAAAATGATAATGAAAATTACATGTTTTATGTTAATGTAATAAAATATTAGATATAAATCTAATGATTGCATACCTAATAAGATTAATCTTATGTATGTGCTTGAGAAGCAAGAATGTGTATTTTGATGATTTCCATATTGCTTTTGAATAACGATGCGTGGCTTTTGTATGGAAGGCTTGATATTTTTTATGAACCTTGTCTTTGTTTTTCAAACATGATGTATGGTTTTGACATAAGAACAAAAATTTGAGCATGCTAATATAAAGTCAATCATATAAATTAAAACTAAAGAAGTTTTAGATATCTATAAGAATCATTCAAAATTATGTTCAATGAAACCTTGCTTGATGTTGTAATGAAAATATTGAAGTTTTGATACCATGATTTGATGATTTTATGCATGAGATTTTAAAGTTATACATGATGATATTTGTGAATTATTGGTCTTGATGGTTTTTATAACGAAATTCATTTTTCAATCCTAAACATTGATGCACATTTTTATTTGGCATAAATGAAATAAATCACATGAATTTAAATAACTAAAAAGAGAAAAGTATTTTTTTGAAAAATTTTTTTTCTCTATCTTATCAATTTTTTACTAAGAGATTAATAAAGTTGTTTGTGTCCATTTTGAATCTCTTGAAAGTAATGTTGAAATTTTAATGATTTTGATAATTTGAATTTAATGGTTTTTATCGAAATCATATCTTGATTTCTCCTGAATTATAACTTAAAATTATTTATGAATCAAGATCTCCTACTATGTGTTCTTGTATCTTTTTATTGAAATTTATCGAAATGAATCATGATTTTTGAAATTATAATGATTCATAAAGAATTGAGAGATATTATACATGAATCAAGATCATTTATATGACATCTTTTTGCTATAGGAATGTCTTCATCTATATCATCATTTTGATTTTTCGATATTCGATACATGATATTTTTCTATGAATCAAGATTTTTCATACTATGATTCTTCTTGATATTCTCCATGTGATGGAATGATACATGCACTACTTATTTCTTATTATGATGATGTATGTGATGCATATGATGTGTATCATGAATGCTCTAAATGATGAATGTTTGGTATCATGATCAAAATGTTGATAAATGCTTAAAAGTTTTTAATGTTTTAATATCATGTATGATATGCTCATAATGATGATTGATTTATTTGTATCATAAAAAATGAAATATATGGTTTTGAAATTTTACATGTCTTAATTTGAAAATGTAATGATGCATAAATAAGATTGATACTTATCTTTATCATGATTTAGAAATTGATGTAAAGGGTCTTCTCTTCTTTTTGACAATAACAAAGGGGGAGAAATGTTGCTAGCTAGCTTGCACAAGTCAAGAGAAGATGTAAACGTACTTCATATAGTTTGCTTCATGTAAAACATTGTCTCTTGCTAGCTTGTTATCTTGCATTTTGCTAGCTTGCACTTTGCAAAGGAAGCAAAAAATAACACTTCTCAAAAGAGAAGAAAGAACTTACTATCTAGAACATCACAAAAATTTGTAACCTTGCATGATGTAAAATTTGCTAGAATTGCTAGCTTGTGATCTAAAGAGAAGCAAAGAGTTACTATCTCAAAAGAATCAAAAGTGCTATCTTGCAAATCTCAAGAGAAGCAATGTGTGCTAAGTTACATATTTCAAGAAGAGGCAAAAATTACTATCTTGAACGTTACCAAAAATTGCTATCTTACTACCTTGCATATCTACAACTTGATAGCTTGAATGTTCTAAGCATGATGTAACACTTGCTAAATTTTCTAGCTTATAAATTGCATGATGATAAAACTTGATATTATATTTTTCATGCAATGAATTGAACTTGTATTCCAAACCCTTGATAGTTGGAACTTCTCCTTTTTGTTGATGACAAAGGGGGAGAAGTATGTTGATGTCATGCATGATTTGATCATGACATGTTGCTTGGATTTTTTAATCCAAGAGTTTCTATCAATATGGCTTATTGATAGGGGGAGTTTGTTTAAACTCCGGGAGTTAAGGTTAACTCCGTCGTCGATTGGTTGTCATCATTAAAAAGGAGGAGATTGTTGAATCTCAGATTTTGATGATGAAACCAATCTATAAGTATTTATGTTTTAATCTGTGTTTTGAGTGACGCAGGATGCTTCGATTAGGATGAGATAATTAAAGCAGGAAAAATCATGTTGGGCTAGAGGAACATGTCAAAAAATTAGACGCCGGGCCGGTGGATCGCCCAACACCGGCCCCTAGCCAGTGGTACCGCCCAAGGACAGTTTCAGTCAAACTAACACTGGCCGATGGTACCGCTTGTGCCCAGGGAACCTGGGATGAGATGTTTTTTGGCTCCAAGTTTAAATCAACTTGAAGCCTATAAATACCCCTCTCATCCCTGTGTAAAACACACAAGTATTGAGAGAAAAAAAAGTATAGAAATGCTGCTGCAATCTTGTATGAGCTCCTCTCAAAGTTCTAAGTATTAGAATAGATTGAGAGAGGAGTGAGTGGGGGTGTAAGGGTTATCTCCTAAACCCGGTAAAAGGAGAATTGAGTTGTAAAAGGTGATTGGCCTCATCAGAGGAGGAAGCCAAAAGTGGATGTAGGTCAAGATTGACCAAACCACTCTAAATCTCGATTTGCATTTACTTTCTTCTCTTTATCTTAACTGCAAACTACCTTCATTGCTTTACATCAACTATACTTCTGCATGCTCTCAACTTAAAGATTTTTCCGAAACGGTTTTCGTCGAAATTAGATTTTATCGTACGAAAGTCTTTTTACCGATAAAAGTTTTCCGCTGCACTAATTCACCCCCCTTAGTGCTCTTGATCCTAACATATTGTTATGTCAAAACCATGCATCAACGTTTAAAACGGAAAGATAAAAAAATCATCAAGATCAAAAAGTGTAACACATCACATAATTCCAAAACATATTATTTCAAATCATTACTTTAGGTCCTCATGCATAAAAATCATCAAGCATGATACAAACATTTATTTTCAAAATATTCATCATGATAAGGCATATAAGCCAAAGAAATCATTAAACATAAAGCATATTCATCAATCATGGTTTCATTGAGCATAAGGCATTTTCAAACAAAATCGAAAATCAATACGAAAATCATCAAGATATACATTATTATTAAAACATCTAGCATGATTTAAGTCTAACATTTTGTTCCTTTATCATAACACATGCAATTTTCATGAATATTTTCAAAAGTACTAGATAAGCATGATTCCTATTTTTTTTGCATTTTCATTTATTAAATATGCAGCTTTCAAGAAAAATAATTAGTCTAAACTAAATTAAAAATAACTCATGAAAATTATCATGTAATTTTGAAATAAATTAAAGGAGTTCCGTTTGAGTTATTTATCTTGTTGACGAAAGCCATTAAGGCGTAGTTTGCCATCTCGCCTTTGTTGATTTTCTCCTCATATTCAGAGGAGCTCGATTCATCCCAAAGTGCTTCCCTCTTCTTGCGTTAATAGCAAGTAGTTGTATTCTTTTTGTTCTTTAATTTTTGTTTCATGAACTTTTTAAATTTCTTAGTGAGAAGTGCAAGTTGACAATCACTTGAGCTTATGCTCGAGTGGTCTTTGATTATTCTAAATCTCAAATCCTTCTTGTTCTTTGGAAGATGGTTCTCATGTTTGTCAAGTGCTACATTAGTCATTTTATAGGTCATTAAAGACCCAATTAGTTCTTCGAGAGGGAAATAATTCAAGTTTTTTTATTCTTGAATAGTCATTATTTTTAAGTCCTAAGTTTTAGAAAGTGAGCATAAAACTTTATTCACAAGTTCAAGATTCAAAAAATATTTGCCAAGAGCTTTTAAACCATTGATGATATCCGTAAAACGAGTGTACATGTCAACAACGGTTTCACTTGGCTTCATTCGAAAAAGTTCAAAATCATGCATTAAAAGATTAACTTTAGAATCTTTAACTCTAGTAGTACCTTCATGTGTGATCTCAAGAGTGTGTCATATATCTAAAGTCGTTTTGCAAGTAGAAACCCGATTAAACTTAGTTTTATATAAGGCATAAAATAGAGCATTCATAGCTCTAGCATTTAAAGAAAAAGTCTTCTTCTTCAAATCATTCTAATGGTTCATTGAAAGAGAAAACCTTTAAAATCCGCTTTCAACAATGTTCTATAAATTTAAATCCAATGAAAGCAAGAAAACTCTCATTTGAGTTTTCCAATATGTGTAGTTTGTCCCATTGAATAAGGGAGGACGAATGAAAGAAAGTCCCTCTTGAAAGCCGAAAAGAGCCATTTCTCTTGGGTGTTAAGCCAAATGAGAAATAACAAGGCTCTGATACCAATTGTTAGGAAAAGATTGGTAATAAGAGGGGGGGGGGGTGAATTAATGTAGCGGTAAAAACTACGTCGATTCTGAAATTTTCTCGTTCGTTGAAAATCGATCTCGAAAATATGCTTAACTTGAAAGTGAGTTCGTAAAAGTATTGAAAGCAGTAAGCAAGTAAAGTGGTTTATGGTTTAAAGTAAATTGCTCAAAGAAAATACAAACCAGATTTTTATAGTAGTTCGGTTGTCGTGACCTACATCCACTCCACTAATTCCTTTTCTGTTGAGGCCACCGGCATCCACTATCGATCTTCTTTTAATGGACAAAGATCAAACACCCTTTTACACACCTCTTCTCCTTTTCACGGGTTTAGGAGACAACCCTTACAAGCACTCACTCCTCTCTTAAACAAAAATCTGAACTTAGAGTGGAGGAGGAAATTTTTCAAGGGATTGCAGCAGCATTTTCTCACTTTTAAATTATCTGTGCTTGTGTGTTTTAACTAGGGATGAGAGGGGTATTTATAGGCTTCAAGTGGATTCAAACATGGAGTCTAAAAACTTCCTATCCCGGGTTTCTTGGGTACGGGTGGTGCCACCGCCTACGTTGGGCGGTACCATCGCCTGACATAGTCTCGGAGATTGTGCCACAACGGTGTCACCTCTTGAGTCACTGTTTGGGCCTTTCATTAGGCCCAATTATAATATCCCTCACTTTTGAAAAATTATTTATAAGGATCTATTTCAAACTCGAATAATATATATATAAACATAATAAATCTAGTGATCAAAGTGTTAGGCTTTAAAAAAGAAAAGAGAGAGAGAGAAAACCCAAATTTTCGGTTTTATCCCACCGCCTCCCACGCTCTCTGTTTCCTATGGGAAACAAAGAGAGGAGCTGTGGGGTGTTGGGGAAGAAGAAGAAAAGGAGAAGAAAAGAAGAAGAAGAGAAGTAGAGGGAGAAGAGAAGAAAAGAAGAAGAATAGGAGGAGAAGAGAAGAAGAAGAAGAGGAAAAATAAAGGGAAGAAGGAGAGGAAAGGGAGGTGACTGCAGCTAGGGCTGTAGCACCTCTATTTCCTGCATAAGGAAACAGAGGTGTGGGGCATCAGGGAGAAGGTAAGAAGAGGAGAAGAAGAAGAAGAAGGGGGAGAAGAGAAGAAAAGAAGAAGAAGAAGGAGAAGCGAGGGAAGAGGGAGAGGAGAGAGAGATAGTTGTAGCAGATAAAGCTATAGCACCTCTATTTCCCATAGGAGGAAATAGAGGAGAGGAGGCACTGTGCGTCGGGGAGGAGAAGGGAAGAAGAAGAGAAGAATGGGAGAAGAGGAGAAGAAGAGAAGGGAAAGAAGGAGGGGCTACAGCTGCGGCCACGGCGGTGGCAGCTATAGCTGGAAGAGAAGAAGGAGAGGAAGAAAAGAAGGTGCGGAAGAAGAGAGGAAAGGGAGCTGTGGCTGCAGCTGTGGAAGGGAAAGAAGAAGAGGTAGGAAGAAGGGGAAAAGAGGAAGAAGAGAAGGGGGCTGTGGCTGCGGCGATGGCAGATGCAGCTAGAAGAGAAGAATGAGAAAAAGGAGAAAAGGAAGTAGTGTAGTGGAGGTGATAGTGGCAGCGGTAGAGGCAACGGCGTGGTTGCTACAGTGGCGGTGGCTATGGCAGCTGTGTTTAGGAAAGAAAAAGAAGGAAAGAGAGAAAGGAGAAAGGAAGTAATGCAGTGAAAGGGGCTGCAGCAGTGGCTGCGCCTGCGACCGTGGCTATGGTTATGGCTGCGATTGTGGCATGGCAACTGTGATTGGGAAAAAGAAGATTAGTATAGAAAATGAAACAAGGAGAGGACATGGAGGAAAAGTAGAAGAAGGATTCGGGCGTACACCTTCTTTAGATCTTCGGATCAAAATCTGCGAAAGGCAAGTGTTCCGATCCTTCCCATTGCAAGCTTTCAAATCTTTCCTATTGCAAGTGTCCTAATCTTTCTTTACTAAAATTTTATCTCTGCAATTGCCTTGAATATGAAAACTTTGAATTTTTCTAGCCTTACAATTGATATGTCTCCCGTTTAGACATAACGATTTGAATATGTGAAACTTATTTTATTGGAAACTAGACTCGTAGATCTTTCTTTTGGTACCTGGATTGAAAGATTTAGAGTCCAAATGCCTGCCCAGTTATCTATTGAAATCGACCCTATGAATTTTTCAAAATAGTGATTTTGTTTTCTGACCTTTAGCTATTAAATCAATTGTAAATCTTTGTTGAAAACTTTGATTCATATAAAACTTATTTTATCTGAAACTATATTAAAATATCTTTCCAATGATATATTTCTTGAGTAAATTGAAGCACGATTGATAGTTTGAATTATTTGCTCAATGTGCCTCTCGAATTCTGTCAGAAATCGAGCTTTGGTCGATTTTGCCTTATCATGTTCCATTCCTTTTGGAAATTGATTTCATTTAGCTTTCTTTATTCAATTGAGCTTTATGTTACTACTTTGAATTCTTGTATACTCTTGTCCTTAAATTATTTGCATTCTTGAAACCTATTGTGTAAAGTTTATGCTGTATCGTATTGACTCGTATAGGCACATGTATATCCCATTGTTCCGTGTTTGCTTTCAATATTTACCTATTCTAGTTTCATTCCTTTGGACATTGAATTCATCTAACTTTCTGATTTCAATTGAGCTATATGTGATTGTTTGTTATGCTCTTGCTTTCATTTCCTTTCAAATCTGAATTCATTTGTGAAAGATTATGTTTGCATCGTATTGACTCGTAAAGGCAAATGTATGTTTTGTTGTTCTGCATGTGCTTCCGATATATGTTATTTATTGTTCATACTGTTCTTTTGTACTCTGATGTTTGTAGGATATTGTGAACCTTTGCCAAAAATGGTAAAGGGAGTTATGCATAGAGCTTGTGATGCTCTGCCGGCCCCCCATAACTTCACTCAGACGTGGGTGGATGGAGCTCCCAGATGTGGGAGACTTGTATTTGGTGGTTATTCAGAAATAGATGTACCATATTATTTTATGGTCCCACTTCACCTTCTATGCATTTGATATGATATCCAGAGCTTTGGTTATGTGTTTCTATATGTGTTCTGGATAAGAATGATATGAATGCAACGTCAAATTCGACGTTTGAGCTTTTGTTTCAGATTTGTTCTTTGATATGTTCTGAAATTATTCATATGTCATTGATATACTTTAAAATATTTCACATACCATTGATATGTTCCGAAATGTTTCATTTGTAATTGATATGCTTCACAATATTTCATACACCATTAATATGCTCCAAAATGTTTCAATTGTTATTGTTATGCTCTGAAATATATGTCATTGATATGCTCCGGAACATTTCATACGCTATTGATATGCTCCAATTACTCTGTGCTCTATTTGTTATGAACCAAATATGTTTTGAATGAAATGACATTTGCGATTCTGTATCTAATGAGATGGTACCCGGAGATTTCTTGTATTCTGCCTTGCATTGTGATACCTTGTTTGTTTGAAACTATCCCTATTCATTCTGGATATGCTTTGTCACTTGCTGAGCTATGTTTAGCTTACTCCATTGTTATATAAATCTTTCAGGTCAGTTGATCACTCTCTGAGATGTTTGTATTGGGCTGAGGTAGTGGAGAGCTATTTAGAATCATGGGAAAGTCTTGTTGGTTGTTAGGTTACTGTTGTGTAAGTGCATTTTGTATGTAATGAAATGTTGTCGACAGGTTTAAATTGTTATATCATGTAAAAGTGTTAAAGGACCTATCTCGTTTGGAATTTTAGGATGTTAAGTTTAGTTTATAATGATATGAATTTGTGGAAGAAATGGTTAGAGTTCTGATTATATAAACTATTTAGTTTGTGGATTTATAACCGTTGTTCATGTTTGTTAAGTTGGCTTAGGTTTCCATAAAGGTGAATTTTTGAGTGATGTGATATATGATTATAAACTGCACAGGTTTTATAGATGTGAATTTGATTGAATGTTTTTCAGTATCCTCAAATGTTAGTTTGGATCCTGGATTGATTTGTGATGAAAAAAAAATTTTTAATTTTATCGATATTTCTGGAGGGGCGTGACAGAGGTGGTATCAGAGCATTGTTTGAGGATCACTGAAATATTTGATATGTTGACGTGCAAAATATGTTGAGGTCTAGTGAACTATAATGATTGGTGGAAATTTTCTTTGATGCATTTTAGGAATTTAGGATGACGAGGACATTTAGTCCTCCTACTTCATTTTCTTATGATTAATTAAGGGGGATGAAAGGATTAATCGGGGATATCAAATCAGACTGGCACAGTGAAAGCGTGGTGAACCTAATCCATTGGTGGCAGAAAAATGGATGATGCGAATGGAGAAGATATTTGATGTATGAAATTGTTCTGATAATCAAAAGAATTTCTAGAGATCAAGGACGAGAATAGCTAGGACAAGTTTACGAAAAAAAAATGATTGGAAATGAATCAGAAAGTGATAACAAAAGGGTTAAGGCATCTGGATTTGAAAATGGAAGTCACCACAAAAGACTTAATCCTGTTAAGATGTGAGTTAAATTATGAAACAAGTTTGTGTTTGTGGGTGACTAGAGTCTATTTTGCTTGTGGAAAGTTAGAACATAAAATAAAAGACTGCCCTTTGAATAAGAAGAAGAGTCATCGCCTCCTATATTATTAGCCCATGTCAGAGTGTATGCTATCATTGAATATGATTCTAAAACTTCTGAATCAGTGGTCGAAGGTATTATTCATGTTTATGAAATAATGCAAATATTTGTTTGACCATGTGTCCCATTTATGATTTGATTCATAATATTTTGCTTATCACTTGGGTATTCAACCTAGTCCACAACATTATGTTCTATATGTAAAAATGATTCTTGGGGATTCTTTGATAACAAACATGATCTGGATATCTTGTTTGATTTTTATTGGAGAACTCGAACTTTTTACTGATTTGGTTCTCCAAGAGATTTGGAATTTTGATATTATAATTGATATGGTTTGGCTATCTTCATATCATACCAATGTGGATTGTTAGACAATAATGATCACTTTTTGCATATTTAGATCAGCCCATCTTTTATTTTGAGAGTATTGGACATGATTTACCTCATTGCCTGATGTATCCCAGGATGACTTGCCTAGACATGATTGTGCTTTTGATTTGGTCCTTGGAATAATCATAATATCTAAGTCTCTCTACAGAATGATACCATTTGAGTAAACGGAATTGAACAAGCAACTACAAAGACTATTAGATAAGGGTTTTTCTTGGCTTTATATTTCATTATGAGATGCTTTGGTGTTAGTTATGAAGATGGATGGAACATTGAGACTTTACATTAACTGTAGACAATTGAATCAAGTGACCATAAAAAAAAATAATTATCCTCTAAAGTGACGACTTGTTTGATTAATTGTAGGGTGCATAAGTATTTTTCAAGATTGATTGGAGGTCGGGTTACCATTTATTGAAGATCAAGGAGGAGGATATTTCGATCACTCTTAGATGATTGTATCATTGTATTCTATTGATTAAACTATTTGAGAGTTGGACCAGGAAATGAATAAAATGTATCATCATCTTTTTATCGATTACGGTATTACTAATTTAAAGGACTAAATTTTCTTTCAAGGAGGGGAGAGTATAATATCCCTCACTTTTAAAAAATTATTTATAAGGATCTATTTCAAACTTGGATAATATACATGTAAACATAATAAATCCAATGATCAAAGTGTTAGGCTGTAAAAAAAAAAAGAGAAACCCAAAATTTTGGTTTTATCCCACTGCCTCCCACACTCTCTGTTTACCATGGGAAACAGAGAGAGGAGCTGTGGGGCATTGGGGAAGAAGAAGAAGAGAAGAAGAAGAAGAGAAGTAGAGGGAGAAGAGAAGAGGATGGCACTATGCATCAGGGAGGAAAGGAAAAGAAGAGAGAGAAGGAGAAGAGGAGAAGAAAAGAAGGGAAAGAAGAGGGCTGAGTTGACGCCAGGCGTGGCACTATGCTGATAGAGAAGGAGAGTGAAGAAAAGAAGGGAGAAGAGAGAGGAAAGACGTAGCTGCAGCTGTGGCAGGGAAGAAGAAGAGGAAGAGAGGGAGAAGGAGAAGAGAGGGCTACGACTCGATGATGGCAGCTGAGCTCAATAGAGGAAAGGAGAAGGAGTGAGAATGAAGAGAAGAAGAAGAAGAGAAGAAGGAGAGGAAAGGGAGCTGTAGCTGCAGCTGTGGCAGGGAAAGAAGAAGAGAAGAAGGAGAGGAAAGGGAGCTGTAGCTGCAGCTGTGGCAGGGAAAGAAGAAGAGAAGAAGAAGAAGAGAAGAAGAAGAAGAGAAGAAGAGAAGAAGAGAAGAAGAGAAGAAGAAGAAGAGAAGAAGAAGAAGGAGAGGAAAGGGAGCTGTAGCTGCAGCTGTGGCAGGGAAAGAAGAAGAGAAGAAGAGAAGAAGGAGAGGAAAGGGAGCTGTAGCTGCAGCTGTGGCAGGGAAAGAAGAAGAGAAGAAGAAGAAGAGAAGAAGGAGAGGAAAGGGAGCTGTAGCTGCAGCTGTGGCAGGGAAAGAAGAAGAGAAGAAGAAGAAGAGAAGAAGAGAAGAAGAAGAAGAGAAGAAGAAGAAGAAGAGAAGAAGAAGAAGAAGAGAAGAAGAAGAAGAGAAGAAGAAGAAGAGAAGAAGAGAAGAAGAGAAGAAGAGAAGAAGAAGAAGAGAAGAAGAGAAGAAGAAGAAGAGAAGAAGAGAAGAAGAGAAGAAGAGAAGAAGAAGAAGAGAAGAAGGAGAGGAAAGGGAGCTGTAGCTGCAGCTGTGGCAGGGAAAGAAGAAGAGAAGAAGAGAAGAAGAAGAAGAAGAGAAGAAGAAGAAGAGAAGAAGAAGAAGAGAAGAAGAGAAGAAGAAGAAGAGAAGAAGAGAAGAAGAAGAAGAGAAGAAGAGAAGAAGAGAAGAAGAGAAGAAGAAGAAGAGAAGAAGAAGAAGAGAAGAAGGAGAGGAAAGGGAGCTGTAGCTGCAGCTGTGGCAGGGAAAGAAGAAGAGAAGAAGGAGAGGAAAGGGAGCTGTAGCTGCAGCTGTGGCAGGGAAAGAAGAAGAGGAGGAGAAGAGAAAAGAAGAAGAGAAGAAGAGAAGAAGAAGAAGAGAAGAAGGAGAGGAAAGGGAGCTGTAGCTGCAGCTGTGGCAGGGAAAGAAGAAGAGAAGAAGGAATGAGAAAAAGGAGAAAGGAAGTAGTGCAGTGAAAGGGGCTGCGGTAGTGGCTGTGCCTACGACTGTGGCTACGGTTATGGCTGCGACGGTGGCATGGCAGCTGCGGTGGGAAAAAGAAGATTGGTGCAGAAAATGAAACAAGAAGAGGACATGGAGGAAAAGTAGAAGAAGAATTCGAGCATACACCTTCTTTAGATCTTCGGATCAAAATCTACAAAAGACAAGTGTTCTGATCCTTCCCATTGTAAGCTTTCAAATCTTTCCTATTGCAAGTATCCTGATCTTTCCTTACTGAAATTTTATCTCTGCAATTGCCTTGAATATGAAAACTTTGAATTGTTCTAGTCTTGCATTTGATATGTCTCCCATTTAGACATAACAATTTGAATATGTGAAACTTATTTCATTGGAAACTAATCTTGTATATCTTTCTTTTGATACCTGGATTGAAAGATTTAGAGTCCAAATGCCTTACTAGTTATCTATTGAAACTGACCCTATGAATTCTACAAAACAGTGATTTTATTTTCTGACCTTTGGCTATTAAATCAATTGTAACTCTTTGTTGGAAACTTTGATTCATACAAAGCTTATTTTATCTAAAATTAGATTAAAATATCTTTCCAATGATATATTTCCTAAGTAAATTGGAGCACGATTGATAGTTTGAATCATTTATTCAATGTACCTCTCGAATTCTGTCAGAAATCGAGCTTTGGTCAATTTCACCTTATCATGTTCCATTCCTTTCGGAAATTGATTTCATTTAGCTTTCTTTGTTTAATTGAACTTTATGTTACTGCTTTGAATTCTTATATACTCTTATCCTTAAATTATTTGCATTCTTGAAACCTATTGTGTAAAGTTTATGCTGTAACGTATTGACTAGTATAGGCACATGTATATCCCATTGTTCCACATTTGCTTTCGATATGTGCCTATTCCAGTTTCATTCCTTCGGATATTAAATTCATCTAACCTTCTTATTTCAATTGAGCTATATGTGATTGTTTGGAATCCTTGTATGCTCTTGCTTTCATTTCCTTTCAAATCTGAATTCATTTGTGAAAGATTATGTTTGTATCATATTGACTCGTGAAGGCATATGTACATTTTGTTGTTCCGCATATGCTTCCGATATGTGCTATTTATTGTTCATACTGTCGTTTTATACTCTGGTGTTTATGGGATATTGTGAACCTTTGCCAGAAATGGCAAAGGGAGTTATACATAGAGCCTGTGATGCTCTGTCGGCCCCCTATGACTTCACTCAGACGGGGGTGGACGGAGCTCCTAGACGTGGGAGACTTATGTTTGGTGGTCATTCAGAAATGGATGTACCATATTATGTTATGGTCCCACTTCACCTTCTATGTGTTTAATATGATATCCAGAACTTTGGTTATGTGTTTCTATATGTGTTCTAGATAAGAATGATATGAATGCAACGTCAAATTCGATGTTTGAGCTTTTTTTTCATATTTGTTCTTTGAGATTCTCCGAAATAGTTCATATGCCATTGATATGCTTTGAAATATTTCACATACCATTGATATATTCCAAAATGTTTCATTTGTTATTGATATGCTCTGCAACATTTCATACACCATTGATATACTCCGAAATGTTTCATCTGCTATTGTTATGCTCTAAAATGTTTCATATGTCATTGATAAACTCTGGAATATTTCATACACTATTGATATGCTCCAATTACTCTGTGCTCCATTTATTATGAACCAAATATGTTTTGAATGAAATGACATTTGCGATTCTGTTTCTAATGAGATGGTACCCAGAGATTTCTTGTATTTTGCCTTGCATTATGATACCTTGTTTGTTTGAAACTGTCCCTATTCATTCTAGATATGCTTGGTCACTTGCTGAGCTATGTTTAGCTCACTCCATTGTTATATAAATCTTTCAGGTCAGCTGGTCACTCTCTGAGATGTTTGTATTGGGTTGAGGCAGTGGAGAGCTATTCAGAATCTTGGGCAAGTCTTATTGATTGTTAGGTTACTATTGTATAAGTGCATTTTGTATGTAATGAAATATTGTCAACAGGTTTGAGTTGTTATATCATGTAAAAGTGTTAAAGGACCTATCTTGTTTAGAATTTTGGGATGTTAAGTTTAGTTTATGATGATATGAATTTGTGGAAGAAATTGTTGGAGTTCTGATTATATAAATTGTTTAGCTTATGGATTTATAACTATTGTTCATGTTTTTTAAGTTAGCTTGGGTTTCCATAAAGGTGAATTTTTGAGTGATATGATATATGATTATAAACTGCACAGGTTTTATAGATGTGAATTTGATTGAATGTTTTTCAGTATCCTCAAATGTTAGTTTGGATCCTGGATTGATTTGTGATGAAAAAATTTAATTTAATTTTATTAATATTTTTGGAGGGGCGTGACACCAACACAGTCCTTACATGGGCTCAACTAGCACCTAATTGGGTTGGCCCAAATCCAATCCCAATTATGTGCTAACTACGAAATCTAAGACATTTTCTAAGCTAAACAAGTATGTAAGTCTAGTTTCTTCCAGCGAGCTTCCGGCGATCTTCCGGCGAACTTCCGACGATCTCTCGGCAATGTTGCAACGGACTTCTAGCAAGCTCCTGGACTTCACGATGATCTTCTTGGCGAATTCTGATGAGCTTCTTTGGTAAGCTCCAAGACTTCTCGGTTGGTTCCAGTAGAACTTTCAACGAACGTATGGACTTCCGACGAACTCTCAAACTCCCAACGAAATCATGTTCTTGACTCCGGAACTTCATTTTGCTTTATGTCTTGCTATCATAGTTAATCCTGCACATATAAAAACACTGTTCAATCTAAACAATTAATACTAAGCATGAATCATGTTGTTTGGCATATCATTGGTCCATCGACGCTTCATCCGATTCTTCAGCGCATCGTCCTCTCTTGCGGCCTATTGCCCAATCGGCCAGTTAACTCCGCAACTCCAATATCCTTGGTGCAATATTTACTCTTCTTGGCCCGATGCCTGAACTCATGGCCTGACACTCAAAACGTAAATCAAATCATAGATACTTATCAATTTGTTTCATCATCAAAATACGAGATTCAATAGTTAAACCAAATAAGAAAAATGTGGCTCTGATACCAACTGTTAGGAACGAGTTGGCACTAAGAGGGGGGGTGAATTAATGCAGAGGTAAAACCATGTCGATTCTGAAATCTTTCGTTTCGATTAAATCCGTTTACAACAAAAACCGTTTCGTAAAGGTATTAACTTTGAAAGTGTATTCGTAAGCGTATTGGAAATAATAAGAAGATGAGGTAGTTTGCTATGAAAGTAAATTACTTGAAGTAAATGCAAACTAGATTTTTATAGCGATTCGGTCGTCGTGACCTACATCCACTCCATCGATTCCTCTTTTGTCGAGGCTACTGGCATCCATTATCCGTATTCCTTCAATAGGCGAAGACTAACCACCTTTCACAGCTCTTTCTCCTTTTACCGGGTTTAGGAGATAACACTTACTCCTCTTAACACTATTCTAACACTTGGAAGAGAGAGAGGAAATCACACAAGATTACAGTAGTGTTTCTTTCTTTTTTACTCTCAATTCTTGTGTGGTATGAGGGATGAGAGGGGTATTTATAGGTCTTAAGTTGATTCAAACTTGGAGCTTAAAAACATCTCATCTCAGGTTTCCCAGGTCCTGGCGGTACCACCGCTTGTAGCACAGACACTGGGTGGTACCACCACCTAGTCTAGCAGTACCATCACCTGGAAGACTATGTTTGGGCAGAACCACTACCCAGACTGCCGGTACCACCACTTAACACTACCACTGGATAGTACCACTGCCTAATACAGTCTCGGAGACTATGTCACGACGGTGCCACCTGTTGGGTCATTGTTTGGGCCTTCCACTTGGCCCAACATAACCCAAACATGGGCCCAACTGGCCCCTAATTGGGTTGGCCCAATTTCAATCTCAATTATATACTAAGTACAAAATTTAAGACATTTACTAAGCTAAACAAGTCCATAAGTCAAGGTTTCTTCCACCGATCTTCCGACGAACTTCCGACGATCTCTCGGCAATGTTCCAACGGACCCCAACAAGCTCCTAGACTTCATGACAATCTTCTTGGTGAGTTTTGATGAGCTTCTTTGGCAAGCTCCTAGACGTCTCGATCAATTC
>CM017193.1:19611179-19738419 GCA_004837865.1 Musa balbisiana | reverse complement strand
AGATTGGGGGTTTTACCTTCTCATACTTCCATCATGATTCCTATCATGATGTATCTCTTTGAAAATGATGTCAAGGCTTGACATCCATTTTCAAGTTTTACATTTCAAATGTGAATGATTGTAATGGTAGCAATTCATCATATGATAAGATATCAACATGTAAATTACGATGCAAGTTCTTGATATCTTAACATAATGCAAATATTTCAAGTGTTTAGCAATCATAGCATTTCTATCATCAATTTACCATATATTTCGATGCAAGCTTTTTTAACATAATTAAAATTCAAATATGGCACTCATAGCATCAATTCATATATTTCTCCCTCTTTGTCATCAATAAAAAGGAGAATGATATAAGCAAATTTTAAACACAAGTGCGGTAATTTTTCAACAATGAGTGATAGGATACCAATCATCAATTCATGTCATAACTAGGTTCATGTCATTTTTCAATAATGAGTGATAGGATACCAATTATACAAACATCTCAAGGGATTAAATCACACTTCATTTTTACAAGGATCAAGATATGTATGTGAATCAATATCCTTGTAAGTAAAAAATCTTCCTTTTTCAAGAAGGAAATTATAAGAAGGAATCATTTTATCAAATCCATTTCTCAAAAATATTTTTCACATTATAAGCCTATGAAGATGCATTTGCTAATTGATTTCATATGTCAAAAATCAATGATATGAATCAAACTCGATATGACATATGCTTATGAGAGCTACATTAGGTTCGGAAGAGAATAAAGTATCAAGAAAATCCGAAAATAAAATTTAACACTTTCATGCATTCGGACAAGGTTTGCTATAGATTTTCCAATACAATCATGAAGATAAAACATGCTTATTATCATGAAAATTTTATATCCAAAACACATAATTTCCAACATATTATTAAGGCATGTAATCATGTAAAATCATCATAGCAATTAAGTGATTTGATTATTGAATCAAGAAAGTCTGAAAAATAAATTTAATGAGTTCAAGCATTCGGACACATTAACATTCCTAATTCTGTTCTAATGAAATTAAATTGTTCTTCACTTAAAGGCTTTGTAAAAATATCAACTAGTTGATGTTTAGTATCAATGAACTCTATAACTATATCATGATTAGTGACATGATCTCGTATAAAGTGATGTCTAATATCAATATGTTTTGTTCTTGAGTGTTAAATGAGATTCTTTGTTAAACATATAGCACTTGTGTTATCACATTTAATGGGAATATTTTTAAGATGAGCTTTATAATCTTCTAAGGTGTTTTTCATCCACACAACTTGTCCACAGCATGCACTAGCTGCAATATACTCAGTTTCGGTTGTTGATAGTGCAACCGAGTTTTGTTTCTTAGATGACCAGGAAACAAGAGCATGTCTCAAAAATTGACATGTTCCTGATGTGCTTTTTCTATCTAATCTACATCCAGCAAAATCTGCATCAGCATAAGCAATTAACTCAAACTTCTCAGTTTTTGGATACCATAATCCTAGATTTGTGGTACCTTTAAGATATCTAAGTATTCTTTTAACCGCTTTGAGATGAGATATCTTAGGGTTCGATTGAAACCTAGCACAATGTCCTACACTGAACATGATATCTGGTCTAGTTGTAGTGAGGTAAAGTAAACTTCCTATCATACCCCTATAAGTTTTTTGATCGAAGCTTTCTCCACTTTCATCAACTTCTAACTTAGTGGATGTGCTCATAGGAGTGTTAATAGCTTTTGAGCTTTCCATATTAAATCTCTTTAGCAAATCTAAAGCATATTTAGTTTGACTAATAAAGATGTCATTTCTTAGTTGCTTAATTTGTAAGCCTAAGAAAAAGGTTAATTCTCCCATCAAACTTATTTCAAATTCTAGACTCATTGTTTTAGCAAAAGATTCACAAAGAGATTCGTTTGTAGAATCAATAATATCATCAACATAAATCTGAACAATAATTTTCAAAGTTCTTGATAAACAATGTAGTATCAACCTTGCCTTTTGTGAAATTATTTTTAATAAGAAAAGAACTAAGTCTCTCATACCAAGCCCTTGGGGCTTGTTTTAAACCATAGAGAGCTTTAGTTAATTTAAACACATGATTAGTGAGGCTATTATTTCAAATCCAGGAGGTTGTTCAACATAAACTTCTTCGGAAATAAAGCCAATAAGAAAAGCGCTTTTAACATCCATTTGAAATAACTTAAAATTATTATTACTAGCATAGGCAAGAAGCATCGTTATGGCTTCTAATCTAGCCACAGGAGCGAAGGTTTCTTCATAATCGATACCTTCTTCTTGGTTGAAACCTTTGGCTACTAATCTAGCCTTATTTCTAACCACGATACCATATTCATCTTGCTTGTTTCTAAAGACTCATTTAGTACCAATAACTAAATGGTCATTTGGCCTAGGAACAAGCTTCCACACGTCATTTCTCTCAAATTGATTTAACTCATCTTGCATTGCGATAATCCATAAATCATCTTTCATGGCTTCGTCAATACATTTAGGTTCAATTTGGGAGAGAAAAGCGGCATTGGCACAAAATTCTTTAAGAGAAGAACGTGTTTGAACCCCCTTAGATGTGTCTCCTAGAATTAGCTCCTTAGGATGAGCATCTACATATTTCCAATCCTTGGGTAAGGATGTTTCGGAAGTGGATGCATCCAAGTTGCTCATTGGAGAAGGGGTTTCATTTAAATTCAAAGAATCAAAATTAACATCATCATCAAAATCATTTTTCTTGATTTCGGAAATCTCATTGAAAACAACATAAATGGATTCTTCTATAATTAAAGTTCTTTTATTGAAGATATGAAATGCTTTAGAAACCAAAGAATAACCAAGGAAAATTCCTTCATCGGATTTAGCATCAAATTTTCCTAAGGCATCTTTTTCATTCAAGATAAAACATTTACACCCAAAAATTTTAAAATATGAAACATTGGGTTTTTTGTTGTTCCACAACTTATAGGGAGTTTTGGTGAGTAAGGGTCTTACTAGAACTCTATTCAAAATATAGCATGCAGTGTTTACGGCTTCGGCCCAAAAATATTTGGGTAGGCTATGTTCATTCAACATGGTTCTTGTCATTTCTTGTAAATTTCTATTTTTTCTTTCTACTACTCCATTTTGTTGAGGATTTTTTGGAGTAGAGAAGTTATGATTGTATCCATTAAATTCATAAAATTCTTGAAAATCATGATTTTGAAATTCACCACCATGATCACTTCTAATTGACGAAATCATAGAACCCTTTTCATTTTGGACAAGTTTGCAAAACTTGGTAAAATATCTAAAGCATTCATTTTTGTGTTTTAAGAAATAAGTCCATGTGTATCTACTATAGTCATCTACAATAACGAAGGCGTATTTGCTACCTCCTAGACTTGATGTAGAGATAGGTCCAAACAAGTCCATATGGATCAATTATAAGGGCCTAGAGGTGCTTATTTGATTCTTAGATTTGAAACTACCCTTAATTTGTTTTCCTAATTGACAAGCATCACACACATTATCTTTGATGAACTTGATATGAGGAATTCCTCTTACAAGCTCTTTGGATGATATTTGAGTGATTAGTTTCATGCTAGCATGACCTAATCTCCTATGCCAAAGCCAAGCATGCTCATTCAAAACCGAGAAACACATTTCATTGCAAAGATCATTGATGTCAATGGTGTATACGTTATTTTGTTTTAATGCAATCATATATGTGTTTTTGTGTGGTTTTTCAATGATGCAAGCATTAGATTCAAATTTGACAATATATCCTTTATCACACAATTGACTAATGCTCAAGAGGTTATGTTTTAAACCATCAACTAACAAAACATCTTCAATAAAGAAGTTGGATTTGTTACCTATGGTTCCTTTGCCTATGATTTTACCCTTGTTGTTGTCTCCGAATGTGACATAGCCTTCGTCTATGCTAGTGAGTTTAGAGAATTGAGATGGATCTCCAGTCATATGCCTTGAGCATGTTAGGATCGGAGCGGCACTAAGAGGGGGGGGGTGAATTAGTGCAGCGGATTAAAACATCGGTTTTGGAAACTTTTTCGTACGATAAAAACCGAACTCGGAAGTGCTTAACTTAAAAGCGTGTTCATAAATATGTGCAGCAAAAGTAATGAGGAAGTAAAGCACTTATAAAGATTTGCAGTAAGGTAAAGTGCAATAAGTAAATGCAAACCAGAGAACACGCCAAATTTAAAGTGGTTCGGTCAAAATGACCTACATCCACTTGCGAAGCCTTCTTCGATGAGGCTCCCAACTTCCACTAGCAAATCACTTTGAAGGGGAAGGACAAATACCCCTCTTACAACCTTTTACAAGTGGTTCACACTCTTACAAAGTTTCAATGAGAAGGAAGGAGGTGAACACTCAAGCAATTTGAAAGTAAGACTTGCTAAGGCTTTGCTAAGACTTTTTTTTTTCACTCTATTGCTTCTCTAAAGGTTGTTATCTCAGCTGAGAATAGAGGGGTATTTATAGGCCTCAAGAGGATTCAAATTTGGGCTCCAAAATTTGAATTCTCTTCGATTCCCGAAGCTAGCAGTGCCACCGCCTGTCAGTTTTGACACTGACAGTGTACTGGGCGGTGCCACCGCCCAGTCCAGCGGTGCCACCGCCTGGCTCTCGGGTGCTGGGCGGTGCCACTGCCCAGACCGACGGTGCCACCGCCTGGCTCTCTCAGCTCACTGGTTGGGCTCCTAACTTGGCCCAATTGGCCCCTACTTGGGTTATAAGATTAACACCTAATCCTAACCCTAATTAACATGCTAACTACGAATTTAAAGACATTTCCTAAGCTATTACAAAGTCCACAAGTCAAGACTTCTTCCGGCGAACTTCCGGCGATCTTCCGAGAAACTCTCGGAAACCATTCTGCGGACTCCCAGCAAGCTCCTAGACTTCACGATTTGATCTTGGCGAGTTCCGATGAGCTTCTTCAGCAAGCGACAATCTTTCTCGGTGAGCTCTGCGAACTTCCGACGAACCTTCCGGCGAGCTTCCGAAAACCCATCGGCAAGCTCCCTACTCATTCTCGACTAGTTCCGACAGCATTCCCAACGAACATTCGGACTTCCATCGAACTCTCAAACTCCCAACGAATCCTTCGCGCTTGACTCCGGCACTTTGTTTCGCTTTATGTCTTCATCGTTATCGTAGTTAATCCTGCATACACAAGCCAAAATTCTACTCTGATCTAGACAATTATTACAACGCGAATTGACATTCTGTTGCCCGGCATGTCATTGGTTGGCGCTTCGTCCGATTCTTCAGTGCATCGTCCACTCTTGCAGGTTGTTACCCAATCGGCGGTTGACCTCCGCAACCCCGATATCCTTGGTGCAATTCCGCTCTCCTTGACCCGATGCCCGACGTCCGAAGCGTTCTACCGTCCAATATCCTAACGTGATCTCCTCCGGCGCAACGTCAATTCCTCCTGCGTCAATTGTCTAATCCTGATCGAGTAGACTTGCATCACTCAAAATGCAGTTAAACATCTAAACACAATCAATTAGTTTCATCATCAAAATCCGAGATTCAACAATCTCCCCCGTTTTGATGATGACAACTAATTGATGACTACCGGAGTTAACCTTAACTCCCCGGAGTTTAAACAAACTCCCCCTATCAATATGTCATTGATAGAACACTTGGATTATCCCAAATCCAAGCAACATTCATCACATGTTATGAAAAACATTTAAACCATCATGCAAATATATAAAATATTCAATTCAATGCATGAAGTCATCAATATACTTCTCCCCCTATGTCATCAACAAAAAGGAGAAGCAGCTCTAGCTATTTTAAAAGATATTCAAGTTTTTGTAACGTGAAGCTAGATTTTCATCACAACATATAAGCACAAAAGCATAGTAAAATTCTTAAGTTCAATCATGGCAATTCAACACTTGCTTCTTGTGCAAGATTGCACTTTGCTTTTCTTTGCATGTTCTAACTAGCAAAAGCTTTCTCTCCTTTGTTTTTGTCGAAAAGTAGGGAAGAGTACAAGCTAGCCAGCATTTGCCTTGAGCTAGCAATCTTTCTCCCCCTATGTCATTGCTGAAAAGAAGGAGAGGAACCAATGATTTAGACTTTTACATAAATTATAAATTTGCATCAATCAATATTTCAATCATCACATGATGCATACAAGACAAAAATGCAAAGAAATCATGTCATGAAAGACATCAATTGTTAAACATGATATGATAATAGTCTCAAAAATTTCAATTTGCAATACATGTGATACATTGCGCTACTAAAAAATTTAATGCGATACTTTTAAGGATATCAACCTATTTTTTTATACAAAGCATGGCAAGAGCAATTATATTGCAAGTTTTCTAAGTTTTATAATTTTTACTTCTTTTGAGATGGCAATTCTTTGCTTCTCTACAAGCTAGCAACTTTTATGATATGCAAATTTTACTACATACAAGCTAGCAAATTTTACAATATTTTTAGAACATGCAAGCTAGTAGTTTTGAGATGTTCAAGAAAGCAACTCTTGCTTCTTAAAATATACAAGTTTGCTAGATGTGCACGTTAGCATGTTTTGCTTATTGAGATAGGCAAGATAGTGATATCCAAGAAGATAACTTTTGCTTCTTGAAATAATCAAGTTAGCAATCTTTGCTACTTAAGATAGGCAAGCTAGTAATCAAGTTTTTGCATCTTCTTGACTTGTGCAAACTAGCTATCTCCCCCTTTGTCATTGTCAAAAGGAAGGGAAGACCCTTTACATCAATTATGACAAAGGTAAGTATCAATCTTATTTGTGCATCATTATATTTTCAAATTAGAATGTGCACATTTTCAAAAACCTTATATTTCATTCATGCACGATATTGAATAAATTGATTAACATTATGAGGATATCATACATGATACTATTATTTTGATCATGATACCAAACATTCATCATTTAGAGCATTCATGACACAAAACATTAAATCAACATTTCTAATACATCATTTTAGCAACAACTCATAGTATTTTAAATCATGATTTACATCATATGCAATACATCACATCATAATTATAAAGCACAAGTATTGCATGCATCATTGTATATCATAAATGTTTCATATCATGATGGTATCAACTTGTCAAATTATATCCTACCATGCATGATCAAAACTTTTCATTTATATGCATCAAAATAATATCAAGAGTATTTCATGCATATTATCAAATCATCATTTATAATTACATCAATATTCCAATCATTATTTCAGTTTACACATCATGAGATCAATAAATTTGCATTATAGACAATCTCATGTTTTATCATTCATATTATTTCAATCATCACTATAACTCATCATGCACAAAATATAAAATCATCTAACATGATTCAAACATTTATTTTCAAAATATTTATCACTATTTTCATGTATGATAATAAAGTATTCATGATACCGAACATTAAATCAACATTTTAAGTATTAATCTCTTCATGATTGTTGGTACCAAACATTTATCATTTAAAGCATTCATGATACACAGCATATGCAATACATCACATACATCATCATAATAAAAAGCATATGCATCATTTCAAATCATAAACATTTCAAATCATCATGGTATTAATCTGTCAAATTGCATCTTGCCATGTATGATCATAACTTTTTCAAATGATAGTATCTAAATGTCAATATTCATTACATCCTATCATGCATGATAATTAACTTCTCATTTGTATTTCATGCATAATTTCATTCATCACATTAGGAATATCAAGAAGAATTAATTGGGTGATGAGATGAATATTTTCATGAATACAAGCAATTGAATAAAAATCATATCATGAAGGATTAGAATATGTGTATACCAAAAGGCATGATTTCTTTTGAAAAACCTCCTCTTAAATAATCAAAAGAAAATCTTAGGAGATCAAATAATAAAAGATATTCAAAAGAAATTTTAAAGTCATGAATTTCGAAAAAGATATTCTCTTTAGTAAAAGAACCTTAGGAGAAAAAGATTTCAATTCAAGCATATAAAATCTTGACTTAAGCATAAGAAATCTCAATTTACAAATTTTGAGAAATCAAGATAAAGCTCATTTAAATTTAAATCATCAAATCAAGATCATTTTCAAGAGATTCACAAAAGTGATACAAATAGATTCATGATTTTAATTCCCATGATAATATATTTTCCTTTTAAAGTGTTTCTATTCATGTGATTTATTTCATTTCTGCCAAATAAAAAAATATGCATCAATGTTCAAAAACCGAAAAAGCCATTTTCATTACCGTAAAAATCGATAATCCATAAGTCTCAAGAATCATCATGCATAATTTCGAAATCTATTAAGCATGATCATTATGCATGACATCAAGACATGGTTTCAAAATATTTAATATTTTCATTACATAATTACATCATTATGCATCATCGAAATTGATTTCATAAAGTATTTTCCATCAAGATCATTTTGTTTGTTGTAGTCATGCATTTTTCTTTTTAGGTGAATCTAACTTTTCAAGCTTAGTTTTTGATACAAGATCCATACATCATCATCAAGCATGGTTTCAATCAAAATTGGAAATCATCAAAATACACATTATTTCTTCTTGAAAAATATTTATCATCATTTAAACCAAAAAAGAGCTTTCATTACGGTAAATATCAATAATTCATAAATCATAAAAATTATCATGTATAACTTTAAAATCTTATACATAAAATTGTCAATCATGGTATCAAAACATTTAATATTTTCATTACATCATTATGCATTACTTCAAATCAAACATGATTTCATTTAATCAAAATCGAGAAATAATAATGGAAATCAACATGAAACACATTATTACTTCTTAACCACATATAGCATAATTTCATAAGGCATTTTTAATCAAAATCATTTTGTTTATCATAAACATGCAATTTTTATGATTATTTTTAAAATTACTAGAATCATAAGCATGATTCCTAATTTTTGCATTTTCATTATTAAATTAATAGACATGCAATTTTCAAGAAAATTAATTCTAAACTAATAAAAGAGGAAAATGCATCATAAAAAGCATCATGTAATTTCAAAATAAATTAAGGGAGTTGAGTTACTTACCTTGTAGTCGAAGCCCATCAAAGCCCAATTCGCCATTTCACCTTTGGAAGTTCTTGATTCATCCTTGGTTGCCTTCCTCTTCTTTGGCCTCTTCCTCCGTTCAAGTTCATTGTTTATTTTAGATTTTTGTTTAATGAACTTATTAAGATTTAGTGTTCGAAGTTCAAGTTCATCATTGTCCTCATCACTTGAGTCATCGCTCAAGTGGTATTCATTTGTCTGGAGTTCCAAATCCTTCCTATTCTTTGGAAGGTAGTTCAAGTGCTCATCGGGTTCAAAATGTTCCAAAAGTGTCATTTCATAGGTCATTAGTGACCCGATTAATTCTTCTAATGAAAAATCATTTAAATTTTTTGTCTCTTGTATTGCGGTTATTTTAGGATCCCACCTTTTTGAAAGGGATCTTAAGATCTTACTTACGAGATCAAAATTCGAAAAAGATTTACCAAGAACTCTTAGATTATTGACGACATCCGTGAAACGAGTGTACATGTCGCCTATAGTCTCGCTTGGTTGCATTCGAAAAAGCTCAAAATCATACAATGAAATGTTAACTTTCAAGTATTTGACTCTACTAGTTCTCTCGTGTGTGATTTCAAGTGTTCGCCAAATATCAAAAGCCGTTTCGCACATAGAAATCCGATTGAACTCATTTTTGTCCAAAGCGCAAAATAAGGCATTCATAGCCTTTGCGTTTAAAGAAAAATACTTCTTCTCCAAATCCGACCATTCGTTCATCGGTTTTGAGGGAAGTTGAAAACTGTTTTCAACAATATTCCATAAATCCAAGTTCATAGAAATCAAGAAAACTCTCATTCAAGTTTTCCAATAAGTGTAGTCCAATCCGTTAAACAACGGTGGACGAAAAACCGAAAAGCCCTCTTGAAAGCCATGAAGAGCCATTTCTCTCGGGTGTAAATCCGAAATGAGAAATACCGGGCTCTGATACCAATTGTTAGGATCGGAGCGGCACTAAGAGGGGGGGTGAATTAGTGCAGTGGATTAAAACGTCGGTTTTGGAAACTTTTTCGTACGATAAAAACCGAACTCGGAAGTGCTTAACTTAAAAGCGTGTTCGTAAATATGTGCAGCAAAAGTAATGAGGAAGTAAAGCACTTATAAAGATTTGCAGTAAGGTAAAGTGCAATAAGTAAATGCAAACCAGAGAACACGCCAAATATAAAGTGGTTCGGTCAAAATGACCTACATCCACTTGCGAAGCCTTCTTCGATGAGGCTCCCAACTTCCACTAGCAAATCACTTTGAAGGGGAAGGACAAATACCCCTCTTACAACCTTTTACAAGTGGTTCACACTCTTACAAAGTTTCAATGAGAAGGAAGGAGGTGAACACTCAAGCAATTTGAAAGTAAGACTTGCTAAGGCTTTGCTAAGACTTTTTTTTTCACTCTATTGCTTCTCTAAAGGTTGTTATCTCAGCTGAGAATAGAGGGGTATTTATAGGCCTCAAGAGGATTCAAATTTGGGCTCCAAAATTTGAATTCTCTTCGATTCCCGAAGCTAGCGGTGCCACCGCCTGTCAGTTTTGATACTGACAGTGTACTGGGCGGTGCCACCGCCCAGTCCAGCGGTGCCACCGCCTGGCTCTCGGGTGCTGGGCGGTGCCACTGCCCAGACCGACGGTGCCACCGCCTGGCTCTCTCAGCTCACTGGTTAGGCTCCTAACTTGGCCCAATTGGCCCCTACTTGGGTTATAAGATTAACACCTAATCCTAACCCTAATTAACATGCTAACTACGAATTTAAAGACATTTCCTAAGCTATTACAAAGTCCACAAGTCAAGACTTCTTCCGGCGAATTTCCGACGATCTTCCGAGAAACTCTCGGAAACCATTCTGCGGACTCCCAGCAAGCTCCTAGACTTCACGATTTGATCTTGGCGAGTTCCGATGAGCTTCTTCGGCAAGCGACGATCTTTCTTGGTGAGCTCCGCGAACTTCCGACGAACCTTCCGGCAAGCTTCCGAAAACCCATCGGCAAGCTCCCTACTCATTCTCGGCTAGTTCCGACAGCATTCCCAACGAACATTCGGACTTCCGTCGAACTCTCGAACTCCCAACGAATCCTTCGCGCTTGACTCGGGCACTTTGTTTCGCTTTATGTCTTCATCATTATCGTAGTTAATCCTGCATACACAAGCCAAAATTCTACTCCGATCTAGACAATTATTACAATGCGAATTGACATTCTGTTGCCCGGCATGTCATTGGTTGGTGCTTCGTCCGATTCTTCAGTGCATCGTCCACTCTTGCGGGTTGTTGCCCAATCGGCTGTTGACCTCCGCAACCCCGATATCCTTGGTGCAGTTCCGCTCTCCTTGACCCGATTCCCAATGTCCGAAGCGTTCTACCGTCCAATATCCTAACATGATCTCCTCCGGCGCAACGTCAATTCCTCCTGCGTCAACTGTCTAATCCTGATCGAGTAGACCTGCATCACTCAAAATGTAGTTAAACATCTAAACACAATCAATTAGTTTCATCATCAAAATCCGAGATTCAACAGAGCATCCACTATCAAGGTACCATCTCTTGCTCCTAGCTTGTGATGATGTATGTTTCTACAAGAAAGGATGATTTTTAGGTACCCATTTACTTTTGGGTGCCTCAAACACTGATCTAAATTGTTTATCATGTTGCATAGAGTTTATCATGGTTCCTTTAGGAACCCAAATCAATTTGTTTGGACTAACTTTCTTGAGTGGACAATGATAAGTTCTATGTCCATGTTTGCAACAAAAGTTGCATTTGCTTTGGTGCCGAACATATAAGATAGGGCCTTTAATGAAGGTGATTGGATTTTGGTGAGGACTTCTCACAAATCCGATTCCACTTCTTTTAGGAACATGACCCTTATTTGTAAGGATCATATTCAAAGACTTGCTACCAACCTCGAATTTCTTCAAGGTGTCCTTAAGAAGCAAGTTCTCCTTTTGGAGAGTTTCTAGATCATGACATTTTTTACATGGAGCTAAACTATCATGATATTCAATTTCTAATTTATCGAAATTACAAGTAAGACTATCATGCTCCTTTTTTAGCAATTTGTATTTTCTACTAATAGTTTTGCATTCATCAAATAAGTCATGGAAGGCATTTAGTAATTCATCAAATGATAAATCTGCATCAATTAAATTTGTTACCTCATCTCCGATGGCCATTAGGGCGTAATGAGCAACTTGCTCGGTGTTGGACTCCTCTTCTTCGGACGCGCTTGAGTCATCCCACGTTGCTTTGAGCGCCTTCTTCTTTGGTGTTCTCTTCTTGGCTTGGGGACAATCACTTTTGTAGTGTCCCAGCTTCTTGCATTTGTAGCAAATAACTTGGTCCTTTTTGGGTTCAAATTTATTTTTTGAGTCATTTTTAAACTTGTTTCTTTTAATGAATTTTTTGAATTTCCTTGTTAGAAGTGCAAGTCATTTCGTAAGTCATTAATAACCCGATTAATTCTTCAAGAGGGAAGTTGTTTAGATCTTTAGCCTCTTGAATAGCAGTGACTTTAGGGTCCCAACTCTTAGGAAGGGATCTTAGAATCTTATTTACGAGCTCAAAATCCGAAAAACTTTTGCCGAGTCCTTTTAGACCATTGACGACATCTGTGAAATGGGTGTACATATCGCCAATTGTCTCGCTCGGTTTCATTCGGAAAAGTTCAAAAGAATATATCAAAAGATTGATTTTTAACTCTTTCACTCTACTTGTGCCTTCGTGAGTCACTTCGAGTGTATGCCAAATATCAAATGTGGTTTCACAAACCGAAATACAATTGAACTCATTTTTAACAAGCACACAAAATAAGGCATTCATAGCCTTTGCATTAAGAGCGAAAGTCTTCTTCTCCAATTCATTCTAATCGATCATTGGAAGAGAAGACTTCGAAAATCCATTTTCGACAAGATTCCAAAGTTCAAAATCCATTGAAATAAGGAAGATCCTCATTCGGGTCTTCCAATAGGTGTAGTCCGTCCCATTAAACATGGGTGGACGTGTAATAGAGTGGCCCTCTTGATTTCCGACGTATGCCATCTCTCTTGGGTTTTAATCTGATTGAGAGTTAACCCCGCTCTGATACCAATTGTTAGGATCAAGAGCACTAAGAGGGGGGGTGAATTAGTGCAGCGGAAAACTTTCGACGATTTAAAATGACGTTCGTATGATAAGAACGATTTCGGTATGAAAGTCGATTCGGAAATTGCTTTAACTTAAGATTAAGCAAAGTGCAGTTAAAGTAAATCTATAGAAGTATTTGTAGTTAAGATAGAGAACAAAATGTAAATGCAAACCGAGATTTAGAGTGGTTCGGTCAATCTTGACCTACATCCTCTTTTGGCTTCCTCCTCCGATGAGGTCACCGACATCCACTAGAGGCCTTCCTTCAATAGGCGAAGGCCAATCACCCGTTTACAGTTTCACTCCTTTTGACGGGCTTAGGAGACAACCCTTACAGATTTTTCACTCCTCTCTTGAATGATCAAAACTTCGAAGAAAAGAGGGAGAAGAACTACTAGCCTTTTACAACACTTTTAAACTCTCAAAATCTCAGAATAAATGCTAAGTTTCGGTGCCCTTTCATGCATGAAAGGGTGGGGTTTATATAGGCCCCAAACTGATTTGAATTTGGAGCTCAAAAATATCATTTCCCATGTTTTCGGGGTCCTGGCGGTACTACCGCCTAATAAAGCTCGGAGACCGAGCTCGGGTAGTACCACCGCCTGATAGGGGCGGTACTACCACCCAGTCTCACTCGGAGACTGAGCCCAAGCGGTGCCACCGCCTGACAGGGGCGGTGCTACTGCCCAGTCTCACTCGGAGACTGAGCCCAGGCGGTGCCACCGCTTGACAGGGGCGGTACCACCGCCCAGCCTCACTCGGAGACTCAACTGCCAAGCGGTGCCACCGCCGACCCAAGCGGTGCCATCGCCGGCCAGGGAATCTGGGTCCGAATGGGCTGATCCATTTGGCCCAATTTGGGTCTGTCAAGGGCCCAATTGCCCCAAGATTAAGTTAATGGGATCACCTCCCATTTCTAACTTAATCATCATGCTAACTATGATATTTTTCAAGACATTTACTACAACTTGCTCCGGTGCATCAATCGCTTCTTCCATCGAGCTTCCGGCGAACTTTCGGCGATCATCCGACGAACCCTCAGCGATGCTCCGGCGGACTTCCGGCAAACTCCTGGACTTGCAACGATCCACTTGGCGAGTTCCGATGAGCTTCTTTGGCAAGCTCCTGGACTTCTCGGATTTGTTCCCGCAGAACCTCCGATGACCGTCCGGACTTCCGTCGAACTCTCGAACCCCCAACGTGATCATAGTCTTGACTTCAGTGCAACTCCTGCTGCATGTCTTACTTTCATCGTAGTTAATCCTCCACACTTATCTCAACATATGGATTAGATAACAAATAACAATTGACTTCATCATCAAAATCCGAGATTCAACAACTACGACAGTAAAGCATAAAGCAAAATGAAGTCCCGGAGTCAAGAACATGATTTCATTGGGAGTTCAAGAGTTTATCAGAAGTCTGGACGTTCATCGGAAGCTTTGCCGAAAACAACCAAGAAGTCCTAGAGCTTGCCAAAGAAGCTCGTCAGAACTCGCCAAGAAGATCGTCGTGAAGTCCAGGAGCTTGATAGGAGCCCGTTGGAACATTGCCAAGAGATCATCGGAAGTTCGCTAAAAGATCACCAAAAGCTTACCGGAAGAAAACTTGACTTACGAACTTTGTTTAGCTTAGTAAATGCCTTAAAATTCATAGTTAGCACATAATTGAGATTAGAATTGGGTCAACCCAATTAGGGGACAATTGGGCCCAAGTTTGGGCTAGTTGGGCCAAGAGAAAGGCCCAAACAGTGACCAAATATGTGAAATCGATATGGCATAGTCTCTGAGACTATGTCAGGCGATGGTACCGCCTAGTGTCAAACTACAAGCAGTGGTACCGCCCATACCCTAAAATTTCAGGGGTTTAAATTTTGGGCTCCAAATTTGAATCCATTTGGGGCCTATAAATACCCCAGCTATTCCTGCATGGATTAGTAAGAAACATTGAGCAAAACATTATGATTCTAAATTTGTAAACCTTAGAAAGTTGAGTTCCCTCCTCCCGAATCCTAGAGAAGTTCTAAGGGAGTTGTGAGAGGGATACCTTGTAAAAGAGGGTTGTAAAAGGTTGTCTCCTAAACTTGTGAAAAGGAGAAGAGGAGTGTAAAAGGGTAGTTGGTCTTCGCCCATTTAAAGAAGACTGATAGTGGATGCCGGTGGCCTCGACGGAAGAGGAATCGACGAAGTGGATGTAGGTCACGATGACCGAGCCACTATAAAAATCTGGTTTGCATTTCTCTTGTGCAATTTACTTTACTGTAAACCACTTTACTTACTTTACATCCACTATGCTCTTCCATATGCTTTCAAAGTTAATACCTTTATGAAATTATTTTTCGTTGGAATCAGATTTAATCGCAATGAAGTTTTGAACCGACGTAATTTTTACCGCTACACTAATTCACCCCCCCCTCTTAGTGCTAACTCTTTTCCTAACAATTGGTATCAGAGCCTCATATTTCTTATTTTGGTTTAACACCCAAGAGAAATGGCTCTTTTCGACTTTCAAGATGGACTTTCTCTTATTCGTCCCCCCTTGTTCAATGGGACGAACTACACTTATTAGAAAACTCAAATGAAAGTTTTTTTACTTTCTTTAGATTTAAATTTATGGAGTATTGTGGAAAACAATTTTTAAAGGTCTTCTCTTCCAATGAACCATTGAAATGATTTGGAGAAGAAGACTTTTTCATTAAACGCTAGAGCTATGAACGCTCTATTTTGTGCTTTAGATAAAACTGAGTTTAATCGGGTTTCTACTTGTGAAACAGCTTTCGATATATGGCACACTCTTGAAATCACACACGAAGGCACGAGTAGAGTAAAAGATTCTAAAGTTAATCTTTTAATGCATGATTTTGAACTATTTCAAATAAAATCGAGCGAAACCGTTATTGACATGTACACCTGTTTTACGAATGTCGTCAATAGTTTAAAAGTTCTTGATAAAACTTTTTTGAATTTTGAACTTATTAGTAAAGTTTTACGATCACTTTCTAAAATTTAGAATTCAAAAGTAATGGCTATTCAAGAATAAAAAAATTTGAATACTTTTTTGATCGAAGAACTAATTGGGTCTTTAATGACCTATGAAATGACGTGCAATATACGTGAAGAACTTGAAAACCATTTTCCAAAGAATAAGAAGGATTTCGGACATAGAACAATTGAAGACCACTTGAGCATAAGCTCAAGTGATGGTGAACTTAAACTCCTCACTATGAAATTTAAAAAGTTCATGAAACAAAAATTAAAGAACAAAAAGAACGCAACTACTTGCTATGAATGTAAGAAGAGGGAAGCACCTTGGGATGAATTGAGCTCCTCTGAAGATAAGAAGAAAATCAAAAAAGGTGAGGTAACAAACTACTTCTTAACGGCTTTTGACAATGAGGTAAAATACTCAAACGAAACCCCCTTTTGGTATTTTGAAATTACATGATGCTTTACATGATTTGTTCTTAAATTAGCTTAAAAAAATTATTTTTCTTGAAAATTACATGTTTAATAATGTAATGAAAATGATAAAAATAAAAATTTTAAGAATCATGTTTATCCTTCTAGTAATGATCATGAAAATTACATGCTTTATGATAAAGAAACAAAATGTTGAACTTAAATATAATGCTTAAGATAAATCCTATGCATGTTTTTAAGAAGTATTAATGTGTATGTTTAATGCTTAAGATAAATCCTATGTATGTTTTTAAAAGCATTAATGTGTATCAAATTATGCTTTCCGATTTTGATTGAAAATGCTTTATGAAATCATGTTAGATGTTTAATGATGTAACAATGTGTATCTTAATGATTTTCATATTGTAATGATGTAACAATGTGTATCTTAATGATTTTCATATTGCCTTCCGATTATAAAAGAAAAATGCATGACTACAACAAACAAAATGATCTTGATGGAAAATGCTTTATGTTTGATGAAATCAATTTCGAAATGATGCATAATGATTTTTGTGATTTATGGCTTATTGATCTTTGTCACAGCAAAAGTTACTTTTTTAGTTTTAAACAAGATGGATGATTTTTATGACGAAATTCATTTTTCAATCCTAAAAGTTGATGCAAGTTTTTATTTGTAATAAAAAGATAAAGGCATACTTGTATGAAACCAATAACTTAAGATGGAACATTTCTATCTTATTAATTTTTTGATAAAAGATTAATGAATCCATGTATATTATGCTTTTGTGAATCTCTTGGATTATGAAAATGATTTGATGAATTTGAATGAGTTTTATCGAAATCATAATTTCTCATGAAATATTTTATATGAATCAAGATTTTTCATGATCTCCTAAGAATTCTTTATGTTATTTATTTAAGAGAAGATTTGTTAAACTGAATCATGGTTTCTCTTGATTTCTCGGAATTATAACTTGAGTATTCTTTTTATAAAACAAGATTGTTTACTATGATTCTTTTTTTTCACTATTTGAGTTATCTAAAATGAATCATAATATTTCTCTTAATATTCATAATTTGTCTTCATGATTTGTATATCTCATCATCAATTTTTCTTGTTATCCCTTATGAAATCATATAATACTCATGATATTGTGTTGATTTGACAAATTGAATGAGTTAAAAATAATGATTAATATTTGAAAATAAATGATTGTATCATGTTTGATGATTTTACATGTTGAAATTATTCATGATGAGTTGAAGTGATGATTTAAAAATATTTATTCAAATGCATGAATCGATAATCTTTTTATTCAAATGAATCATGATTTTTCATAATTATAATTTTTATAATTCATAATGAATTGAGAGATATTATACATGAATCAAGATCGTTTATGTGTTTTCTCATGACATCTTTTAAGGTTTATGACTTGATTTTATTATGTAAAATTCTTTGAACTTATGAAATATATCATCACCAAGTTCTTTTTGATATTCTTAATGTGATGATATGAATACATGAAACACTCATGATATTATTTTGATTAATGCAATGATGAAATATTCATGATGAAAAATTGTTTTGACATTCACGACTTAATTTTTCATCTTTGTTACTTTACTTTTGTCATAATTTGAAAATTGATGTAAAGGGTCTTCCCTTCTTATTCACAATGACAAAAGGGGAGATAAAATATGCGAGCTTGCACAATACAAGAAGAAAGCAAATATGCTAAACTTGCACATCTTTAATTTTGCTAGCTTGCATATCATAAAGAAGCGCAAAATCTTGCTTAACCTCATGCCTCAAATATTACTAGCTTATATGCTCTAAAATGATATAAAATTTGCTAGCTTGTATGTTGTAAAACTTGCTTATCGTAAATTTGCTCTAAAATAATATAAAATTTGTTAACTTGCATATCTAGCAAAATTTATAAACTTGCAAAACTTATAAAATCTGCTAGCTTGCATGTTGATTAAACTTGAGATTTATTACGTAATGATTTGAACTGTAGTATCTCAAACACTTGAAAGTTGCACTTCTCCTTTTTGTTGATGACAAAGGGGGAGAAGTATGATCATATAATGCATGATGACATATTACAAATATTCATGATGAAATTTGCAATGACTTGAATTTAGCTTGAATTCAAGGTTCTATCAATATGGCATATTGATAGGGGTAGTTAAGGTTAACTCCGTCATCAATTGGTTGTCATCATCAAAAAGGGGGAGACTGCTGAATCTCGTATTTTGATGATAAAACCAATTAATAAGTGTTTATGATTTGATTTACGTTTTAAGTGACGCAGGATGCTTCGATCAGATTGAGACAATTAAAGTAGGAAGAATCATGTTGGGCCGGTGGAACATATTAGAATATTGGACGTCAAGTCAGAGGATCGGTCTACGTATCGACAAAAGGCTTCGAGCCATGAGTTCGGGCATTAGGCTAAGAAGAGTGGATATTGCGCCAAAGATATCGGAGTTGCGGAGTCAACTAGCCAATTGGGCAATAAGCTACAAGAGAAAACGATACGCCAAAGAATTGGACGAAGCATCGATGGACCAATGACATGCCGGATAACATGATTCATGCTTAGTATTAATTATTTAGATCAAAGTATGTTTTTACATGTGCAAGATTAACTATGACAGCAAGACATAAAGAAAAATGAAGTCCCAGAGTCAAGAACGCGATTTCGTTGGGAGTTCGTGAGTTCATCGGAAGTCCGGACGTTCGTCGAAAGTTCTGCCGGAACCAACCGAGAAGTTCTGGAGCTTGCTAAAGAAGCTCGTCAGAACACACCAAGAAGATTATCGTGAAGTCCAGGAGCTTGCCAGGAGCCTGCTGGAACATTGCCGAGAGATCGTCGGAAGTTTGCCGAAAGCTCGCTAGAAGAAAATTTGACTTACGGACTCTATTTAGCTTAGTGAATGTCTTAAAATTCATAGTTAGCACATAATTAAAATTAAAATTGGGCAACCCAATTAGAGGATAGTTGGGCCCAAGTTTGGGCTAGTAGGGCCAAGAGAAAGGCCCAAACAGGTAAAACCGTCATGGCACAATCTCTGAGACTGTATCAGGTGGTGGTACTGCCAGTCTGAGCGATGGTACCACCCAGAACAGTCTTCTAGGTGGTGGTACTGCTAGACTAGGTGGTGGTACTGCCCAGTATCAGACTGCAGGCGATGGTACCACCCAGAAGCTAGACTAGGTGGTGGTACTGCCAGTCTGAGCGATGGTACCACCCAGAACAGTCTTCTAGGTGGTGGTACTGCCAGTCTGAGCGATGGTACCACCCAGAACAGTCTTCTAGGTGGTGGTACTGCTAGACTAGGTGGTGGTACTGCTAGACTAGGTGGTGGTACTGCTAGACTAGGTGGTGGTACTGCTAGACTAGGTGGTGGTACTGCTAGACTAGGTGGTGGTACTGCTAGACTAGGTGGTGGTACTGCTAGACTAGGTGGTGGTACTGCCAGTCTGAGCGATGGTACCACCCAGAACAGTCTTCTAGGTGGTGGTACTGCTAGACTAGGTGGTGGTACTGCTAGACTAGGTGGTGGTACTGCTAGACTAGGTGGTGGTACTGCTAGACTAGGTGGTGGTACTGCCAGTCTGAGCGATGGTACCACCCAGAACAGTCTTCTAGGTGGTGGTACTGCTAGACTAGGTGGTGGTACTGCTAGACTAGGTGGTGGTACTGCCCGACAGGAGGTGGTACCGCCCGTACCCTAAAATTTTAGGAGTTTAAATTTTGGGCTCCAAATTTGAATCATTTGGGGCCTATAAATACCCCAGCTATTTCTGCATAGATTAGCAAGAAACATTGAGCAAAACAAACCTTGTGATTCTAAAATTGTAAACCTTAGAAAGTTGAGTTCCCTCCTCCCAAATCTTAGAGAAAGTTCTAAGGGAGGTGTGAAAGGGATACCTTGTAAAAGAGGATTGTAAAAGGTTGTCTCCTAAACCTATGAAAAGGAGAAGAGGGGTGTAAAAGGGTAGTTGGTCTTCACTCATTGAAAGAAGACCGATAGTGGATGCTAGAGGCCTCGACGGAAGAGGAATCAGCGAAGTGGATGTAGGTCACGACGATTGAACCACTATAAAAATCTGGTTTGTGTTTCTCTTGTGCAATTTACTTTACTGCAAACCACTTTACTTGCTGCTTTACATCCACTATGCTCTTCCATATGCTTTTAAAGTTAATACCTTTATGAAACTATTTTTTGTCGAAATCGAATTTAATCACAACGAAGTTTTGAACCGACGTAATTTTCACCACTGCACTAATTCACCCCACCCCCCTCTTAATGTCGACTCTTTTCCTAACAATCGCTTATGTCAGTCTGACATTAACACTGCGCTAGGCGATACCACCACCTGGCACCCTACCATTGGGCGGTACCATCGCCTAGACTGGCGATACCACCGCCTGACATAGTCTCGAAGACTGTGCCATGACGATGCCACTTCTTAGGTCACTGTTTGGGCCTTTCATTGGACCCAACTGACCCCTAATTGGGTTGGCTCAATTCCAACCTCAATTATGTGCTAACTATGAAATCTAAGACATACTTAACCTAAACAAGTCCGTAAGTCTTGGTTTCTTCCGGTGATCTTCCAACGAACTTTCGATGATCTCTTGGCAATGTTACAACGGACTTCCGGCAAGCTCCTGGACTTCATAACGATCTTCTGGCAAGTTCTGGTGAGCTTCTTTGGCAAGCTCCAGGACTTCTCGATTGGTTCTGGCAGAACTTCCAACGAACGTCTGGACTTCCGACGAACTCTCGAACTCCCAATGAAATCGCGTTCTTGACTCTGGGACTTCATTTTGCTTTATGCCTTGCTATCGTAGTTAATCCTGCACATGTAAAACACACTTTGATTTAGACAATTATTACTAAGCATGAATCATGTTGTCCGGCATGTTATTAGTCCATCGACGCTTCATCTGATTCTTCGACGCTTCGTCCTCTCTTGCGGCCTATTGCCCAATCGGCCAGTTGACATCCACAACTCCGATATCCTTAGTGCAATATATACTCTTCTTGACTCGATGTCCGAATCCATGGCCCGAAGCCTTCTGTCGATACATCGACCGTTCCTCCGGCTCGACATCCAATCTTCTGACATGTTCTACCAGCTCAACATGATTCTTCCTGCTTTAATTGTCTCATCCTGATCGAAGCTTCCTGTGTCACTTAAAATGCATATCAGATCAACACTACAATTGGTTTCATCATCAAAATCCGAGATTCAACAATCTCCCTCTTTTTTATGATGACAACCAATTGATGACGGAGTTAACCTTAACTCCCAGAGTTTAAACAAACTCCCCCTATCAATATGCCATATTGATAGAACCTTGAATTCAAGCTGAATTCAAGTCATTGCAAATTTCATCATGAATATTTGCAACATATCATCATGCATAATATGATTATACTTCTCCCCCTTTGTCATCAACAAAAAGGAGAAGTGTAACTTTCAAGTGTTTGAGATACAAGTTCAAATCGTTGCATAATAAATCTCAAGTTTAATCATCATGCAAGCTAGTAAATTCATATCATTTAAGAGCGTGCAAGCTAGCAAGTTTTCAAAAACAAATGCAAGATAGCAAGTTCTATATCATGCAAGCTAGCAAAAATTTTGAGTTTTGCATGTTTGTAAATTTTGCTAGATATGCAAATTTAGCATCTTTGTTTTGCAATGTTCAAGCTAGCAAGTTTTTGAAAAAGAAAGCAAGTTTTGCAACATACAAGCTAGCAATAATTTTGAGTTGTGCAAGTTTACAAATTTATTTTTCTTTGCGATGTGCAAGATACTATATTTTTGCATCTTCTTTAGATTGCAAGCTAACAAATTTTTACACATATGAAAGTTGGCAAAGTTTTGCATATTTTGATATTAGCAAGCTTTTTGCTTCTCTTTATGATGTGCAAACTAGCAACTTTTGTTTTTCTTTGCGATGCACAAGTTAGCAAATTTTGCTTCATTCTTGAATTGTGCATGCTAGCATCTTGAGCTAGCAATATTTCTCCCCCTTTGTTATTGTCAAAAAAGAAGGGAAGAAAATAATTTTATAATTCTTTTTTCCTTTACAATAATTTTCAAATCATGACAAAGGTAAATATCAAAGATGAAAAACCAAGTCATGAATATCAAAACAATTTTTTTTATCATGAATATTTCATCATTGCATGTATCATTATCATAAGTTGAAGTATTGCATGCTTAATACCAAATCACCATTCATAATTACATCAATATTCTAATCATTAATTCAATCATCAAAAATGAAAGATCAAGCCATGATTTTTGACATATCTCTTCTTTTGTATATAGATGAAATGATAAGAAAATAATCTTAATTGAAAAATAAGATTCAAGTCATAATTCAAGAATTCACACAAAAAATCATGATTCAAACTGATTGTTGATTCATACATTTAAACCAACATCACTTCAACTCATAATGCATAATTTTAAAATGTAAAATTATCAAACATGATACAAACATTTGTATTCAAAACGTTCATCATTACTCCTATGTATGATACTAAAGCATTTATCACTTCATGATTGTTGGTACCATACATCCATCATTAAATCAACATTTTGATCATTTATTTTCTCTTAAGCAATTGGCAAAAAGAAACATAGGAGAAAAAATGATATGATATCTTGATTGATTCATAAGAAATCTCTAGTTATAAAGCTCAAAAAATTAAGATAAAGCTCGTTCAAATTCAAATCATCAAATCAAAATCATTTTCAATAGATTCAAAAAGAAACATAGATAGATTCATTAATCTTTCCTTTTTTGAAAAATTGATAAAATAGAGAAATTTTTTAAGGAGAAAGCTTTCCTCTTTTTAGTTTGTTTCAATTCATATGATTTATTTCATTTATGCCAAATAAAAACATGTATCATGTTTAAAACTGAAAGTGCAAGATTTATTACGATAAAGATGAATAAGGCATAAATCACTCAAAAATCATCATTTCGAAAGATAAATTCATTAAGCACTATCATTATGCATCATTACATTATTTCATCAAGCATAATTTCATAAAGTGTTTTCAATCAAAAGTAAAATGAAAATCATTAAGATACACATTATTATTAAAACATCTAGCATGATTTAAGTCTAACATTTTGTTCCTTTATCATAACACATGCAATTTTCATTATCATTTTCAAAATTACTAGCATGATCCCAATTTTTGTATTTTCATTACATTATTAAACATGTAATTTTAAAAAAAAATTTATATAATTTTTTAAACTAAATTAAAAATAACTCATGAAGAACATCTAGGAATTTCAATGTAAACTAAGGGAGTTTCATTTAAGTTGTTTACCTCGTTGTAGAAAGCCGTTAAGGCGTAGTTTGCCACTTCACCTTTGTTGATTTTCTCCTCATTTTTGGAGGAGCTCGATTCATCCAAAGTCACCTTCTTCTTCTTATATTCATAGCAAGTAGTTGCATTTTTTTTGTTCTTTAATTTTTGTTTCATAAACTTTTTAAATTTCATAGTGAGGAGTTCAAGTTCACCATCACTTGAGCTTATACTCAAGTGGTCTTCAATTATTCTTAGTCCAAAATCCTTCCTGTTCTTTGGAAGGTGGTTCTCAAGTTCTTCACGTGCATTGCACGTCATTTCATAGGTCATTAGAGACCCGATAAGTTCTTCGATCAAAAAAATATTCAAATTTTTTTATTCTTGAATAGCTGTTATTTTCAAATCCCAATTTTTAGAAAGTGATCATAAAATCTTGTTAACAAGTTCAAAATTAGAAAAGCATTTGCCAAGAGCTTTTAAACCATTGACGACATCCGTAAAATGGGTATATATGTCAACAACGGTTTCGCTCGGCTTCATTCAAAAAAGTTTAAAATCATGCATTAAAAGATTAACTTTAGAATCTTTAACTTTACTCATGCCTTCATGTGTTATTTCGAGAGTGTGCTATATATCGAAAACCGTTTTGCAAGTAGAAATTCGATTAAACTCAGTTTTATCTAAGGCGCAAAATAGAGCATTCATAGCTCTAGCATCTAAAGAAAAAGTTTTTTTCTCCAAATCATTCCATTGATTCATTGGAGTAGAAGACTATTGAAATCCGTTTTCAATGATATTCCATAAGTTTAAATCTATAGAAAGTAAGAAAACTCTTATTCGAGTTTTCCAATATGTGTAGTCCGTCCCATTGAACAAGGGAGGATGAATGAGAGAGTGACTCTCTTGAAAGCCGAAAAGAATCATTTCTCTTTGGATGTTAAACCAAATGAGAAAAATGAGGCTCTGATACCAATTGTTAGGATCAAGAGCGGCACTAAAGGGGGGGGGGGGGGGGGGGGGTGAATTAGTGCAACGGTAAAAACATCGGTTTCATAAAATCTTCGTATCATAAAAATCGAACTTAGAAGATAACTTAAAATCTCATGTTCGTAAATGTATTGAATGCAGTAAATAGGTAAAGAGATTTGTAGTAAGGTAAATTGCACAAGAGAAACGCAAACTGATTTATAGTGGTTCGGTCGTCGTCAACCTACATCCACTCCTCCGATTCCTCTTCCATCAAGGCCATCGGCATCCACTATCGATCTTCTTTCAACAGGCAAAGATCAACTACCCTTTTATACCCCTCTTCTCCTTTTCACGGATTTAGGAGACAACCCTTACAAGCACCCACTCCTCTTAAATAGAATTCTAAACTTAGACTAGAGGAAGGGATCTCTCAAGTGATTGTAATAGCGTTTTTCCACTTTTAATCTCTCTGTGCTTGTGTATTTTAATCAGGGATGAAAGGGGTATTTATAGGCTTCAAGTTGATTCAAACTTAGAGCCTAAAAACATCTCATCCTGGGTTTTCTGGGTTCGGGCAGTACCACCGCCTGACACCCTACCACTGGGCGGTACCACCGCCTGACACAATCTCGGAGACTATGCCACGACGATGTCACTTCTTGGGTCATTATTTGGGCCTTTCATTTGGCCCAACACAGTTCTTACATGGGCCTAACTGGCCCCTAATTGGGTTGGCCCAATTCCAACCCCAATTATGTGCTAACTACGAAATATAAGGCATACTTAGGCTAAATAAGTCCATAAGTCTTGGTTTCTTCTAGCGAACTTCCGACGATCTCTCGACAATATTGTAACGAACTTCCGGCAAGCTCTTGGACTTCATGACGATCTTCTTGGCAAGTTCCAATGAGCTTCTTTGGCAAGCTCCAAGACTTCTCGATTAGTTCCGACAGAACTTCCGACGAACGTCTGGACTTCCAACGAACTCTCGAACTCCTAACGAAATCGCGTTCTTGACTCTGGGTCTTCATTTTGCTTTATGCCTTGCTATCATAGTTAATCCTACACATATAAAACATACTTTGATCTAGACAATTATTACTAAGCATGAATCATGTTGTTCGACATGTCATTGGTCAATCGACACTTCGTCCGATTCTTCGACGCTTCGTCCTCTCTTACGGCCTATTGCCCAATCGGCCAATTGACCTCCGCAACTCCGATATCCTTGGTACAATATCCGCTCTTCTTGGCTCAATGCCTGAATCCATGGCTCGAGGCCTTTTGTCGATACGTCGACCGTTCCTCCAGCTCGACGTCCAATCTTCTAACATGTTCCACCGGCTCAACATGATTTTTCCTACTTTAATTGTCTCATCCTGATCGAAGCTTCCTGCGTCACTCAAAATGCATATTAGATCAATACTACAATTGGTTTCATCATCAAAATTTGAGATTCAACAAGTTGATCTTTGCCTGTTGGAAAGAAGATCGATAGTGGAAGCCGATGGCTTCAAGTGAAAAGGAATCGGGAGTGGACGTAGGTCACGACGACCAAACCACTATAAATCTGGTTTGCATTTACTTTATGATTTTTATTTATATTACAAACTGATTTCTTACTCTCACTATGCTTTCGTGAAGTTAAATATCTTTCCACTACGATTTTATCAAATGAAGTTTTCAAATCTACATGATTTTATGGAAGTACTAATTCACTCCCCTCCCCCCTCCCTCTTAGTGTCAATTTCGGCCCTAACACTAAGAGGCTTGGATGATTGGATGAAGATATAGTACATAATATGGCAAGATCCATTAGGGTTAAGTTGATAAGGACCTTTATAAATAAGAGAAAACTAAAGGGGCATACGCTAGACCCTTTTTAGCTACCACATCCTATACTCCTCTCTCCCTCTCCTCCTTAGTTAATAGCCATAGTTTGAAGCATATGGACAATAAGAAGGGATGCTCCTTGATCACGTGATGTGTGGAGAGGAGGATTGTGCCGTGATTTAAGGAGCGTATTCATTATATATGCCATGTGGATCATCGTTAGAAAGAAAAACGGTTGACCTCCTTCATCCTCTCTCACAAATATATAGGTTTACAAGGATATATAATCTCCTTATGTAACACATCTTTCATATATGTGTAATTTTTTAATTTTATAATTTTTGCATACCAATCTTCGCACGACAACGAGAATTTTTTTCTTTGGGAAATCAAAGATTTTGTTTTCTATTTTTTCACTATGCATATGATGCTACCCTAGTTTCCCAACAATATTTGACTTTTACTTATCTTTGTTAATGATAAAGGGGGAGAGTGGTAACTCATATATGAACAAAAAAATTATGATGTCTTATTTATGTTTTTTTATTATATAACTCATGTTTGATTTATACAAATGGCTAACTTACATTTTTTATTAATATTATATATTTATAATTATTAAAATTTGAAATAATTATGATTATAATTTAAAGCTTAATTAAATATTGATATTTGGGCATGCTTGATTAAATCATAATGTTAACAAAATCAAATTTCTTTTAACTTAAATTTAATACAAGCATTTAAAAAGATATATGATCTTTTAAGTTTAAGTTTATCAAGATTTTTAAATGACATATAGATAAAAGAAGTCTTATTATGACCTTATTATCAATCGGTTATCATCATAAAAAAAGAAAAGATTGTTAAATTCTAAATTTTAATTATGAAATCAATTAATAAATTTAATAAACTAATACATTATTAAAATAAGTAACAAAGGAAATATTTTGATCATGGAGTCGAACCTCTAAATGGCCAAATGTTGAGCTGAAAATTCAAAGATTATGTGAGAAGATTATCATGCCAAATTTGGGCGTTGAGTTGGAAAATTGGTTAACATGTTAGAGATCATACTTTGTGCTAGAGATTTGGCATTACATCGAAAGAATCAGATATTATGCTAGAAGATTAGCTATCGTGACGAAGTTGACATGCGTAAGAATTGAATGATATACTAGAGGATAAGGTGATGTGTCGAAGGTTTGGATGAAGTACTAGAAAGTCAAATGATATATTAAAAGAGTAGACAATGTGCGAAAAGCTTAAAAGATATGTCAAATGAGTGGTCGATTTATTAATGTATTGCTTGAGGTCATTTTGGACCAATTTGAATCAGTATTAAGCTAAAACAAAGCTCACTTATGAAAGTCATTGGACTTGAAGTTCTACCAAATTGAGTCTGTTAGAAGGCTAAGCACATGGCCTAAAGTTGTTAGGGACGATGGTACTACCAGACTTAGGTGGTAATACTATTGAATCTCGGATTTTGATGATGAAGTCAATTATCATTTGTTATCTAATCTATATGTTGAGATAAGTGTACAGGATTAACTATGATGAAAGTAAGACATGCAGTAGGAGTTGTACCGGAGTCAAGACTATGATCACGTTGGGGGTTCGAGAGTTCGACGGAAGTCCGGACGGTCGTCGGAGGTTCTACGGGAAATCGAGAAGTCCAAGAGCTTGCCAAGAAGCTCCTGAAGTCCAAGAGCTTGCCAAAGAAGCTCTTCGAACTCACCAAGTGGATCGTCGCAAGTCTAGGAGTTTGCCAGAAGTCCACCGGAGCATCGTCGAGGGTTCGTCGGATGTTCGCTAGAAGTTTGCCAGAAGCTCGCCGGAAGAAGCAATTGACGCACTAGAGCAAGGTTGTAGTAAATATCTTAAAATATCATAGTTAGCATGATGATTAAGTTAGAAATAGGAGGTGATCCCATTAACTTAATCTTGGGGCAATTGGGCCCTTGACAGACCCAAATTGGGCCGAATGGATCAGCCCATTCGGACCCAGATTTCCTAGCCGCGGTGGCATCGCCTGGGTCGGCGGTGGCACCGCCAGGAGCTTAGTCTCCCAGGAAAGCTAGGCGTGGTACAGCGTGGGCTCGGTCTCCGAGCGAGGCTGGGTATGGTACCGGCTTGGGCTCGGTCTCCGAGCGAGGCGGGCGGTGGTATTGCCCTTGTCAGGTGGTGGTACCGCCTGAGCTCGGTCTCCGAGTCAGGCGGTAGTACCGCCCAGTTATGGCGGTAGTATCGCCAGGACACCGGAAATCTGAGAGATGACATTTTTTTAACTCCAAATTCAAACTAGTTTTGAGCCTATATATACCCCACACTTTCCTGCATGAAGGGTACCAAAAGCTTGATCTTACTTTATGATTTTTAGAGCTCAAAAGTTTTGTAAAGGCCAAAAGTTCTTTTCCCTCTTTTCTTCCAAGTTTTGATCATTCAAGAGAGGAGTAAAAAATCTATAAGGGTTGTCTCCTAAGCCCGTCAAAAGAAGTGAAACTATAAAAGGGTGGTTGGCCTTCGCCTATTAAAGGAAGGCCTCTAGTGGACGTCGGTGACCTCATCGAAGGAGGAAGCCAAAAGTGGATGTAGATCAAGATTGACCGAACCACTCTAAATCTCAGTTTGCATTTACATTCTGTTCTCTATTTTAACTGCAAACTGCCTCCATAGCTTTACTTTACCTACACTTCGCTTGATCTTAAGTTAAAGTAATTTCCAAATTGACTTTCATATCGAAATCATTTTTTATCGTACGAACATCGTTTTAAATAGTCAAAAGTTTTCCGCTGCACCTATTTACCCCCCTCTTAGTGCTCTTGATCTGAACAATTAGTATCAGAGCGGGGTTAACTCTCAATCGAATTAAAACCTAAGAGAGATGACATACGTCGAAAACTAAGAGGGCCACTCTATTACACATCCACCCATGTTCAATGGGACGGACTACACCCATTGGAAGACCCGAATGAGGATCTTCCTTATTTCAATGGATTTTAAACTTTGGAATCTTGTCGAAAATGGATTTTTGAAGTCTTCTCTTCCAATGATCGATTGGAATGAATTGGAGAAGAAGACTTTCGCTCTTAATGCAAATGTTATGAATGCCTTATTTTGTGCGCTTGATAAAAACGAGTTCAATCGTGTTTCGATTTATGAAACCGCATTTGATATTTGGCATACACTCGAAGTGACTCATGAAGGTACAAGTAGAGTGAAAGAGTCAAAAATTAATCTTTTGATACATTCTTTTGAACTTTTCCGAATGAAATCGAGTGAGACTTTTGGCGACATGTACACCCGTTTCACAGATGTCGTCAATGGTCTAAAAGGACTCAGCAAATGTTTTTCGGACTTTGAGCTCATAAATAAGATTCTAAGATCCCTTTCTAAGAGTTAGGACCCTAAAGTCACTGTTATTCAAGAGGCTAAAGATTTAAATAACTTCCCTCTTGAAGAATTAATCGAGTCATTAATGACCTACGAAATGACTTGCAAAGCTCATGAAGAGCAAAAAGACATCCTTTCAAAGAACAGAAAGGATATGGCACTTAGAACTTTTAAAAACCACTTGAGAGAAAACTCAAGAGATGAAGACTGTGACAATGACTTGGCACTTCTAACAAGAAAATTCAAAAAATTCATTAAAAGAAACAAGTTTAAAAATGACACAAAAAATAAATTTGAACCCAAAAAGGACTAAGTTATTTGCTACGAATGCAAGAAGTCGGGACACTACAAAAGTGATTGTCCCAAAGCCAAGAAGAGAACACCAAAGAAGAAGGCACTCAAAGCAACGTGGGATGACTTAAGCGTGTCTGAAGAAGAGGAGTTCAACACCGAGCAAGTTGCTCATTACGCCCTAATGGCCATCGGAGATGAGTTAACGAATTTAATTGATGTAGATTTATCATTTGATGAATTATTAAATACCTTCCATGACTTATTTGATGAATGCAAAACTATTAGTAGAAAATACAAATTGCTAAAAAAGGAGCATGATAGTCTTACTTGTAATTTCGATAAATTAAAATTTAAATATCATGATAGTTTAGCTCCATGTAAAAACTGTCATGATCTAGAAACTCTCCAAAAGGAGAACTTGCTACTTAAGAACACCTTGAAGAAATTCGATGTTAGTAGCAAGTCTTTGAATATGATCCTTACAAATAAGGGTCATGTTCCTAAAAAAAGTGGAATCGGATTTGTGAGAAGTCCTCACCAAAATCCAACCACCTTCATAAAAGGCCTTATCTTACATGTTCGGCACCAAAGCAAATGCAACTTTTGTTGCAAACATGGACATAAAACTTATCATTGTCCATTCAAGAAAATTAGTATGACCAAACTAATCTGGGTTCCTAAAGGAATCATGATAAATTCTATGCAACATGATAAACAATTTAGATCAATTTTTGAGGCACCCAAAAGTAAATGGGTACCTAAAAAATTATCCTTTCTTGTAGAAACGTAGACCGTCATAAGCTAGGAGCAAGAGATAATATCTTGCTTTTCGGGTACTCAATATTCATGACCCGAGATCCAAAAAGACACATGATGCTCTCTAGCCTAAATGATAAAAAGAGGATTAGAGAATTAATATTACAGAGTGATACTGACACAATCCTATTTGATCCCTTAGATTTTGAAACTCATATTTAATTCTCCCTTCACACATCCTCTGGATTTCTGAATTCATTGGATTCATTCCTTCTTTATTTTCGAATCCAACCATATCATGAACTTACGTCTTGCAAGCCAAGTTTGTCATGAACTAGTGAAGCTTACCAACTTGAACAATAAGTGATGAACATGTCAAACATTGTATATGACATTTGAAGTAGAGTATGCGTGTCACAAGATCTATCATGAACGTACGAAATTTCTCATCTTGAGATGGAAACTCTTATGTAATTAAGTAATTAAAGTTGATTACTCCACAAACAAAAACTCTCCTCAAATCGAAAACATCCAAATCAGCACAAACAGCCCTCAAAACAGTGCTCACCGCCTGTAGGTGGTGGCACCACCCAACTGGCAGTAGCACCGCCGGCTATCACGGGTAGCAAGCGGTTGCACCACCCAGCCAGCGATGCCATTGCTCTCAACTCTGCCCCTTTTAAACCGAGCTAGGGTCAGCGGTGGAACCGATCCCAACTCACTCTCTTCTCCTCCTAATAGCTCTAACTCTTCTCCACCTCCATTTCTCTCCTTGAGCTGCCCAAAAACTGCCCATTTCGTGCAAGATCAAGAATCAATCATTCATCCTCTTGAAGATCTCAACTAAGGTATTCTTAAAGAGGCTTTTGATTTTTGTTTTGTGTCATTTACTCTTGCTCATTACTATCTTCTTAAATAGCAGAAGTTATGGGCTCTAGAAGATCCTCTAGGGATAAAGGGAAGAGGAGATTAGAAGAAGACTTTGACCCCACCCTTCTCGATTCAAAACTACATGCCCAAAAATTTGCTTCTATAGAGTTTAGAAATGTCCATAAGGGAAAGTATATTGATCTAAATGAACTAAGTAATTTTGAGACACTTCAATGGTTTGCAAATTTAGATCTACTCCCAATCCTACAAATTAGTGAACCCATCTACCCTAGACTTGTTGGTTGTTTTACAACAATCTACATGTAGATGAAGAAGAAAGAGTGTCTACCTATCTCTTAGGACAATATATTTTCATTGCGGATAGATTCATTTGCAACATAATAGACATCCCTGTAAAAGATAAAGGTTGTTATTTTAAAGGACTATCGGATGATGAAACAGTTGAGACCACATACATTGAAGCCTTAGGAACAATTTTCGGTAATCCCAACTTAGTGTTACTTTCTAAAAGCTGTGAACATTTATTACCACTAAACACAAAAATACTTCATATCATCTTAACTAGTATCATTCTCCCGAAACAATACCATCATGATGAAGTAAGTCAAATGGAACTAGGTACAATGTATTGGATCATGAAAGGATATAATAACTGTTTTGGTTACCTTATCCAACAAAACATCATAGAAATATCTAAAAATGACATGATGCTTCCATATGGTGGCATAATCACTAGAATACTCCATGCCTACGATATTGCAATATCACCCGACGAAGAGGTTATAAAGCTAGATAGATTTACCATCATAAATAAAAATCTACTTCAATGAATAAGATGTACATTTAGAAATGGTATGTGGGTTAGAATGCCTAGAAGAACCGATTTCCCTCAACCTCAACCAGAACCAAAAACACCAATCTTTAAGAGTAATCAATCTCCTCCGACTAGTCCCTTTGAGGAAACACATCCATTTGAGCAAGCTCTTGCATCATCTATCGAAGACATAAGGATTCGGATGGATCGCTTTGAACAAAGACAAGATCAGTTTGAACAAAGATAAGATCGGCTTGAACATCACCAAGATCAAATCCTATCTGAGCTACAGCAAATTCATTGACAATTTGACTACTTATTTAGGCATCTTAATTTTTCACCTCCTGAATGAGCTTGTATATGTAAATGTGGACACAATCTCTTCTTGTCTTGTTGTAACAATTATGTTGAAAACTCTTTATGCTACTTTGATCACAATGCCCCTTGCCTTGATGACTACTAATCCTTGATATGTTTACTTGATGTATTATTTGGTGAGTATATGCAAAATTAAGAACATTAATTGAACATCATTTTTGGATTTTCCTTGAATCTCTTTACGCTACTCATTCTCGGATTTTCCTTGATCACTTAAATTTTGTGTGGAAATTGATTGCCTCTATAACATGCTTACCTTGAAAATCTTATGCCTTGGTTTCTGTGATGAGTATATTATACTCTCATTGTAATTCATACTCTCTTAATCCTTGAAAGATGTGTCTAAATGCTTGAACTCATTAAATTTATTTTTTAGACTTTCTTGATTCAATGATCAAATCACTTACTTGTATATGATGAGAATTTTACTCGATTACATAATATGTTGGAAATTATATGTTTTGGATACTAAAATTTCCATGTTGATGAGCATATTTATCTTTATTGAAAAACTATGGCAAATATGTGTTTGAATGCTTGAACTCATTAAATTTATTTTTTAGAATTTCTTGATTCAATGATCAAATCACTTAATTGCTATGATGAGAATTTTACACGATAACATGCCTTAATAATATGTTGGAAATTGTGTTTTAGATACAAAAATTTCTATGATAATAAGCATGTTTTATCTTCATGATTGTATTTGAAAATCTATAGCAAAACCTTGTCCGAATGCATGAAAGTGTTAAATTTTATTTTCGAATTTTCTTAATACATTATTCTCTTCCGGACTTAATAAGCATATGTCATATTGAGTTTGATTCATATCATTGATTTTTGACATATGGAATCAACTAGCAAATGCATCTCTCATAGACTTATCATGTGAAAAATATTTTTCGAGAAATGGATTTGATGATTCCTTCTTATAAACTCTTTAAAAAAGGGGGGGGGGGGGGGGGGGATATTTTTTACTTGCAAAGATTTGATTTACATACATATCTTGATCCTTATAAAAATGAAGAGTGTTTTAAATCTAATATCGATTTTAACTTCATTCGAGTAATCTCACAAATGGCTTTCCTCCTTCATGCAAAAAGATAATACCAAATAAAAAGGAAGAAGTAATCTCCATGTCATGTTTTCCTTAAGATGGTTGTATAATTAGTATCCTATCACCCATTGTTGAAAAATGACATGAACCTAGTTATGGCATGAATCATTACTGCACTTATGTTTAAAATTTACTTATATCGTTCTCTTTTTTGTTAATGACAAAGGGGGAGAAATATATAAATTGATAATATGAGTGTCATATTTGAATTTGAATTATGTTAAGATATCAAAAGAAGCTTGCATCGAAATATATGATAAATTGATGATAGAAATGCTATGATTGCCATATTTGTATTATGACATATATGCATCATGTTAAGATATCAAGTGTTAGGATCGAGAGTCAAAGGTTGGCACTAAGAGAGGGGGGTGAATTAGTGCAGCGGATAAAATCACATCGTTTTCGAAAAAACCTTCATACGTTGAAAATCAATTTTAGAAATATGCTTAGATTGAAAGCATATGGAAAATTATTGAAGGCAGAAAGCTATTAAAGGGGTTTGCAGTAAGGTAATAGCAATAAGTAAATGCAAACTAGAGTTTTAAAATGGTTCGGTCAAACGTGACCTACATCCACTTTTGGCTTCCTCCGACGACGAGATCACCGACGTCCACTAGAGGCCTTCCTTCAATAGGCGAAGGCCAACTACCCTTTTACAGTTTCACTCCTTTTGACGGGCTTAGGAGACAACCCTTATAGATTTTTCACTCTTCTCTTGAATGATCAAAACTTGAAAGAAAAGAGGGAGAAGAACTTTTGGCTTTTTACAACACTTTTAAACTTTCAAAATCTCAGAATAAATGCTAAGTTTTGGTGCCCTTTCATGCATGAAAGGGTGGGGTTTATATAGGCCCCAAGAGGATTCAAATTTGGGCTCCAAATTTGAATTCTTTTTTGTTTCCCGATGTTGGCGGTGCCACCGCCTGTCAATGTCTAATAAAAAGTGTACTAGCAGTGCCATCGCCGGAACTCTCAGGTTCTAGGTGGTGCCACCGCCTAGACTATTTCAGCTCACTAGTTAGGCTCCAAACTTGGCCCAAATCAGTCCGAACTCGGGCCCAATTGGCCCCTAACCGAGTTATAGGATTAACCCTTAATACTAACCCTAATTACATGCAAACTACGAAATTAAGACATAGTCCTAAGTAGGTTTTTAACCGGCAACATCGAGTTCCCTTCCGGCGAACTTCCGACGAATGCTCGAACCCCCAACGTGATTATAGTCTTGACTCCGGCGTAACTCCTGCTGCATGTCTTACTTTCATCGTAATTAATCCTACACACTTATCTCAACATATAGATTAGATAACAAATGATAATTGACTTCATCATCAAAATCCGAGATTCAACGATCTCCCCCTTTTTGATGATAACAATCAATTGATAACGGAGTTAACCTTAACTCCCCCTATCTATATGTCATACTCGAGATAAGTCATTTTTGAATTTCAAAGCTTTTGAATTCAAGAGATATATTGATAAGTTAATATCATTTAACCTTATCAAGACTCCCATCATGATTCCTATCATGATATATCTCTCTAAAAATGATGTCAAGGCTTGACATCCATTTTCAAGTCTTACATTTCAAGTGTGAATGATAGTAATGGTAGCACTTTATCATATGGTAAGATATCAAAATGTAAAATTGTGATATATGCTTTTGATATCTTAACATAACGCAAGCATTTCAAGTGTTTAGCAATCATAGCATTTCATCACATGGCAAGATATCAACATGTAAAATTGCGATACAAGTTCTTGATATCTTAACATGATGCATATATGGCAATCATAGCATTTCTATCATCAATTTATCATATATTTCAATGCAAGCTTCTTTTGATATCTTAACATAATTTAAATTCAAATATGACACTCATAGCATCAATTCATATATTTCTCCCCCTTTGTCATCAACAAAAAGGAGAACAATATAAGCAAATTTTAAACATAAGTGTGGTAATAATTCATGTCATAATTAGGTTCATGTCATTTTTCAACAATGAGTGATACGATACCAATTATACAAACATCTTTAAGGAAAACATGACATGGAGATTACTTCTTCCTTTTTATTTGGTATTATCTTTTTGCATAACGGAGGAAAGCCATTTGTGAGATTACTCTGATGAAGTTAAAATTAATAAGAGATTTAAATCATGTTTCATTTTTACAAGGATCAAGATATGTATATGAATCAAATCCTTGCTTAAAAAAAATCTTCCCTTTTCAAGAAGGAATTTATAAGAAAGAATCATTTCATCAAATCCATTTCTCGAAAAAAAATATTTTTCACACGATAAGTCTATGAGAGATGCATTTGCTAATTGATTCTATATGTCAAAAATCAATTATATGAATTAAACTTTACATGACATGCTCATGAAAGTTGTATTAAGTCCGGAAGAGAATAATGTATCGTTAGGATCAAGAAAATCTGAAAATGAAATTTAACACTTTCATGCATTCGGACAAGATTTTGCTATAGATTTTCAAGCACAATCATAAAGATAAAACATGCTTATTATTATGAAAATTTTGTATTCAAAACACATAATTTTCAACATGTTATTAAGGCATGTAATCGTGTAAAATTATCATAACAATTAAGTGATTTGATCATTGAATCAAGAACATCCAAAAAATAATTTTAATAAGTTCATGCATTCGAACACATTAACATACCTAATTCTCTTCTAATGAAATCAAATTGTTCTTCACTTAAAGGCTTTGTAAAAATATCAGCTAGTTGATGTTTAGTATCAACGAACTTTATAACTACATCATGATTAATGATATAATCTCATATAAAGTGATATCTAATATCAATATGTTTTGTTCTTGAGTGTTGAATGAGATTCTTTGTTAAACATATAGTACTTGTGTTATCACATTTAATGGGAATATTTTTAAGATGAACTTTATAATCTTTTGATGTGTTTTTCATCCACACAACTTGTGCACAGCATGCACTAGCTGCAATATACTCGGCTTTGGTTGTTGATAGTGCAACCGAGTTTTGTTTCTTAGATGACCAGGAAACAAGAGCATATCCCAAAAATTGGCATGTTCCTGATATGCTTTTTCTATCTAGTCTACACCCAGCAAAATCCGCATCAGCATATGCAATTAACTCAAACTTCTCAATTTTTGGATACCATAATTCTAGATTTGTGGTACCTTTAAGATATCTGAGTATTCTTTTAACTGCTTTGAGATGAGATATCTTAGGGTTCGATTGAAACCTAGCACAAAGTCCTACACTAAACATGATATCTGGTCTATGCCTTGAGCATCTCAAAGCAGTTAAAAGAATCTCATCTCAAAGCAGTTGATATCATGTTGAGATATCTAGTCATGAAACCTTGCACAAAGTCCTACACTGAACATGATATCATGTCGAGATGAGATATCTCAGTATTCTTTTAACCACAAAGTCATATGCCTTGAGCATCTACTATCAAGGTACCATCTCTTGCTCCTAGCTTGTGATGGTATATGTTTCTACAAGAAAGGATGATTTTTAGGTACCCATTTACTTTTGGGTGCCTCAAACACTGATATAAATTATTTGTCATGTTGTATAGAATTTATCGTGGTTCCTTTAGGAACCCAAATTAGTTTGTTTGGACTAACTTTCTTGAATGGACAATGATAAGTTCTATGTCCATGTTTGCAACAAAAGTTGCATTTGCTTTGGTGCCGAACATGTAAAATAGGGCCTTTAATGAAGGTGGTTGGATTTTGGTAAGGACTTCTCACAAATCCTATTCTACTTCTTTTAGGAACATGACCCTTATTTGTAAGGATCATATTCAAAGACTTGATACCAATTTCGAATTTCTTCAATGTGTCCTTAAGTAGTAAGTTCTCGTTTTGGAGAGTTTCTAGATCATGGCATTTTTTACATGGAGCTAAACTATCATGATATTCAATTTTTAATTTATCAAAATTACAAGTAAGACTATCATGCTCCTTTTTTAGCAATTTGTATTTTCTACTAATAGTTTTGCATTCATCAAATAATTCATGGAAGGCATTTAGTAATTCATCAAATGATAAATCTACATCAATTAAATTCGTTACCTCATCTCCGATGGCCATTAGGGCATAATGAGCAACTTGCTCGATATTGGACTCCTCTTCTTCGGACGCGCTTGAGTCATCCCACGTTGCTTTGAGCGCCTTCTTCTTTGGTATTCTCTTCTTTGCTTGGGGACAATCACTTTTGTAGTGTCCCGGCTTCTTACATTCATAGCAAATAACTTGGTCCTTTTTGGGTTCAAATTTATTTTTTGTGACATTTTTAAACTTGTTTCTTTTAATGAATTTTTTGAATTTCCTTGTTAGAAGTGCCAAGTCATCGTTACAGTCTTCATCACTTGAGTTTTCTCTCAAGTGGTCTTCGAAAGTTCTAAGTATCATATCCTTCGTGTTCTTTGGAATGATGTCTTCTTGCTCTTCATGAGCTTTGTAAGTCATTTCGTAGGTCATTAATGACACGATTAATTCTTCAAGAGGGAAGTTATTTAAATCTTTAGCCTCTTGAATAGCAGTGACTTTAGGGTCCCAACTCTTAGAAATGGATCTTAGAATCTTATTTACGAGCTCAAAATCCGAAAAACTTTTGTCGAGTCCTTTTAGACCATTGATGACATTCGTGAAACGGGTGTACATGTCGCCAATAGTCTCGCTCGGTTTCATTTGGAAAAGTTCAAATGAATGTATCAAAAGATTAATTTTTGACTCTTTCACTCTACTTGTGCCTTCGTGAGTTACTTCGAGTCTATGCCAAATATTAAATGCAGTTTCACAAATTGAAACACGATTGAACTCATTTTTATCAAACGCACAAAATAAGGCATTCATAGCCTTTGCATTAAGAGCGAAAGTATTCTTCTCCAATTTATTCCAATCGATCATTGGAAGAGAAGACTTCAAAAATCCATTTTCGACAAGATTCCAAAGTTCAAAATCCATTAAAATAAGAAAGATCCTCATTCGGGTCTTCCAATAGGTGTAGTCCGTCCCATTAAACATAGGTGGACGTGTAATAAAGTGACCCTCTTGATTTTCGACGTATGTCATCTCTCTTGGGTTTTAATCTAATTGAAAGTTAACCCAACTCTGATACCAATTGTTAGGATCGAGAGTCAAAGGTTGGCACTAAGAGGGGGGGGGTGAATTAGTGCAGCAAATAAAATCACGTCGTTTTCGGGAAAACCTTCGTACGTTGAAACCAATTTCAGAAATATACTTAGATTGAAAGCGTATGGAAAATTATTGAAGGCAGAAAGCTATTGAAGGAGTTTGCAGTAAGGTAATAGTAATAAGTAAATGAAAACCAGAGTTTTAGAGTGGTTCGGTCAAATGTGACCTACATCCACTTTTGGCTTCCTCCTCCGACGAGGTCATCGATGTCCACTAGAGGCCTTCCTTCAATAGGCGAAGGCCAACCACCCTTTTATAGTTTCACTCCTTTTGATAGGCTTAGGAGACAACCCTTACAGATTTTTCACTCCTCTCTTGAATGATCAAAACTTGAAAGAAAAGAGAGAGAAGAACTTTTAGCCTTTTACAATACTTTTAAGCTCTCAAAATCTCAGAATAAATACTAAGTTTCGGTGCCCTTTCATGCATGAAAGGGTGGGGTTTATATAGGCCCCAAGAGGATTCAAATTTGGGCTCCAAATTTGAATTCTTTTTGGTTTCCCGATGCTAGCGGTGCCACCGCCTGTCAGTGTCTGATAGACAGTGTACTGGCGGTGCCACACCGCCAGAACTCTTGGTTTCTGGGCGGTGCCACTGCCAGAACTCTTGGTTTCTGGGCAGTGCCACCACCTAGATTATTTCAACTCACTGATTGGGCTCCAAACTTGGCCCAAACCAGTCCAAACTCGGGCCCAATTGGCCCCTAACCGGGTTATAGGATTAACCCTTAATCATAACCCTAATTACATGCAAACAACAAAATTAAGACATAGTCCTAAGCAAGTTTTTAATGGCAACGTCGAGTTCCCTTCCGGTGAGCTTCCGGTGAACTTCTGGCGAACGCTCAAACCCCCAACGTGATCATAGTCTTGACTCTGGCGCAACTCCTACTGCATGTCTTACTTTCATCGTAATTAATCCTACACACTTATCTCAACATATGGATTAGATAACAAATGACAATTGACTTCATTATCAAAATCTGAGATTCAACATCAAGAACATGCAGAATTGATACTATAAGTGTCATATTTAAATTTGAATTATATTAAGATATCAAAAGAAGCTTGCATCGAAATATATAGTAAATTGATGATAGAAATGTTATGATTGCCATATTTGCATTATGACATATATGCATCATGTAAAGATATCAAGAACTTGCATCGTAATTTTACATGTTGATATCTTGCCATGTGATGAAATGCTATGATTGCTAAACACTTGAAATATTTGTATCATGTTAAGATATTAAGAACTTGCATCGTAATTTTACTTATTGATATCTTGCTATGTGATGAAATACACTTGAAATGCTTGCGTTATATTAAGATATCAAAAGCTTACATCGTAATTTTACATGTTGATATCTTACCATACGATGAATTGCTACCATTATTATCATTTACACTTGAAATATAAGACTTGAAAATGGATATCAAGCCTTGACATCATTTTCAAAGAGATACATCATGATAGGAATCATGATGGAAGTATTGATAAGGTTAAACGATCTTAACTTATTATCAATATGTCTCTTGAATTCAAAGGCTTTGAATTCAAGAATGACTTATCTCGAGTATAGCATATAGATAGGGGGAGTTAAGGTTACCTCCGTTATCAATTGATTATCATCATCAAAAAGGGAGAGATTGTTGAATCTCGGATTTTGATGATGAAGTCAATTGTCATTTGTTATCTAATCCATATGTTGAGATAAGTGTGCAGGATTAATTATGATGAAAGTAAGACATGCAGCAGGAGTTGCACCGGAGTCAAGACTATGATCACGTTGGGGGTTCGAGAGTTCGACGGAAGTTTGGATGATCGTCGAAGGTTTTGCAGGAACAAATCCGAGAAGTCCAGGAGCTTGCCAAAGAAGCTCGTCAGAACTCGCCAAGTGGATCGTCGCAAGTCCAGGAGTTTGTTGGAAGTTCGCTGGAGCATTGACGAGGGTTCGTCGGATATTCACCGGAAGAAGCGATTGACGCACCGAAGCAAGTCACAGTAAATGTCTTAAAAATATCATAGTTAGCATGATGATTAAGTTAGAAATGGAAGGTAATCCCATTAACTTAATCTTAGGGCAATTGGGCCCTTGATAGACCTAAATTGGGCTGAATGGATCAGCCCATTCGGACCCAGATTTCTTGACCGACGGTGGCACCGCCAAGGAGCTCAGTCTCCCAGGAAAGCTGGGCGGTGGTACTACCTAGGCTTGGTCTCCAAGCGAAGCTGGGCGGTGGTACCACCCCTATCAAGCGGTGGTACCGCCTGAGCTCGATCTCCGAGCTCTATCAAGCGCCAAGACCCCGAAAATCCGAGAGAGGACATTTTTTAGCTCCAAATTCAAACCAATTTGGGGCCTATATATACCCCACCCTTTCCTACATGAAAGGGAACCAAAATCTTGATCTTACTCTATGATTTTTAAACCTCAAGTGTTGTAAAGGCTAAAAGTTCTTCTCCCTCTTTTCTTCCAAGTTTTGATCATTCAAGAGAGGAGTGAAAAATCTATAAGGGTTGTCTCCTAAACCCGTCAAAAGGAGTGAAACTATAAAAGGGTGGTTGGCCTTCGCCTATTGAAGGAAGGCCTCTAGTGGACGTCGGTGATCTCATCGAGGAGGAAGCCAAAAGTGGATGTAGGTCAAGATTGACTGAACCACTCTAAATCTCGGTTTGTATTTATATTTTGTTCTCTATCTTAACTACAAACTGCCTCCATAACTTTACTTTAATTGCACTTTGCTTGATCTTAAGTTAAAGTAATTTTCGAATCGGCTTTCATACCGAAATCGTTTTTATCGTACGAACGTCATTTTAAATAGTCGAAAGTTTTCCGCTGCACTAATTCACCCCCCACCCCCTCTCTTAATGCTCTTAATCCTAACAAATATCACCTAGGGCACGAATTCAACTTTTGTGATGGTAGAACCATCGAAATCTAAATTTGTGGGTCATGTTAAAAGTTATAGTTTTAGTCGCTTATATCCTAAAATTTTAAAAATTTAAATTTTTAATTATACTTTTGAAGTCTTTCATGTCTTACAAATATCCCACTCGAACTTAGTTGATGGAGTATTCATGTTTTAGTTTGTAAAGTATTATAACTCTCTTTTAAGTATTGTTTGAGTCTATTTCTTCTTATTGAGTTTAAGTTATTGATAGTAAATTATAGAAGGTGAGATATTCTTTTAAATGTGTAAGGTTTGATTATTCTCCCCCTTTTTAGCCATTAGAATCCTGAAAATTGCTCTAACTTCTTCCTCCTCTCCTCTCCGATATTCTATTCCTCAAAATCGCTATCAACTTCTTATCTTAAGAGCCTACTTCATAGAAAGGTCGTTTTTGAAACATTCAATACTCCTGGACGGACTCAAGACTCTTCCAAACTTTTGAAATTGATCCAGCACGATTAGAAGATTATTTGATGATCGAGGTATAAAAAAATAGCATATATGAAAAATTCTTCGATCACACTTCCCTTTAGATTTTATCGAGGAGGTTTTTTAAAGATTTTTGTATCATTGATCTAGCCATCAGATATTTTTTGCTTTGGTTTTAATTTCAAATTGAGGATGATGCAAACACTGTTGAGCGACCCTTAGTTCCTTAGAGGATATGCTTTTTTTCTGTTTTTGTTCTTTGGAGAGAGCCTTTTTCAACCACTCCGAGAAAAGATCATTGTTGCGGATTCAATTTTCAGGTCTCCCTCTCGAATTTTTACATCCAAAAATTCTACTTCAAGTCCCCTCTCTTCTAGGCAAACTATCTCAAAATTGACAATATCATGCCTGATTTTTATTATCATTATGGTCTTGTTGGCCATGAAATTGGTCGATGTTCATGGTTGAAGATGACCCCTATACGGGCCTTAGGTCCGGGTGCAACGACGAACCAAGGCCCGACCAAACCGCTCCACTTTTGATAACCCAAACCCGATCCATCCTTCTTAGGTCCCACCTTCCTCCAACCCACCCACCCCATCGCAGCATCACCCAAACCTGTCTCATTCTTCTCCCCTCCAATTTTTCTCATATCCAGCCACCTCATCACAATATGTCCCTTCCTATTCTGAGCGTCCCCGTCCCGATTGCCATTCATCTTGTTAGCACCAACTTAACGTGTTGTAGAAAAATCTCCCAGATGTGGGGTTATAATCTGTCTACCATTTTATGTTCCAACTATTCATCTTCACATATTTGAAGATGAATAGTTGATTTATGTTTTCAAAAAAATAAAAATAAAAGATCGCACCACTAAATTATATGGTGTGATGTGAGCTCTCAATCCAACTTAAGGATTTTTATAATCTCAAATAGAAAAAAAAAATAAAATAATAAATAAATATATAAAATTACATTGTTGTCGACACAAAAAACAATAAGAATGCAGGATAGATTTTATAAGACAAGAATCCAAATAGAAAACGGATTTACTAAAAACATTTTATTATCATCCGGTAGCTCTATTCGTAGCTGACTTCTTTATCATTATGACTGTTGAGCACTCAAGAATTGTTTTTTTTTTCTTTTTGACTTGATTATATATTCAGAATATAAATCTGATTCAGATATTTATATGTTATTAAGTGAATGAAGCACTACTTCCAGCAGTCCAAGTAGTGACGATGAATCATGGACTCTGTTGCAGCAGCCGTCACAGGGCCCACATACCTTAACCTCTTCAGGTACGTGACAGCCAATGCCCGATGTAAAAATCGCAGCGACAGGCCCGCTCTATTTTGCTTCACCCCATCTTTTATCTCGCAGCAAGTCCTTCTTTTCCTTCTTCCTGTAGATGTTGAGGCAAACACCTCACGGTTGCCAACCCCCAAATCACCCACCGACACACATCCGGAAAGGATCGCCTCACAGCAGATCTCTGCGATAAGAGAGAGAGAGAGAGAGAGAGAGAGAGATGCCGAGCGTGGCGGTGAAGCTCTACAGCGTGTTCTTCAAGCTCCTCCTGAAGCACAAGCTGCAGCAGCGCCTGCAGATGGAGGACGCGGCGAGCCCCTTTGGCATCACCTCCCGCCCAGAGGAGTGCACCGCCCCGGCCAACCCCTCCTTCGGCCCCGACGGGGTCGCCACCAAGGACATTCACATCGACCCCCTCACCGCCCTCTCCATCCGCATCTTCCTCCCGGACCCCGCCCTCGACCGCGTTGGCACCAAGCAACGCCATGCCCCTGATCAGGACCGCCGCAACAGCTACGGCGGCGCCTGTGCCACCCCCCCGCCCGACCATACTCGCCGCAGCAGCTATGACGGCCCCGGATCCCAGAACGGCAATGGAGCCGCTGCGGCTGAGGCTGCCGCCACGGGGACCTACATGGGATACCTGCCCTCTGTCGTGGATGCGCGTCATCGGACTGGCAGATCGAAGAAGTTGCCCATCGTCGTCCAGTTTCATGGAGGCGGGTTCATTGCCGGGAGCAATACTTCGACCGCGAATGATTTCTTCTGCAGACGGATCGCTAAGTTGTGCGATGCCGTAGTGATTGCGGTTGGGTATAGGCTGGCGCCAGAGAGTCGGTATCCTGCTGCATTTGAGGATGGGTTGAAGGTGCTGTATTGGTTGGGGAAGCAGGCAAAATTAGTGGAATGTAGGATGTCGATGGGGACTGCCAGGGGATTAGGGGTTGGAGAGGTGAGGAGATCCCAGATCGTTGATACATTTGGGGCTTCCGCTGTGGAACCATGGCTAGCAGCTCATGGTGATCCTTCCAGGTGAATCTTCTTCTTACGATTTGTGTTGGTCCTAGGTAATTATTTCTGTTAGCTCTATGCCACAGAATTTGATCTCAAGAAGATAATGCCTAAAATTAGTTCTCTTTCCTGGTTATTTGTTTATCTTCTCATTGTTGGAGGATCTTCAGATGGAATGATATCTAAGCTTCTGGACTTGGTTGGTGTATGTGAATAACATAGATGAAAATATTGGCTGACATATGGATCATTGCTTATATATTTTTGCGAAGTTGATTTGGACTGGAACCCCAATTAGAGATAATTCAGATGCACATCTGATGAGTTTACTGCATGAACTGAACTTTGGCACTTGATAATGTAGTTGTGCATGACATGAAGTAACATTTAAAAAGTTGGCATTAAACATGCATATATGCAGGAAAGTATTGATTCACCTAGGAAACATTAGTTACATAGGGAAATTTGTAAACCATTAATGGAGGATTTAGTTTGGCACTTGAGTTATAAATTGTTGGTAACTTATAACTTGTGCCAGACACAACAACTGAATGAGCTAGGTGAAATTCTTGAGCTCAACTTTAAATGCAAGATTTTTTAAACAGTTTGTTAATGAAAGCAACTGGCATGATGGCTACATATTATTGCGTAAGACACATTTTGAAAGATTTATTATGAAATACTTGCATCATGGAAAATGTACACAAGATTTTTAGCCAAAAGATTTGTGTGCTCATGTGCATTGTTGATATGTGAGGCACAAGATTTGATATGAATGAAGAATTTGGGTTCTACACAGTTGTTTTTTTTTTTTGTTGCTAAGTTTAACTCACAACAAAAAGATGATGCTTACCATTTGGCAAGTATTTAAATGCTGAACTGAATGTATATACTTGTTGTGGTTTCATGTATTTGCCGCAAACATGCAATTTATTGGCTGCAATTCTTCTTAGGAATGATGGCATATCAGAAAGAACAGAAGTTTTGGAGGTTTTGTTCAATTAAATACGGGGAGAAGTTGTTCAATATGCAGAGTCAAACACTGTTCTGATTATTTGTTTCTTACATCTAAGAATTCGAAGAGAATTTCAGAAGCCAAGTATGTTATGGAATATAGATGCTGCACCAAAGTCTAAATAAGATGATGGACTTAAGTCTTTAATTGTAGTCATTTTTATAGACCAAAAATGTAAGACCGATGTTTTTCTGGTGACCAATTTCAGACAAGCAATGGGTTTTTTATTGAAAGTAAGAACGTAATATGTCAATTTTTTTTTTCGCATTGTTTCATTGTACTTTTTTTGGACATCTTGAAAGATTATGTGTTTCATTTTCTTTGAGGTCTAGCATAGTGCTTGCATCAGATGCTATGTTAACGGCCCAGTCCATCACATGCCTATAATTGAGACAAGTATAACTTAAAGTAAATGCCTAATGTGTACTTTCTTAATGGATCTTAAGAATTTGAATTGTTAAGCGGTGATTGAGTTGTATTTTGAGCATGAGATGTTCAATAAAACCCTTGGGGTAAACCACTCACATCATGTTTGCTAATTCAATCTGACCAAGTTGGGCTGACACATATCTTGTTCTGTCACTTGTGTCGTGTTGACTTGGACTCCATAGTTGGTTAACTGAACAACATGTTATGTTAAAGAAAAGTGGCAACTTGAGATTATGGAAAAGGATTGGATGAGTATTTCAGGGAATGATGGATGGGACAGACACTAAATTCTGTGCAAAGCATCCGTACTCTTAGTAATTAAATAAAGATACCTTTACCTTAGATATTTTTATATGACAAGTGAGAAACTGGAAAGAATAGGATTTCACTTCTCAGTAAACAAGTATTTTTTCTTCTTTTTTTCTTTTTTGATTTTCTTTTTGTTGTCTGTGTTTCTATTTATTTATTTTTGTTTTGGGAGGGTGGAAGTTTGAGATGTGTGAACAGAATAAGATCATTTTTTTTTTTTTGTAAAATGATCTTTGTTTCTGTATAGTTCTTGACCTATTTGGTTTTCTAGGGGAATGTGCACCTTTAGATTGGTTGCTAATGAAGATCATGGTAGAAACTGGCAGTAAGACTGAGAGTTTGAATTGCTAAAAACAGTATAAGTAGGTGAGTCTCTTAGGTTGAATTGTTGCAGATCAACAAGGCGCAATAACCAACTTTTATTCTTTTTGCCACAAAAATGTCAAGCCTAAGTATCAATTTATATTCCAGTTATGTTTTTAAGCCAGTTGTAAGTGTCGGTATCAGCAATCTTGCAGGTCCTTTGGTTTTGGTAGTTGTGGTTTTATGGACTATTGACAGGTTTTGCCTGTTCGGCTGATTCATATTGGACTTGGTGGTTTTCGATTGAACATTAACAGATATAATTATATAAAAATCATAGAACACAATTAGTTGCTTTTGAAACTATTAATCTGGATCTGTACCAAAAGTTTGAAGGAGTTTTGAGTTAGGTCCAGCTGATCCAAATCCATTGTGCAGCTTCTTTTCATCGTAATGTTTGTTTTGTTTGTTTGTTTGATATGCTCAAGGTCTTCATGCTGGTTTTATTGGCCTATGCCAGTAGCTTGGGCACTGGCATGATGTTGTTCATGCTAGTGCTGTGCTCATATATGTACGATAAGCTATGTGACTATGCATGTGATAGACACAGCACATATGTGGCACTTGGACACATGCAACAGCACATTGCTTTCTGGTCTGAATCTGCATGCATATGTTGTGGTTGCTGTTTGCAACATTTGTTTCAAGTTTGCTGATACTTAGTAGCTGCTGATACTATCTTCAGCTACTATTTGTTGAATTTCATGACAACTCTTTAAATTAGTCCTCCTTTAAGCAACTATGAACCTCTCATAAGTTGTATTGGTGAGAGCCTCATGCACTGCACCATCTGCCTTTTAAACAACTATGAGATGTTTAATTGTAATTGTTCAGTATGTTCTGTTTAATTCTTCGGATATTTTAATATTTGGTGACCTGTTAGTGTATCTCTAAAGGTAATAGCTATTACATCTACAGCTATAGCATTTGACCTATTGCCTTCTGACTGCTGTGTTGAAACAGATGTGTTCTACTTGGTGTAAGCTGTGGAGCTAATATTGCAGATCATGTGGCTCGAAAAGCAGTTGATGCAGGAAAACTCGCCGAGCCAGTTAGGGTTGTTGCTCAAGTTCTGATGTGTCCCTTCTTCATTGGAAGCGTCCCCACCCGTTCTGAGATAAAGCTAGCAAATTCTTACTTCTATGACAAATCTTCGTGTGTGCTTGCTTGGAAGTTGTTCTTACCAGAGGACGAGTTTAGTCTAGACCATCCAGCTGCAAATCCTCTTGTTCCAGGTAGGGGACCTCCATTGAAATGTATGCCTCCGACCCTCACAGTGGTTGCGGAGCATGATTGGATGAGGGACCGTGCAATTGCATATTCCGAGGAGCTTCGCAAGGTAAATGTTGACGCACCAGTCCTTGAATACAAAGACGCAGTTCATGAATTTGCCACGCTCGACATGCTCCTCAAAACTCCACAGGCGCAGGCCTGCACGGAGGACATTGCAATATGGGTGAAGAAGTATATATCGATCCGTGGACATGAATTCTCATATTAGATGCCACAATTTTGTGACTTAAGATATCAGGGAAGGGCATTGCTGCAATTTTCTTCGCAGGGGCTGTAAGTTTGTTTTGCTGCATCTTGTTGGCAGGGTTGATGTGGTCAATTCTTTTATGATCTTCATTCTTATATGGTTTAAGATGTGAAGAACAGGCTCGTTAAATGTAATGCTGTTCCCTCTGATCCCATTATCACTCCACGAACTATGAGACATTTCTTCTTCATTGCGGACTTAGTGATGAAATTTGGATGTGTATATATTTTATTTTGATCATAGTTTGATAATCCTCTTTATGCTGATAGCGATTGTAGATGTTAGTTTAATTTAATCCTTACCAAAACATTTTGGTATATGGATAGATAATTATGAAACGAGCACTTGGGTTTTCTCGATGTTCATTTCTTTGATGTTCTTTGGTTGGTTGATTCATGTGAGAGTCCAACCTGAAAACACATGTAATGTACTAGGACTTGGCATGGGTGCTGATTTGGAGTCAATCGGGATCCTTCTCTGTCTTTGTCCCAGGATTGTGTTGACTAAATCGTCCGCTTCAACGTCTGAATCACATCAAAACCTTAAAATTGGATTGGGAGCATATCGGATAAGGCTTATCGCTTTGAATACATTTGTACAGACTTGGGTGCCAAACCACGAGTATTACGTTGAGTTGGGCCACGAGCTTTGGGCCACATTGGGCCTGTATCATTCTTGCTACGATAGAGTTGACTTGACTCCGGTTTGATTCTCACTCGGGTTACATTGGACTAGACTTAACCTAGGTTTAATTTGGTCCATCTTAAGAGATTGTTTCGACTCAACTCGATCTAGTCTAGGCTAGACCAAAGTGTCGATTGGACAAGATCCAATAGTGCCTCATCAATCCATTTTTTAATTTAACAAATAATTTATTATATAATAGTATAAAATTTGTAATAACACAACTAAACTAACAATGATAAGGATATTTAGTATCATTATGAATTATAAATGTAACTCTTTTTTTTTTTTTTTCAAAGTCTAGTATCAAATAATATGTGAAATTCATAAAAAATTATCAACATAAATTGAATATTTTCAACTTAAATTAAAGAAATATTGGAGGACTTACATATGTCCTCGTTTAATGATCACTGCCCTTCGTCATTTCATCCTTTCCATCAAACTCTTCATGATCACCGTGAAATTGAATTGGGGTACTTCATGTGACCTAAATAGGAGAGTAGCGAGGATGTTAATTACGATAGAAACTGTAATTGTATTTTTTATATTCAATAATTAATTAAATAATTATTTTAGTCCATATTTTCTCATTAAGAAACAGAAAAATAGTCTTTTTGTTTAAAAATAAAATTTCATTTTAGGATACACCTATCAGGAAGGAAGTATATTGTGCTGTTACTGTTAATTGCTAATTATGGAATGATTTAGGAAATAAAAATAGAATTTTGGTGATTGCACTATGGTGATTTCATTTAGGAAATTAAAAATATAAAAAAAATAATAAGAATTTGGTCCTCACAATTTATCTTATGGTAAAAGATGTAGTCATGTTCTTTGACGTCCTTTTGCTAAATGGCATAATGGTCTTTGTGTAATATTATTAGCAAATTTTTACTAAGAGTATGATTTTATTCTAGAAAACTCGTTTTCAAAATTTGAATGGGTTATCTAGATGAGTAGCATCGTCTCTCAACTTGGTTTGCGTCAACATGAGATGGATTTTCGATATATTTTTGAAGCATTAGTATAATATAACCAAGACCTTAGATAATATTCTAGAATCATGGTCAATCGGTAAGCCACAAATTCACTAACCTTAGATAATATAACCAAGACCTTGTTAGACTGTGTCCAAGGGGTTCCATATGGAGACAAGATTATTTTATGTATTTTACCTTTTGTACCACCTGCACAGCCTACTACAACATTTCAAGCTTTACAAATAGAATCGTAAAAATAAAAGCATGCTGCCAAAAGAAAATTAATGCTAATAAAAATATGTCACATCCTATCCCAAATAATAAGTTATCTATGAGAAAATATTTGAGAATACTGACACATGCATCAAACACCTTAACTACGAGGAGGTTTTGGGTAAATTACCAAAGAAACAGCTATTTTAAATCAATATAAAATAAAATTAATTATAGAAATTTTTTGCTAAGATTCGATCATAAAACTTTACAATTATTATAAAGGCCAGACTCAAGTTCAGGATTACGAAGGTAATTAATGAAGGAAATATCTTTCCATACTTTCTGAGTTAGTCAATATTTAAGTTAGTACACATGAAAATTTTATTCCTTCTTGGTGTTTTCTAAAACAGCCTCGGTACTCAAACTATCTTTTAAAAAATGACGTGAAAAATATTTTCTTAAAAAGCTAAAAATAATCATCTATCAAAACTTATAAAATAAATAATATTTTTTGTTCACTTATATTGGACAATTTTCCTAGAAAATACTCGAGTATTTCCCAAAAATACCCCATCTTTTATTTTTTTCTGAACAATATCTTTAATTTAAAACATATCCCAAATACCCATCAAAAAGTTTTTCCACCAATTTTTTTTACCCGTTCTTTTACTAGTTTTTAACTGATATAGTATTTTTATTTATCTCATTTGTAATATTTTTCTATAGTATTTACAATGTTTTATTAATATACTAAAAATATTATAAATTATTTAAAAATATTATAAGTTATATCATATCATGTCTATTTAGTTATTATTGCTCATATACCATTACAATATTATATCTTTAGGCTTATAGTTAGTTTGATATAGGTTAAGAATCTATTTAGATCATTTACAGTGTTTTTAAAATATTATATTTTTGTTATGGTGGCCTAAATTTATAATATTTTTGTTATGGTAGCCAAAATACTGTAACATATCAAAATTGTAACAATCTAAAACATTATAATAGAGGAGAAAATTTTTTAGAACAGTTTAGATATTTTTTAAGTTAGGGGTATTGTTTGAAAAAAATATAATGAAGGATATCGATTGAAAGATATCTAAAATATAAATACTTTATAGAAAAATTAGCCATTTATATTTATGTGATATATTTAAATTTTATTTTGGACTAATATCCAAAATAAGTGACAGTACGTACGTTACTTTGAGTAGTAGAAGGTGGATCATTTACAAACAAGTTTAGGGTTAATATAAGAAGTAGACAAATAAGAGAACAAGTAAAATTAAAGGAGAAAATTAGATCTATATTTCATATTAGAAAAAAATTATAAGAGATGATGGATTTTGTTCCTTTTGATGACCGCCTCAACCATGTTTTTTTCTCAGCGCCATACAGAAGTAGTCGCCTGAAGCAGGTGGCGTCGGTGTTAGGTTGAATTTTGGTTGAAGAACATATTTTATAGATCCAAAAATAAGATTTAGTATATTTTCATAAAACTTATTAAATCTACTATAATATGCATAAAATTCTATAATAATTAATAAATATATTAATACGAAAGTGTACTTGATGAATTTATTAAAATATTTTTTGAATTAATCGATGATTTGATCTTCCAATTACAGAGTATCCTTATGAACTTTAGATTTCTGTAAAGTATCCTTAAGAACTTTATATTTCTCCTTTACGGGTGAAAAGAAACTTTATTAGATACTGTAATCGGAGACCATAACCTTATTTATAATCATAATTGATGAATCTATAATTGATGAATCTATAATTATGATTATAATCATAATTGATGAATCTATAATTATGATTATAATCATAATTGATGAATCTATAATTATGATTATAATCATAATTGATGAATCTATAATTATGATTATAATCATAATTGATGAATCTATAATTATGATTATAATCATAATTGATGAATCTATAATTATGATTATAATCATAATTGATGAATCTATAATTATGATTATAATCATAATTGATGAATCTATAATTATGATTATAATCATAATTGATGAATCTATAATTATGATTATAATCATAATTGATGAATCTATAATTATGATTATAATCATAATTGATGAATCTATAATTATGATTATAATCATAATTGATGAATCTATAATTATGATTATAATCATAATTGATGAATCTATAATTATGATTATAATCATAATTGATGAATCTATAATTATGATTATAATCATAATTGATGAATCTATAATTATGATTATAATCATAATTGATGAATGATGAATCTATAATTATGATTATAATCATAATTGATGAATCTGTAATTATACCTCAAGAGTTTCATATTCCTAACTTATCTCGTCATTAAGTTAGAAATATGACTGATGGTATCTACACAATTAATTTTCATAATAATTATATCCCTTAACCAAATAACTTTACTTTAATTAGATCATTTTAATTCTTGGCTAATTAAAATAATGGCTTAACATATTTAATTATACATGTGTGATCCTTAAAATTCTAACAATCTCGCACTGGGTCATATATGTATCATTATAAATGTGTTATACTTTATGAGCTCAAAAACTGTTGTCATTATTAAATAGGACACACAAAACAATCTCGTTCATTGGCCATATTAGTATAGGACTAAAGTGATCTTCACTATATCAATCATAGCTAAACCCATCAATGATCACTAAAATTAATATAACCAAATGACATACATCAATTATGAAATATGTAACATGAAAATTACATGAATATGATCTGTACATGTCAATTTTCAATTGGCCCAACTTTATCTTTATGAGATCATTAATAACTTTAATAGCCATAATAGATAAAGTATAATAAACTGAAGCTTTATTTCGGATCAGAAAATATCTGTACAAATATAGAATTTGACATAGAACATACAACAAATATATGACAGACTCCAACTAAACTAAAGTTTCTTCAAATTTTGATATACCTATATAAGTAGTATGCTCATGAAAGACCTTCGGTAGTACACCTTTTGTAAGAGGATTTGCCAACATAGAGTTTGTTCCTAAGTGTTCTATAGAAATTTGTTTACTTTGTACCATTTCTTTCACAGTTAGGAACTTGATGTCAATGTGCTTTGACTTAGTCGAGCTCCTATTGTTGTTGGAGTATAAAATAGATGATTTATTATCACAGTATATCTTTAATGGTCTTTTAATCCCTTGTACTATTTGCACCCCTGTGACAAAATTTCTTAGCCAAATTTCATGATTCGATGCCTCAAAATATGCAACAAATTTCGCTACCATGGTGGAAGAAGTAATAAGAGATTATGTGGCACTACACCAAGAAATCGCCCCACCAGCCAACATATAAATGTAGCCCAAAGTGGATTTTCTATTGTCTTAGCATCCAACAAAATCGGAGTCAGAGTACCCAATGATCTCCAAATGGTTTGATCTCCTATATATGAGTATATGATCTTTTGTCCTCTTTAAATATCTTATGACTCTTTTTGCTACCTTCCAATGATCCATTCCAAGATTACTTAAGTATCTACTAACACTTCAACAATGTACGCTATATCTGGACGCATATAAACCTGTGCATACATTAGACTCCCTACAATCGATGCATAAGGAATCTTCTACATTTCTTGAGTTTCTAGATTTCCTTTAGAGCACTGATTGAGACTAAACTTATCTCCCTTTGTGATAAGGGTCTCTCGTGATTTATAATCCTACATACCAAATCTTTTAAGTACCTTATTGATATAGCTCTTTTGTGATAATCTTAGAATACCCCGAGATCTATCTCGGTGTATTTGGATTCCTAATACAAAAGAGACGTCACCAAGATCTTTCATCTCAAAATTTCTAGATAGAAATCTCTTGGTTTCGTACAATAAACCTATAACATTTGTGGCAAGTAGAATATCATCCACGTATAATATTAAGAAAATGAATTTGCTCCCATTGAATTTATGATACATGTAATCATCAACAATGTTCACCTCAAAACCAAATGAGATAATTACTTGATGAAATTTGTGATACCACTGACTGGATGCCTATTTTAGCCCATAGATAGATTTTATCAATTTACAAACCATTTTCTTTGGGTCTCTTGACATAAAGTATTCTGGTTGTACCATATAAATTATTTCATCAATATTTTCATTAAGAAATATTGTTTTAACATCTATATGATAAAGCTTTAAATCAAAATATACGATTAGAGCCATAATTGTCCTAAAAGAGTCCTTTGTTGAAATCGAAGAGAAGGTATCTTTAAAGTCAATTCCTTCCTTTTGAGTATAGCCTTTTGCCACAAGACGTGCCTTATACTTCTCAACATTACCATTAGAATCTCTTTTTGTTTTAAAAATTCATTTACAACCAATGGGTTTCGCACCTTCTAGTAACGGGACAAGTTCTCAAACTTTATTATCTTGCATGGACTTATACTCTTGATTTATTGCTTCAATCCACTTATCTGAATTGGAATCCTCCATGGCTTGATGGAAGTTGATTAGATCATCTTCCATTATACCACTACTTTCTTCATGTTCCTGGAGAAATACCATATAATCATCCGAAATGACACTCCTCCTTTCCCTAGTAGATTGTCACAAAGGTGCTGGCTCTTGCGGCATAAATTCTTGAGGATATTGAGTTTGTTCCTCATGAATAATTTCTTCATACTTTATGAGAGTTGAAATGACTATATCCTTTTGAAGTATTGATTTTGCTATATTAGTGGGAACTATATGAATTGGATCAGAATGAACCAATTCTTCCTCAAAGGTAAATTCTTTAACCTTATTTCTCCCTCCAAACTCAATATCATCGAAGAATGTAGCAATACCAATCTCAAAAATATTTTTTGATTTGAGATCATAAAATTTATACCCCTTATATCGCTTAGAATAACCAATAAAGTAATTGTTCATTGTTCAGGGTTCCAATTTATTTTCATTAGGACTGTAAGGCCTTGCCTCAACTAGACAACCCCATACGCGGAAGTGTCTTAGACTAGGCTTTCTCCTAGTTCAAAGCTCATAAGGTGTTTTTGTAGTTGCTTTAGTTAGTATTTTATTAAGAATGTAAGCTGTAGTTTTTATTGCTTTTCCTTAGAGTGACTCTGGCAAAGTAGATTGAGCAATCATACTTCTTATCATGTCCTTAAGTGTGCGGTTTCATCTTTCAACTACACCATTCATGCTAGGTGACCCTGACATTATATACTAAGAGACAATTCCACACTCCTCTAGATATAAAGCAAATGGTCCTGGACGTTGTTCACCTGAGTCGTCATTTTTATCGTAATATTCCCCTCCACGATTAGATTTGACGCTTTTTATCATTTTGTTGAGTTGATTTTCAACTTTAGCTTTAAATGTTTTGAACAAATCCAAAAACTGAGATTTTTCATGTATTAAATATAGGTATCCATATCTAAAGTAATCGTTTATGAATGATATGTAAGTATTATTGACCATTCCATGAAGGTGTAGGAAATGACCCACAAATATTTGTATGTATCAATTCTAATACATTCGTAGCTCTATATGCACCTGATCTCTTATGTTTGGTTTGTTTACTTTTAATGCATTCAACACAAACATCTAAACTTGATAAGTCAATGGGATCAAGAATCCCTTCTCACATAAGTCTTTCAACTCTATTTCTAGAGATGTGACCCAAACGTTTATGCCATAATACACTCAAAATTTTAATTTTATATTTAGTACCTCGTAATTTTGCATTTAGGGATTCATGATAGGATGCTATAGTATCAAACAAATATAAATTGTTATAAGTTATAAGTGAATCAGTTCCAATCATATTTGAATTTAAAGACAAAGTAAACTGATTGTTTCCAAATGAACAAGAATAACCAGATTTGTACAAATAAGAAACTAAAATTAAGTTCCATCTAAATGACGATATAACAAAAGTGTCTTTCAAATCCACCGATCTAAATGTGCCTATAGCTTCTACATCTACCGATTTTCTATCCCCCACATAAATGCTTCTCTCAACATTATTGGGCCTTCGGTAGCTCATGCAACCTTGCATTGATACACTGATGTTAGTTGTTACACCGAAGTCTAACCACCAAGTGTTTCTAGGTACTGAAGTTAAATTGACTTTGAACAAACAAAAGTAAGGAATATTCCCTTTTTAGCATGCCAAGCATAATATTTGACATAGTCCTTCTTTAAATGCCCAGATTTCTTACAGAAGAAATAAGTATCATCCTTATTTTGTTTCTTTTGTACTGGACCCTTATCAGCCTCATTCTTTCCATATTTGTATTTTCTTTTCTTGCCCTTAAAGTTAGTTTTGTTTAGAACCGGTACTGAATTGAGGTTAGCACATATTTTTATAAGAAAACCTAAACATGAGAACAATAGACAACAAAAAATTATGCTCATATTATTACCATAAACTTAAATAAATTCAAATAATGATATAACCCATCTCAAGATACCAAGTGCAACATTAATATCTTGTCTTTGTCTTGAACTTCAATATTAATTACTAGTGGTAGTCTCATTGTAATGATCAAATACTAATAATAAAACATGTCAAATGATAAACCTTTCTTGGATTGATTTATTAGAACCGGTACTGAATTGAGGTTAGCACATATTTTTATAAGAAAACCTAAACATGAGAACAATAGACAACAAAAAATTATGCTCATATTTATTACCATAACTTAAATAAATTCAAATAATGATATAACCCATCTCAAGATACCAAGTGCAACATTAATATCTTGTCTTTGTCTTTGAACTTCAATATTAATTACTAGTGGTAGTCTCATTGTAAATGATCAAATACTAATAATAAAACTGGTCCAAATGATAAACCTTTCTTTGGATTGATTTATCATTTGCATATATAACTTTATAATTGTCACGTGTTTATCGTTACAAATATGTATAAAATCCTGTCAGTCATTAACCTCCTTTGGACTGGGTAATTACCGCATGGATGTAAATATATAATATATTTAATAAATTCGTGAGAAATGTTATATATGAGAGGTCACTTCGACGACTTCACACATTAAATTACTCAATCTAATATTAAACAATGACTAATTGAATTTGAACCATATTAGTCAAATTGGTTTGACCTTAATTTGTTGACTAAAATATTTAACGCATATAAATCATTCAATTTACGTCATCAAACAACTTTATAGAACCAATATTATGTTTAAACCAATATAATATTACAATATTATTTTTAATTAAATTTATATATTACAATAATATAATTAAACCAACATAATATTGTAACAATATTAAATTTGCATATTGCAACAACAAAATTAAACCAATATAATATCATAATAATATCTAATTAATTAAATTCATATAAATTTAATTAATTAGATAAACTCCAAAGGAAATTTGGAAAATTTATGTCTTCTAGTGCAAAAAAATGAATTTGCATACTGATGAAAAGACACGAAAAGAAAAAAAATATCTCAAAATTAAAGTGATATAACATAAAAAAAAAGACATATCGTAGCATGATTACATAAAACCATCATCTTTCCGATGATAGAACCAAATCACTCCAAAATACCGATGAAAACATCACTAAATATATAAAAACTGTTGAATCTCGGATTTTGATGATGATGTCAATTGTCATTTGTTATCTAATCCATATGTTGAGATAAGTGTGCAGGATTAACTACGATGAAAGTAAGACATGCAGCAGGAGTTGCGCTGAAGTCAAGACTATGATCACGTTGGGGGTTCGAGAGTTCGACGGAAGTCCGGACGGTCATCGGAGGTTCTGCGGGAACAAATCCGAGAAGTCCAGGAGCTTGCCAAAGAAACTTATCGGAACTCGCCAAGTGGATCGTCGCAAGTCCAGGAGTTTGCCGGAAGTCCGCCGGAGCATCGCCGAGGGTTCGTCGGATGATCGTCGGAAGTTCGCCGGAAGCTCGACGGAAGAAGCGATTGACGCACCGGAGCAAGTTGTAGTAAATGTCTTGAAAAATATCGTAGTTAGCATGATGATTAAGTTAGAAATGGGAGGTGATCCCATTAACTTAATCTTAGGGCAATTGGGCCCTTGACAAACCCAAATTGGGCCGAATGGATCAGCCCATTCGGACCTAAATTCGCTGGCCGGCGGTGGCACCGCCCAACTGCCGAGCCTCGGAGTGAGGCTGGGCGGTGGCACCGCCCCTGTCAGGCGGTGGCACCGCCTAGGCTCAGTCTCCGAGTGAGACTGAGTGGGTGGTAGCACCGCCCCTGTCAGGTGGTGCCACCGCCTGGGCTCAGTCTCCGAGTGAGACTGGGCGGTAGCACCGCCCCTGACAGGCGGTGGTACCGCCCGAGCTCAGTCTCCGAGCTCTGTCAGGCGGTAGTACCGCCAGGACCCCGAAAACATGGGATATGACATTTTTGAGCTCCAAATTCAAATCAGTTTGGGGCCTATATAAACCCCACCCTTTCATGCATGAAAGGGCACCGAAACTTAGCATTTATTCTGAGATTTTGAGAGCTTAAAAGTGTTGTAAAAGGCTAGAAGTTCTTCTCCCTCTTTTCTTCAAAGTTTTGATCATTCAAGAGAGGAGTGAAAAATCTGTAAGGGTTGTCTCCTAAGCCCGTCAAAAGGAGTGAAACTGTAAAAGGGTGGTTGGCCTTCGCCTATTGAAGGAAGGCCTCTAGTGGACATCGGTGACCTCATTGGAGGAGGAAGCCAAAAGTGGATGTAGGTCAAGATTGACCGAACCACTCTAAATCTCGGTTTACATTTACATTTTGTTCTCTATCTTAACTGTAATTACTTCCATAGCTTTACTTTAACTGCACTTTTCTTGATCTTAAGTTAAAACAATTTCTGAATTGACTTTCATACCGAAATCGTTCTTATCGTACGAACGTCGTTTTAATCGTCAAAAGTTTTCCGCTGCACTAATTCACCCCCCCCCCTCTTAGTGCTCTTGATCCTAACAAAAACAAACTTAGATATTCAACAATTAGGAAAGCTGTGATACGTTCTTTTAACATATCAAATATAGATAAAATAATTATTTTATAGAATCAAAACCGAATTTTGGTTTAAGAACATGTTTAATAGATCCAAAATAAGATTTCAGAATGTTTCCATATAACTTATTAAATCCACTATAATATGCATGAAATCCTATAACAATTAATAAATATATTAACACGGAAGCATACGTGATGAATCCATTAAAATATTTTTTGAATTAATTGATGATTTGGTTTTTCAATTGCAGAGTATCCTTAAGAACTTTAAATTTTTTCTTAGCTGATGAAGAGAAATTTTATTATATATTGTAACCGCGGACCATAGTCTTATTTATAGTCGATGAATCTACAATTATGATTATAATAATAATTGATGAATCTGTAATTATACTTTAAGAATTTCATATTCCTAACTTATCTCGTCATTAAGTTGAAATATGACTGATGGTATCAACATAATTAATTTTTATAATAATTATGTCTCTTAACTAAATAATTTTATTTTAATTAAATTATTTTAATTTTTGATTAATTAAAATAATAATTTAACATATTTAATTATACACATGTGACCCTTAAAATTCTAATAGTCGATCAACCTCGGCAAGCAGGTGAAGCTGCTATGGAGATTGATCTTTTGCCCTACAATGGTCCGGTTGAATCGACATTCATGATCCGGATATGGAACAGTTGACCACCAGAGTTGAGACTAACATGGTAAAAGGATATCATTCCCTTTCTATAATTTACAATATTATCTTAATAATTTTTAATATTATTAAAATACTCCTCTATAAATCCACGTAAATGTCTTATTCTTCCTCTTATTTCCCATTACTCAGCGATCGCACGACCACTGCCATCGCCTAAGCTGCATAGCTTCGGTGGCTGCTACTACCACCTTCTTCTTTCACTCATTGTCCGTGCTTCAACAACTTTGGGATCGTCATTACCTTTTCTTCCTTCTGTTATTGTTGATATTGCTATCCAAAATAATTTCAAGAAGCCCCACCTATTGTTCTTGCCAACCCTATATCACTAGTGGGATTCACTTACTACTAGAGCGACGAGGAAAACGACGAGCAAAGTCATGACAAGTAATGTAGGCGGTGAGTGAAGAGGTGACGAACAATGTCAATTCTTATTGCATCCTATTTTTATAGATAAAATTAAAAATTATAAGTGAGATGTTTGATATAATGTTAAAGTATGTCTATATCTTTTAATTTTATTTATAGCAGATAAAGCATAAAATGTAGATTTAATAATTTTATTTTTTTTGATTTTAGTGATCGTTTTAAACTTATAGACAAAGATTATATCACGTGAGCATTTACAAAAATTTTGATATATAATAGATCATTTTGAATCTTTTATCGTATGACTATTCAAAATTTATGAAGTCTGTTTATAATTTATATTAATTATGAAGTTTTTACTAGAATGATTTTTGTGGATATCGAGTGAAATGATTTCTCTAATTTATTTATTTTTTTAGATCTTATAATATCATAAAAAATTTAGGGAGATTGATTTTTAAGGATTAACATGTAATAATATCATACAATTTAGATAAAAATAAATAAGTCTGTAACGTTACGGTAAGCTTCGAGGGAGCGTCGGTGAAAGAGTCGTAAGGAAAGGAGTGACGAGCGACATTTACTAGTGACGTCGACGGTGAGCACCAACAGCAACGAGTAATCTCTACGACCAGTGGATGGGATAAAAGGTTTTTCACGAGAAAGAAAAAGTTAAGATTAGTAATAATGGGAGTATAAATATTAAAATAATATATTATTATTATTTTTTAGATTATCAATAATAAATGAGTTGTGAAGGCCCGCCGGGGGGCAGACAGTAGACAGTGGGAATGTAAATAGGAAAATAATATTTTATTATTTTATAAGAGATATATTAATAATAGATGAGTTGTGAATGGAAAGTCTCTTTGTGAAAAGGTGGAAGTTTGAGGGCAAAAGTTGTTGGTGAGACCGCTTTAACCTTATTAATTCCTTTCCGCCCTTCACCAACTAGGGTTTTGTTTCCTTGATTTTGGGCGTGAGGCTCGGTGGTTATCTCTTTGCCGGGGACAAAAGCTTTTGATTCCGTCTTCGTTCTCTATCTAAGAAGGTAAGATATTTCTTGTCCCCCGTGCTCTCGTTCGTTCTCTTTCTTTTTTACATTTCTTTTTCTCTTTCTTCGTTTGTCTTTTCGCTTGTCTTTGTGGAAGTATTTATTTATTTGGCACATCAAATTTTTGAAAAGAAGCTTTCGATGGATTGGTTTGAGGGATATGGTTGCATTTGGATGGTTTTGTCGCATTTTATTTTTGTCACAGGTAAACAATCTCATGTGATAGACAGAAGGCTTTATGACTATTTGTGTGATTTTTATTAAAAGATTGTGCTCTTAATCTTAAAATTTGTGTGATTTTCCAACATTCGGTTGGAAAAGAAATGGATGCTTTCTTCAAATTCTTGATTTTTGGATTATATTATTTACATTAATATTTCTAGACGTTTGAACTTAAAAAAATCCATTTTTTTGAAATGGATTATAGCCATTAGACTGGTCGGATATAGCCAAAACCACATTGAATATGAATACTAAGGAATGCTAACTTTAGAAATCATATTTTTTTAAAGTGGATACAAATTTACACGTTAATATGAATAAAAATCAAATGTTAAAGCTAAACAATAAAACAGATCATGGGAGGATGCAAAGTGAATCAAATATGAAATGGACACATGTTATAATAGATTGATGGATATAGGTTAGTAATTAATGTATTATAAAAAAATATAGTTTGCAAGTTTGCTATCAGAATCGAATTGACCAAGGGCTCCATGAGTGTATTTTTGTTAAAGCCTTCAGCATAAGTAAGCTTTTGTTCTGCAACAATTTTTTTTTAAAGATACTGAACAAACGCAACATGAGATCAACATTTACAAGAGCAAAACAAAAGATGCAATAATGAGAATCCCCTTCAGCTGTTGAAAGGTAGATGAACTTACTGCTGTGGTGCATCTTATGGATTTTCTGTGAATCCAGCCTCCTATAGCTCTTTGGATTTCCTAGGTTAGGTTAATTAAGCTCTGGGCAGCTGGGTAAAGAATTTGATGTTGGAGATAAACCCTGACATTTATCATCATCATCAACAACTCATTACCACTTCACATTTTCTTTGTATTTTATCTTTATTCTCATGGCTTTATGTTGCCTTATATTTAAAGCTGTTTAAGTCAGGCAAGAAGCTCAAGAGAATGTCACTACCCTAATCAACTCAAATTATGCATGAAATTTATAGTATGTGACAAATAACATATATAGAAAATTTACCAAAATACTTTTGTAACATATTCAATTGTCTATCTTGTTTTATATTCTGACATACATCTTTGGGTATGCCTTCATAGTTTGGCAGCTGATGACTAAATACAATTGTGTAAACTATTAAAATAAATTGTGTTAAATTTATTAATCTTTTATGCCTATATCTTGCTTTTGAGAATATCCAGTGCAAATCTGATGCTCTTTCTGTGCTTCCATGTCATCATATTTTATCTTCTTCTGATATGTTATTAGGTAAATCCTTTATAAATGATTTATGACAGGGTTTGACTTCTTTATGATGCCTGAAAGTTCTTCTGTTAGGCAAAATGAACTAGGGCCTGACTATTTTGGTTACTTCAAGCATCTATTCTTTGAGCTGTTTCCTCAAAGTGGTGATAGAGCTTCACCTTCTCCGCCATCAAATTTGGAGTCACTGTTAGGATATCCTAGTGGACAGGTTGAAGGCATTGTTAGTCCAAACAATGTTGTGGAAGATCAAAGTTGCTATCATTCGGCTTCATTCTTTACCAGAGTAATTGGTGAAGAGCTTTCAGAATATAAGAAGGAGAGACTGAAGGCAATCCTCCACCATGCAACAGTTTGTCTTAATCAGGAAGCTGATGAAGTACATTACAATTTACTTTTTGTCACTATCTAAAAATCTCTCCTTAATAATTAAGTTAGCTTTTTACAATCTGTAAATTGTTGTTTCAGGAAACTTTTGCAGATAAATAGTCATGCTTGGCTGCTTGCATCAAAAGCATATATTATGCATTAACAGTGTATAATTACAGCTGTTCATGTCATATAAAATTTAGATGTATTTGACAAGATTTTGACATTCTAAGTCTCTCTACTTCTGTCCTCTAAGATACTATCATATGTATAAAGCGACATTTTTTGTTGCCTACAAAATATCCTTTTAATATGGTAGTAGCATTCCTTGTCGCTTGAGGCATTAAATTGTTCTGTCTGTAACATGTTTTGTAGCATGAGGTGGCTAAGTTTATTAATATTTTATTTGTTCTTATCATATGAAGCAATCAATAAAAGTTGCAAAGATCTATAATGATTATTACCACCTTGAAAAATGAATGCAGGTTTTTGGCTGTATTTTAACAACTCTACTGATCGAGTTGGATCTGCAAGATAAAAGGCAATTGTCATGTCATTCAAGTTTCTCAAATGAAGAGATTTGTGAACCTCTTTGCAACAAGAAGCGAAAGTCATCTTCTCTCGACAATTTAGGTGGCTGCTCTAATCCTTTCGGTGTCAATACCCAGTTAAGGACAAAGGTATATGTTCTGTTTAACAAATTTATCTTAAAGATATGCATAGTAGAATATTCACTACTCTTAGGAAAGTAAGAGATATGTATAACTTGTATCCTGTAGTCATAGAGCAGTACCAAGCATTAATGTTAAGTTTTTATATTTTTGAATTGATAATGGATGAACTTACGAATCATGCACATAGGCTTTGGTGCTATATTTTATTTGTTGATGATATCATTCAGACTCATGGGTGTTTAGTTGGGTTTAATTCTAAATTTGAGTGTTTTATATATATATATATATATATATATATATATATATATATATATATATATATATATATATATATATATATATATATATATATATATATATATATATATATAAAAGTTAGAAATGAAATGTTTTAACAAATTAGGATTGTGACAGGATAAATGAGATATAATGCTAAGAAAAATATTATAGACTTATTTAAGATAGATGGACAAAAAGATTAAAAGTAAGAAGTTCAAAAATAACATCCTATTCAGACAATAAGTATGTGTCTTTTTCTTTATCTTTTTCATCCATATGATAATGATGGAAATAGCGGCAACAATTCTTAAAACAAAGGTGGTGGCACTAGTCAGAATGGTGCTCTACCATAATGGTGGCAGTTGTGGACTGCATGTCATAGTGCTATTAGTAGATAACATGGACTACATATCATTTATAACTTCAATGTTGTAACCTATCACAAGGATTGTGATGGTACATAGTATCATTGTACTTAAATGAATCAGCAGCCTGCCCTCCAGATGCTTTGTTGATAAAATTCAGATATTCATGGTACAAGGAAGAAAACATGCTTTATGTAAAGCATGTCCTATCTTGCCATGGGTCTTTAGGTGTGACGGTTAGGTACAGTAAGAGCACCTTTCTCCTTGGTTAGTCTCTCTTCAGCATTGGGTTTTCTTTGGTGATGTTTTGGGTGATGTTGTCTTTATGTATATTTATACATACGCATGTACTTGATAACTATATGCAATTCATCATTTGAAGTACATGAACTGAAAATATAGATACATTTGATGCTGACATGAGAAACATCATCTGTCTTTTAAACTGTCAAAATGTAATGATTTTAATTATCAATGAAATGGAGAGATTGTTGAAGATAAAATGGGGCATTAGGAGTTTTGTATAAACATTAGTTACATTTGTTGGATAAGAGGTTTATGTTGTTGAGATGAATGTTAAAGTGGATGTATGAAGTTTGCAGGATATTTCGTGAATAATTAGGTGTCTATTCGTAGAGGATAAAATAAGAAAGAACGGCTTAAGATGATATGAATGTGCTATAGAGATCATATTGTAAAAAAGATAAAATGATTACTATTAGTGGTACAACAAATGGAGGGAGACATGAAAAATTTTTAATAAAAATTATAAATAAAAGATTTAAATATTTTTAACTTAATTGATGATATGGTTCTTTACAAGATCTCAAGGACAGCAAAAGATTCATGTAACCGATCTCAAATAGTTGAACTTTACAATTTTATTGTTGTTGTGGATGTTATTGTTATAGAAACTAAAGATGGTAATTCTTAAGCAACTTAAACTATGAGTTCCAAATCTTAACATGATACAACGTGAAATTTATAATGGAAACCGGTAGATGAGTGCTTTTTACAAGTGTTCCTTTGTCCAAAGTCCCATAGATTATACAAAAGCTTGTGTAAAAAGAACTTATACAATTATGTAGGTGATTTTTAAGCATAATAATATTTACATATGCTTAGTGAGAAATTAAATGTTCCAAGAGGTTAGTTGGAATCAATAGTTTAAATAGGTGAGAAATTAAATGTTCCAAGAAATTTTTAACCAATTTCTTACTCACAAAAGCCACCCCCAGATGCTCGCATTACCCCGAGCCATAAACCCTAGCGTTGGTTTTGCCTTCGCCGTTGACACTTTCTGCCGCTGCCTCCATCGTAGATGCAACAAACCAAGGCTTCCTCTGTCGTCGATAGATAGGTCCGACGACCTAGCCTTCATCTGTAGCTTCCTTTCGCCACCATTGCTTCCGTGTGCAATTCTTTCCATCATCGAGGGAGAGGACCGTAGCTTCTTACGCCATCGTCAGACACCACTGAAGCTTCTTTCGCCCACGACGCCGTTGTCCGCAACTTTCGCCATTAACATCATTGTCGCTGTTGCTGTCCGCTGCTTCCGCTACTTTCGCTGCCACGTTTGTCATCCGTAGCTTCCTCCACCGTTGTTGGTACCATCCACAACTTCGTCATCGTTGTCGTTGTCTGAAAGTTTATTCATCACCGTTGCCTTCTCCTTCCTCATTTTCCATTATCAGTGATACTTTTCTCCCCCTCTACTACTGTTAATAGTTCTTTTCTCCCCTCTAACTACTGTTAATAGTAAATAATATACTGTTAACAGTAGATTGTTAACTACTGTATAAAGCAATCTCTATTTAGATTGATAATATACTATTTAGATTTTAACACTGCTAATCTTTATTTATTTAAAATTATTTTTAGAGTTTTAGAATTAATGGCAAGTGTACAAAGCAATTTAGAAGATTCTTCAAAAACTTTAAAAATGATCTTACCTGAAAATACAATTATATAAAGGATGCTAAGGATCCTAATACAGTTACTTGCATCTTTTGTGATAAGACTACCAAATGTGGTATTTTTCATGTAAAGCAGCATCTAGTAGGAAATTTCAAGAATACATCAGCTTGTAAGAAGTTTCTGCTTCATTAAAAAAAGAGCTATTGGTTTATATGACAGAAAAAAGATACAAAAGAATTAATCTTATGGGATTTTACCAAAGGATAGTGTTGGATATATTAGAGATGATGAAGAAGAAGATTATTCTGAAAGTGTCGATCCAAGTGGGAAAAAAACATGTGACAAAAAAGAAAAAGAAGCCATGGTTATTAAAAAGGGTAAAAAGGGATTGATGGACTTATATATGTATCAAGAATCACAGAAGCAACAAGGGCAAGCAAAAGTAAAATTAAGATAAACAAATATAAGTGATGCTTATGATAAGGAAATAAAGGGAAGAACAATTCAGCACATTGCTCGTTTCTTCTATCAGGTTAGCTTTCCTCTTAGTATAATTCGTTTAGACAGTTTTAAAGAGATGATTGAAGCTATTGAAAGATATGGTGAGGGATTAAAACCTCCAAGTTATTATGAGATGCAAGTTCCATTATTGAAAAAAGAATTGGATTATACAAATGACTTATTAAAGGGCCAATTATGGGTAAAGCATGGTTGCTCTATTATGTTAGATGCTTAGACCAATAGGAGACATAGGAGTATAATTAATTTTATGGTCAACTGTTCTTCTTTAGGAACCATGTTTGTGAAGTCAATAGATGTATCATCTTTTGTGAAATATGGAGAAAAGATATATAATTTGCTTGACAACTTTGTGGAGGAAATTGGTGAACAAAATGTCATCGAAGTTATAATTGATAATGGAAGCAACTATGTGTTAGCCGGTAACATTTATCTTTTGACTTTTTTAATCTTTTAATTATTTTGTCTCTAATTTGAATGAAAGAATTATGTAACTCTTAAATCTTATCAATTTTGTTATCATTTATTTTAGATAAATTACTTGAAGTAGAAAAGATCACTTATATTAGACTCCATATGCAGCACATTGCATTGATTTAATGTTGGAGGATATTAGAAAGATTTCTGAAATCAAGAAGACTTTAGAAAGGGCAATCATTGTCCTTGGATTTCTTTATGATCATGCTTGGGCTTTAAAGATGATGAGAAAATTCATAGATAATAAGAAATTGGTGAGATATGGTATCACTCAATTTGCTACTTCCTTCTTGACATTACAAAGCGTACATTGTCAAAAACATAACATGAGAAACATGTTTAACTTGGAGAAATGAGTAATAAGCAAATGAGTAAAAGAAGTGAAAGGTAAGAGGGCTAGTGATATCATCTTAATGTCGTCCTTTTGTAATCTTGTAGTTTATATATTAAAGGTAATGAGCCTTTTTATTTGAGTCTTTCGGTTGGTAAATAATGAAAATAAGCTTGCAATAGAATATATTTATGAGGTTATGGATAAAATAAAGACGATGATTCAAAAGTCTTTTGATGGAAACAAAGAAAAGTATAAGAAAATATTTGTAATCATTGACGAAAGGTCAACTTCATCATCTATTACATGCAGTAGGACATTATTTGAACTTAAATTTTTTTTATAAGTACACCTCCGTTAGGTTTGATGCAAAAGTTGTAAATGAGTTATATCAGTGCATTGCAAGATTGGTTTCAAGCTTTGAGGTGCAAGATAAGATCATACGTGAATTACCTTATATAATAATGTCGATAGTCTTTTTGGAATTCTAATGGCAATTCGATCTAAGATAACTACATTCCTAGGTATTAATAAATTGATATAATTAGTTTTATCTATAGTATATTACTATGTTATTGCTAATAATAAAATAAATTTTGTAGTTGCATGGCGGAATCTATTTGAGAATTCCACCTCAATCTTGTAACAATTAGCTATCAAAATTCTTTACTTGACATGTAGTGCTATGGGTTGTGAGCAAAATTGGAGTATCTTTGAGCATATAAGGATCACAGAATATTTTTGTTTCAATTAATCTATTCTTTTTTAGATAAATGTATTAATATATTTTCAAATTATATGACATGATAGATTCACACAAAGAGAAGAAATCGATTAGAGCATCAACAATTATATGATCTTATTTATATAAATTATAATCAAGTATTGAAGGCTCGTCATTATTTACGAAATAGTATTGATCCAATCTCATTATAAGATATTGATGATTAAAATGAGTGGTTGGTGGGAGAAATGGGTGTGAACTTGCATGATGCCGAAGACGAGCTTGTATTTGAAGCTAATAGCTTGACATGTGGAGATGTGGCAAGAGCCTTAGGTGTTAAAGAATTTCAGATATATACAAGACATAACAAAGGAAAAAATGAGTGCAAAAGTCTTAAGCTCATCTTTTGTCATTGTTAAAGAGGAGGAAACATATTTTGATAGAGAAGGACAAGAGGAAGAGAAGGATGATGATATGTTTGAGAATGATAATGTTGATTCTGATGATGAATGAATTTGATACAAGACTTTATTGTTTTGAGTCTTTTGATAATTTTGTTATTTGAAGATGAATAATGTGACTTGATATTTTAGATCTTTTAATTTAATGTCATATTTTTATTGTATATAATTATTTTTATTAATTATATTATATAACTTTTATATTTTAATATTTTAGAGTGCCTCGCTTCGCTCGGGTGAGCGCTTAGCACCTCGGGCATTTTAAGACTTTGGCATATGGTGCTTTTTAAATCATTGGTTGGAATAAAATTCAACATCTTAAGCCCAATAATATAGGTGAATATGGATATCAACCAGATAAAGAATATATTTGGCCATAAACATTATATAGCATTAGAAGCTTGAGTAGAAAATTATGTTTCTTTTGGTTTGGATCTTCCTTACCATTATAGGTATATGATTGGTGGTGCTTACATTATCAATTTTGAGACTATTAGATATATATAGAAATTATGAATATTTCTTTACATTAACCTTAATATATTGGATTCCTTTATAAGCATGGAAATGAAAACGAGTTTTTTTACTTAGAGCATAGAGGTTTTAAATAGTGGACTAGTGGGTGATGGGCTCACCTAATTTATTATTGAGTATTTGTACTAGACAGTGATTTAAAAAGTACGAGGCACCAAAAGGAGCTAAGGTCCTAAAATGCTCGAGGTGCTAGGTGCTCGTCATAACGAAACGAGATGCTCTAAAATATTAAAATATAATAAATATATAATCTAATTAATAAATAATTATTTAAATAAATATATGATATTAAATTAAGAAAATCTAAAGTACAAAGTCACAATGTGATTTTAACAAAAGTCTCGAAATTCAAAACAATAAAGTTTTACATCAAAGTCATTCATCATAATCGACATTATCATCATTTTCAAACAAATCATCTTTATTAAGTTTGTCCTTTTCCTCTTGTCCTTCTCATCAAAATATGTTTCATTCTCTTTGTCTTCAGCAATAGTAGAAGTCGAGCTTGATGCTATTGCACTCATTTTTCTTTTCGCCATCTGTCTTGTATATGTTTATAATTTTCCAGCACATGAAGCTCTTGTCACATCTCCTCATGTCAATCTATTATCTTTAAATACAAACTTGTTTCTGACATCTTGTAAGTTAGCACCCATTTTTCTCACCAATCACTCATTTGAATCATTAGTATCTTGTAATGCAATTGGATCAATTATATTTCGCAAATTATGACGAGCATTCAAAGCTTGATTATATTTGATATAAATAAGATCGTGTAATTGTTGATGTTCTAATCAATTTCTTCTTTTTGAGTGAATCTGTCGTGTCATATAATTTAAAAATATATTAATACATATATCTAAAAAAATAAATTAATTGAAACAAAAATATTCAATGATCTTTACATACTCAAAGACACTCTAGTTTTGCTCACAACTCGCAGCACTATATGCCAAACTAAGTATTTGATAATAAATTGTTGCAAATTCGGGATGGAATTTCCAAATAAACTCCATCATTCAACTGCAAAATTTATGTTATTATTAGTAATAACATAGTAACATACTATAGATGAAATTAATTATATCAAATTGTTAATACATGGGGATGTAGCTGTCTCGGATCGAACTGCCATTGGAATTCCAAAATGACCATCGACATTTTTATATAGAGATAATTCACAAATAATCGTATCTTGCACCTCAAGAGTTGGAATTATCTTATAATGTGCACTAATATAACCTATTCAAGACTTCTACATCAAACCCAACATATTTGATCTTATAAAAGAATTCTGGGTTCAAATAATATCCTACTGCATGTAAGGGATGATGAAATTGATAATTTCATCTTTCGTTAATGATTGTAAAAATTTTCTCATATTTTTCTTTATTTTCATTAAAAGATGTTTGAATCGTTTCCTTTGCTTTATCAATAGCTTTATAAATATATCTCATTATAGACTTATTTTCATTATCCACCAATTAAAGGACTCGAACAAGAGGGCCCATTACCTTTAATATATAAATTATATGATTCCAAAAGGATGACATTAAGATGATATCAGTGGCCCTCTTACTTTTTGCTTCTTTTGCTTCTTTTGCTCATTTGCTTGTCACCCATTTCTTGGAGGCAAACATGCTTCACAGGTTATGTTTTTGATGATGCACGCTCTGTAATGTTAAGAATGAAGTAGCAAATCGGGTGATACCGTATCTCACTAATTTTTTATTGTCTGTGAATTTTCTCATCATATTTAAAGTCCCAACATGATTATAGAGAAATCCAACAATAAAGATTTTTCTTTCTAAAATTTTCTTGATATCAAGATTCATTCAAATATTCTCCGACATTAAATCAATATAACGTGCTACACATGGAGTCTAATATAAGTGTTGTCTTTTTATTTCAAGTAATTGACCTGAGATAAATGATAACAAAAATAATAAGACTTAAAGAGTTTAATACATCTTCTATTTAATTGAAGATAAAGTAATTAAAAAAATTCAAAAGATGAATTTTATTAGCTAATACATAGTTGCTTCCATTGTCGGTTATGACTTGAACGATATTTTATTCACCAATTTCTTCCACGAACTTATCAAGCAAATTGTATATCTTATCTCCAGACTTCACAAAAGATGAAGTATCTATTGACTTCACAAACATGGTCATTAAAGAACAGTTAATCATAAAATTAATTATACTCCTGTGTCTCTTATCGGTCCAAGCATTTGATATAATAGAGCAACTATGTGTTACTCATGCTTCTTTATGGCCCTTTAGTAAGTCATTTGTATATTCCAACTCTTTTTCAATAATGTAACTCGTATCTCATAATAACGTGGAGGTTTTAATCTCTCACCATATCTTTCAATAATTTTAATCATCTCCTTAAAATTGTTTAAACGGGTTGTACTAAGGGGAAGACCAGCCTGATAGAAGAAGCGAGCAATGTGCTGAATTGTTCTTCCTCTTATTTTTTTATCACAAGCATCACTTATATTTATTTGTTTTAATTTTGAGCCTCCTACTTGTCCTTGTTGCTTTTGTGATCCTTGAAACATATATAGATCCGTTGGTCCTTTTTTATCCTTTTTAGTAACCATAGCTTATTTTTCTTTTTTATTATGTACCATTTTTCCACTTAGGTTGATACTTAGAATAATCTTATTCTTCGTCATCCCTGATATGTTTAACATTTTTTTGCATCTTCTTTTCATTCATATAAGCTAGCAACTCTTCTTTTACCTCAGGTGGATACTTCTTGTAGGCTGTTGCATTCTTGAAATTTCCTACTAGATGTTTTGTACGAAAAATACCACATGTAGTAGTCTTATCATAGAAGATGCAAGTAACTACATTAGGTTCTTTAGGATTCATTAGATAATTATACTTCTATACAGGATCTTTTTTGATGTCATTGAAGAATCTATTGAGTTGCTTTGTACACTTACCATTTATCTTGAAATCCTAACAATAATTTCAAATAAATAAAAATTAGTAGTATTAAAATCAAAATAATATATTATTAATCTAATAAATAAAAAATATCGTTAATAGTATATTAACAGTATACTGTTAATATACTGTTAACAGTATACCGAGTCGATATGAGAAGTAAGAGAAGAGACCGATGTGAGGATTGAGGAGGAGACTGAGGTTGTTGATTGAGAGCAGGAGGCTATTGATAGAGAGCAGCGAAAGTGGTAGTGGCAACAGAGAGTAGCGACAGTGGCAACAGCAGGAGCAACGACAATAGCGAGAGGCAAGGGCAGCGGATAGAGGCAGTGATTTAAAAAGCGCTAGGCGCCAAAAGGCGCCAAGGTCCACAAACGCCCGAGGCTCGCCCAGGCGCTCGCCCGAGCGAAGCGAGGCGCTAAAATATAAAAATATATAATATAATTAATAAATATAATTATTTAAAATTTTAAATAAAAATATGCTATTAAATTAAGAAAATCTAAGATATAAAATCACAATGTCACATTAACAAAAAGTTTCAAAATTCAAAACAATAAAATTTTTACATCAAAGTCATTCATCATAATCGATATTATCGTCATTTTCACATAAATCATCTTCATTGAATTCGTCTTCTTCCTCTTGTCCTTCGATTCCTTCCTCTTCATCAAGATATGTTTCATTCTCTATGTCTTCAACAATAGCAGGAGCTGAGCTTGATGCTTTTGCACTCATTTTTCTCTTTGACATCTGTCTTGTATATGTTTGTAATTCTCCAGCACCTGAAGCTCTTGCCACATCTCCCCATGTCAATCTATCATCTTCAAATACAAGCTCGTCTTCAGCATTTTGCAAGTTAGCACCCATTTCTCCTACTAATCACTCATTTGAATCATCAATATCTTGCAATGAGATTGAATCAAATCTATTTTTCAAATCATGACGAGTCTTCAAAGCTTGATTATACTTTATGTAAACAAGATCATGCAATCGTTGATGTTCTAGCCGATTTCTTCTCTTCGAGTGAATCTGTCATGTCATATAATTTAAAAATATATTAATACATATATCTAAATAAATAAATAAATTAAAACAAAAATATTTAGTAATACTTACATCCTCAAAGACACTCCAGTTTCGTTCACAACCCGAAGCACTACATGTCAAACTAAGTACTTTGATAGCAAATTTCTGTAAGTTCGGGGTGGAATTTCCAAATAGACTCCACCATTCAGCTGCAAAATTTATGTTATTATTAGCAATAACATAGTAACATAATATATATAAAATTAATTATATCAAATTATTAATACCTGGAGACGTAGTTGTCCTGGATCGAACGGCAATTGGAATTCCAAAAAGACCTTCGGCATTTTTATATAAAGATAATTCATGAATAATCTTATCTTGAACCTCAAGGTTGGGAACTAATCTTGCAATGCACTGATATAACCCACCCAAAACTTCTGCATCAAATCCAACAGATTTAATCTTATAAAAGAATTTAGGGTTCAAATAATATCCTGCTGCATGTAAGGGACGATGAAGTTGACAATTCCATCTTTCGTCAATGATTGTAAAAATTTTCTCATATTTTTCTTCATTTTCATTAAAAAATCTTTTAATCGTCTCCTTTGCTCTATCCATAGCCTCATAAATATATCCCATTGCAGGCTTATTTTCATTATCCACCAACCGAAGGACTCGAACAAGAGGGCCCATTACCTTTAATATATAAACTACATGATTCCAAAAGGATGGCATTAAGATGATATCAGCAGCCCTCTTGCCTTTTGCTTCTTTTGCCCATTTGCTTGTCACCCATTTCTCAGAGGTAAACATATTTCTCAGAGTATGTTTTTGACGATGCACGCTCTGTAATGTCAAGAATGAAGTAGCAAATCGAGTGACACCATGTCTCACTAATTCTTTATTTCCTGTAAATTCTCTCATCATATTCAAAGCCCCAATGTGATTATAAAGAAATCCAACAACAAAAATTGCCCTTTCTAAGGTTTTCTTGATTTCTAAGATCTTTCCAATATCCTCCAACATTAAATCAATACAATGTGCTGCACATGGAGTCCAATACAAGTGTTGTCTTTTTGATTCAAGCAATTTACCTGAGACAAAGGATAACAAAAATGATAAGACTTAAGAGTTTAACATACATAATTAAAGATAAAATAATTAACAAAATCAAAAGATGAATATTACCAGCTAAAACATAGTTGCTTCCATTGTCGGTTATGATTTGAACGATATTTTGTTCTCCAATTTCTTCCACGAAGTTGTCAAGTAAATCATATATCTTGTCTCCAGATTTTACAAAAGATGAAGCATCTATTGACTTCACAAACATAGTCCCTAAAGAACAATTAACCATAAAATTAATTATACTCCTGCGCCTCCTATCAGTCCAAACATCTGATATAATAGAGCAACCATGTGTTGCCCATGATTCTTTATGACCTTTTAGTAAGTCATTTGTATAATTCAACTCTTTTTGCAACAATGGAACTCGCATCTCATAATAACTTGGAGGTTTTAATCCTGCACCATATTTCCAATAGCTTCAATCATATCCTTAAAACTGTCTAAACGAGTTGTACTAAGGGGAATACCAGCCTGATAGAAGAAGCGAGCAATGTGCTGAATTGTTCTTCCTCTTATTTCTTTATCACAAGCATCACTTATATTTGTTTGTCTAAATTTTGAACCTCCTGCTTGCCCTTGTTGTTTCTGGGATCCTTGAAGCATATATAAATCCATCGGTCCTTTTTTACCTTTCTTAGTACTCATAACTTCTTTTCCCTTTTTGTCGTATACTCTTTTTTCACTTGGGTTAATACTCGTAGAATAATCTTCTTCTTCATCCTTGAGATGTTCAACATTGTCTTCTGGTAAATTCCCGTAAGATTCATTCTTTTGTGTCTTCTTTTCATTCATATAACTCAGCAATTCTTCTTTTACCTCAGGTGGACATTTTTTGCAAGCTGCTGCATTCTTGAAATTTCCTACTAGATGTTGTTTTGCACGAAAAATACCACCTCTGGTAGTCTTATCACAGAATATGCAAGTCACTGCATTAGGATCTTTCGGATCCTTCAAATAATTATACTTCCATGCAGGATCTTTTTTGATACCATTGGAGACTCTATTGAGTTGCTCTCGACACTTGCCATTTATGTTGAAACCTAACAATAATTTTAAATAAATAAAAATTATCAATATTAAAATTAAAATAATATATTATTAATCTATTAACAGAAAATTAATCATTTTCAAAATTCAAATATAATATTAAGAGTATACTGAGCTGAGCATGATGGAGAAATGAGGAAGCAGCTGCGAACGGCGGTGGCAACAGCTGCGAGCGGCGGCAGCAGCAGCGGCGAGCGGCGGCAGCAGCAGCGGCGAGCGGCGGCAGCAGCAGCGGCGAGCGGCGGCAGCAGCAGCGGCGAGCGGCGGCAGCAGCAGCGGCAAGCGGCGAGCGGCGGCAGCAGCAGCGGCGAGCGGCGGCAGCAGCAGCGGCGAGCGGCGGCAGCAGCAGCGGCGAGCGGCGGCAGCAGCAGCGGCGAGCGGCGGCAGCAGCAGCGGCGAGCGGCGGCAGCAGCAGCGGCGAGCGGCGGCAGCAGCAGCGGCGAGCGGCGGCAGCAGCAGCGGCGAGCGGCGGCAGCAGCAGCGGCGAGCGGCGGCAGCAGCAGCGGCGAGCGGCGGCAGCAGCAGCGGCGAGCGGCGGCAGCAGCAGCGGCGAGCGGCGGCAGCAGCAGCGGCGAGCGGCGGCAGCAGCAGCGGCGAGCGGCGGCAGCAGCAGCGGCGAGCGGCGGCAGCAGCAGCGGCGAGCGGCGGCAGCAGCAGCGGCGAGCGGCGGCAGCAGCAGCGGCAAGCGGCAGCAGCAGCAGCGGCGAGCGGCGGCAGCAGCAGCGGCGAGCGGCGGCAGCAGCAGCGGCGAGCGGCGGCAGCAGCAGCGGCGAGCGGCGGCAGCAGCAGCGGCGAGCGGCGGCAGCAGCAGCGGCGAGCGGCGGCAGCAGCAGCGGCGAGCGGCGGCAGCAGCAGCGGCGAGCGGCGGCAGCAGCAGCGGCGAGCGGCGGCAGCAGCAGCGGCGAGCGGCGGCAGCAGCAGCGGCGAGCGGCGGCAGCAGCAGCGGCGAGCGGCGGCAGCAGCAGCGGCGAGCGGCGGCAGCAGCAGCGGCGAGCGGCGGCAGCAGCAGCGGCGAGCGGCGGCAGCAGCAGCGGCGAGCGGCGGCAGCAGCAGCGGCGAGCGGCGGCAGCAGCAGCGGCGAGCGGCGGCAGCAGCAGCGGCGAGCGGCGGCAGCAGCAGCGGCGAGCGGCGGCAGCAGCAGCGGCGAGCGGCGGCAGCAGCAGCGGCGAGCGGCGGCAGCAGCAGCGGCGAGCGGCGGCAGCAGCAGCGGCGAGCGGCGGCAGCAGCAGCGGCGAGCGGCGGCAGCAGCAGCGGCGAGCGGCGGCAGCAGCAGCGGCGAGCGGCGGCAGCAGCAGCGGCGAGCGGCGGCAGCAGCAGCGGCGAGCGGCGGCAGCAGCAGCGGCGAGCGGCGGCAGCAGCAGCGGCGAGCGGCGGCAGCAGCAGCGGCGAGCGGCGGCAGCAGCAGCGGCGAGCGGCGGCAGCAGCAGCGGCGAGCGGCGGCAGCAGCAGCGGCGAGCGGCGGCAGCAGCAGCGGCGAGCGGCGGCAGCAGCAGCGGCGAGCGGCGGCAGCAGCAGCGGCGAGCGGCGGCAGCAGCAGCGGCGAGCGGCGGCAGCAGCAGCGGCGAGCGGCGGCAGCAGCAGCGGCGAGCGGCGGCAGCAGCAGCGGCGAGCGGCGGCAGCAGCAGCGGCGAGCGGCGGCAGCAGCAGCGGCGAGCGGCGGCAGCAGCAGCGGCGAGCGGCGGCAGCAGCAGCGGCGAGCGGCGGCAGCAGCAGCGGCGAGCGGCGGCAGCAGCAGCGGCGAGCGGCGGCAGCAGCAGCGGCGAGCGGCGGCAGCAGCAGCGGCGAGCGGCGGCAGCAGCAGCGGCGAGCGGCGGCAGCAGCAGCGGCGAGCGGCGGCAGCAGCAGCGGCGAGCGGCGGCAGCAGCAGCGGCGAGCGGCGGCAGCAGCAGCGGCGAGCGGCGGCAGCAGCAGCGGCGAGCGGCGGCAGCAGCAGCGGCGAGCGGCGGCAGCAGCAGCGGCAAGCGGCAGCAGTTAGGGTTGGTGTTCTGAAATGTTAACACTGGAGCAAAAACATCTCTTGTTTTTTCAGCTTATGGAAATGGAGGAGAACATTGATGAATATCTGGATACGGCGCCTGTTTGAAGCGCGCCGCCTGGGACATTAGCGAGGCGCTCGGGCCTCGCCTCGCCTCGCCCGAGCGCCTAGGCGAGCGCCCGAGCGCCTTTCTTAATCACTGGATAGAGGCAGCGCAAATGTCGATGGTGGAATTGCACGTAGGGTTAGGGGAAGTCGCGATGAGGGGGAGGCTGATATGCATGCGATAGTTGGTTCAATCGAACCAACTAACGCAAATGCGACCGACCAAACTTAAAAATTTGGTGCCCGCTTGAAGCGCCCGATGCCTAGGCTCGAGCGAGTGCCTAGGTGGCACCTCTTTGAAGCACGCTGCCTGGCCATTAAATGAGGCAATCGGGCCTCACCTCACCTCGCCCGAGCGCTTAGGCGAACACCCGAATGCCTTTTTAAATCACTGCCTAGACAAAACAAACAATGGAACTATTTAAAATAAAGTGTCCTAAAGACAAGAAAGTCTTTCCTGGCCACACAAAGCACAGTGAGACTATGCAAATGCTTCACTTTATCTTTATTCTAATTTTGTTTTGCCTTACATGTTCTTGTTGGGATTAAACTTATTCTTTCAATTGCATCTCAATTAATGTCTCTGTTCTGTGCCCCTGAATATAAACCTTGGCTCTGCTACTGATTACATTAAGACATTCTAATTTATTACTAGTTTCATTAATATATTGGTCATTAAATATTTAGGTTTTGGATTACATTAGGTCTACAATGAAATTCAAGCTGTTAAAGGAGATGGTGCAATATGCATGGAAGCTGTGGAAAAGTACTCAGATAAGATAAATGAGAAGGTGCTCTCCTTAATATGTATGGTGGCTTGAAAGAATTACCTTTGAGTTAAATTTATTCCCTATAATATAACATTTTTTTTGCCAATGGATACTCGATACTGTTAGTTCACAGTAGGGTTGGTGTTCTGAAATGTTAACACTGGAGCAAAAACATCTCTTGTTTTTTCAGCTTATGGAAATGGAGGAGAACATTGATGAATATCTGGATATGGTGGTCTCCAAATGCAGGTACTCTAGTTAGTATTGCTTGATCTTGAAACATGATGTTTTGTAGAGTACCTTCTTTTTTTTTTTTTGAAATCTTTAGTACAAGATGCATGGGCTATTTGGATCTCATGGTTAATTTAAAAGATTAATTCTCTAAAGACTACCCGCATATGCTGCATAGAACTTTGCTGGACACTGGAATAAAATCAAAACTTGAAATTGTGGAAGGGTATTATAACCTCATCGATGTAATACCTCGACAGTCGAGTGTGTAAACTGTAATTTTTTTTATTTTACAGTAACATTCAACATGGCACCAAAGTTTCTGATCTAGAAATGACATTCTCTTGGTCCAGTTATCTTGACTCATCTAAAAAACCAATAATCAACTTGGAGTATGATTGTTTTTTTCCATGAAGACCCTGATTATTTGATAAAGGGGTTAGTAATGTTTTGGCAGATGAGAAACTTAAATGATTGGGCACATGATTTAGGAATGCATTATGGCCACAATTGGGAAGGGAAATGGAAAATCTTTTAATTGAAATTGATTTTTGTTTTTGTTTTTTTTGAAATTTAGTTTTTATGGAAGCATGGAACTTGATCTCAGTTCTTGAACCCAAAATTTGTGCCGGAATACCTAATTATCCATCTAGATCAAGGTATGCTGAGTTTCGTAGGAAATAGAAGGGAAAGATCTATCAAATCACTCACATTTGAACACATCTGTAAATTTTTTATGTGTTTTAAGGGCACTTAGATTTAAAAAAATATCGTCAATATGTAATGAGATGACTGGCAAGCAGATATTATAGTTTTTTTCCCAGCAATATCATCAGAGTATAACAAGTTTTATGATCCAATATGATAAGGTATGATGATCAATTTGTGAACATATTTAAGGTCTACAATTACCAAAACTGTGTTGGAATAATTTCCTAATACATGTTCTTTGTGACCCTAATCTGGGTTTCTCAGTATTTGTAGCTGACAAGCTTAATTTTGGGAGTGTAAATCTTCAAATTTTTGAAGATTTGAAGAACTGTCAATACAGCATCAGTAAATTATAGAATTTACCTAATGTCAGGTCTTCTGCTCCTCTGATGTCAGATATGTTTCAAATTTGCCCAAGTCACATAGGTTTTTAGTTCTGAATTTTTACCAACTTGTCAAATCATACCTTGATTGGTGTAGTAGTTTTCTTTATTATCAGTAGTAGAAGGTAATAAAGTGTACGGTAACAACAATAATGAGCCCTAAGATTTCAAGCATATAGGGTTGGTGCATAAAGTAAATCATAATTGGCTTTCTTGCAACGCATTGTTTATCACGAGTGAAGTTTGCTTTCTTTGTCCAAAAAAGTATATTTTCTTTCTATCTTCTTGAGGTTATATTTGTCTCTATAAAGCACCATTTTAAAATCTATATTTAGTTTTTTCTTAATGAAGCCTTTCCTTAGGAAAATATATTATACTTGCAGTTTGTGCTGTAATTTGCTAGTTGGATAACTGGGGCTTCTCTAAGTTGGTCTTCCATCTTATTTATATCGACTTATGATGTAGTAAATTTAGTACACAATCAGTATAATTTCTTATCTGATAGCCTTATGATGTATTGTCGCTATATTTGTGAAAACCATCATGTTTGGATCTTATACGAGGGAATTTGGGGTGACAAGACTTCATTTTCCAAGTGTAATGCTCTTGTTGTTGATGGCTGCCTGCTGAGACTATATATAGTACAGGTGTCAATTTTCGGGCACACAGGATATTTGCAATCCAAAGATACTGATGCCATTTTATGTAATTCTTGGGCTCGAGTAATTTGCAGACCTATGACCAATGCCGAGAAGCAGCAACTTGGTAGACGGATCCAGAAGCTCCCAGGAGAGGCTCTTGGTGGTGTGGTAGACATCTTTCGACAAAGGAACTCTTCGGCAACAGATTTTCCTGATGATGTCTTTGTTAATTTGGAAGAGCTGGTAAGGTTGGCTCAGTTCTCTGGCTTTGACAAACTCAAGTTTTTTAGTCATACCATGAATGTTTCACTGCTGCTTTCTAGGATAATGTGACATTGTGGAGGTTGTATTTCCATGTTCAAGCTGTTGTGAAATCCAAAGAGCTCTGATCTGGGTGCCAGATTAGAGTATGAGTCGAGTGGCTGGTGCCACTTCACAAGATGGAGTTACAGCCACATTCGAATAGTCATGGTGGCATCTTTTGCATCCTAGTGGATAAGATATCCCTGAAGGTTAATGTGCTATGTACCAGTTATTGTACGCTCTATATACATTGATGTCATACAGGAAACACTCAAAATGCAACAATTTTGGCTGCTAATTGTGGCCAAGGTGCCAGTTTAGAGTATTGAAGAGAATGTAGTCATGGTGGCATCTTTTGCTCCTAGTGGAGAAGATGTTCCTGAAGGTTAATGTGCCATGTACCAGTTATTGTACGCTCTATATACATTGATGTTGTACGGGAAACACTCAAAATGCGACAATTTTGGCTGTTAATTGTGGCCAAAACATGACAAAACTTTGGCTTCTAATTAGTAGAGATATAGTGTAGAACAATTTCGTCTCCTTTTTCTGAATGTGTACTTGAGCAACTTCGAAATGCTAAAGTCGATTGCCAGTGCAATTGGGACTGTGTTGTTCTAATGTTCATATATCTTCGAGCTTGCAATGAATTTGACTCAAAAACTTTTCATTGTTTGTTGCTCGATATGTCACGTGCCACTGCCATACTTGGGTCTCTTTTCTCGTGTGCAGGCTTCTCAGCTCAACGTAGTTGATGCATCAGCAGTCCGATCTGTCCCACCTTGAGTTGAGTTTGAGCATAAATATCCACTGCGAATGTGGATATGATGTAGGAAGTTTGAGTTTGAGCATCCGCACTACTTATTCATCACCTTGAGTTTTAAACTAGTGTTGTTGGATGTGGGAATTAGAGATGCGTGCTTCTATTGGAAGTATTTTTGTGCTACAATTAGCGGTAGGCTTGTGACTGCAAATAAAGCAGCTCCTGTGGAAAGAAGCCCGCGAGGTTTTGAACCCTCTTTTTGGATCTACGTTTGCAATTTGCCTTGGCAAGTGGATGATGCCCAGGTCTTCAGTGAACAGGGCAACGTTTTGGTTTATATCGCTTAGCCTCTTGATAGCAATGGCTAAAGAACAAAATTAATTCAATTAGTAAAATTTTTGAAACAAAATCTAAGTTTTAAGAAGCATACGACACTAAAAAAACCATTATCAATAAACAAAAGTAGTAAAGAAGAACTTTTCGATTTGCATGAAAAATAGTTGACGCTCACTCTTGCACATAACATATTCTATATAGTCCCCATTTAGTAAAGAACTTGTTGTTATTTATCATTAGTTGTAATATCAAAACCAATCTATTGTATGACAACCACTTTGATACCACTGGTAGTAAATAGTTGGGTCACATCATTGCCCATGTGAAGCACACAGAAACAAAATGCGGCCCTTATTCCCACAGAGATGTTCGTTAGAGTTGGAAGAAGATGAGCTAGGGGTGGTACGTCCGTTGCGAAGATTATGCGCAAAAAATCTGCGAACAACTGATATAGAATCAGATTATTACCTATGGAGATGTATATTCCTTGTTTCCTTGCATCTCCAGGAGGGGTGAAGGTGATCAGCGTCTCCTCCTAAGGTGATCCACACAGCAGGGCTATGACGACTGCTCCTCAAAACCTAGAGGTGGAGAAGGGAGGGAGAATAGGGGAGGCAAAGCAAATGACCTTCCTAGACGGCTCTGAATCCCTCCTATTTAAAGAGGCCCCCTATCAAACCCTAATGAATCCTCCCTAGTGATTGGATCTGTCTCCAATTATCCAAGCCTTTTAATTAGTTGGCATCTCTATCCAATAACTCTCATGGGCTCCTATTGGATCTCGTCCATGGGATCCACTAATTCAGAGGCTTATTGGATATCCACTATATAGGGATCTGGCGAATATCGCATTTTGAATCTCTACTCTCGCAATGCCTACCAGATGTGTGTGACCCTATAGGCCAATATCGATTTGGCCGTAGTCATAGCTGNGCAGCAATCTTTGTTTTTTTTATTTTAATAAGGCCCAAATTGCCATTCAAAGTCGAGATATTTTTGCAATACGAGCACATTGCACTAAGCATGCACCGGAATTAGGCTTCAAAATTTTTGACATACATCCTAATCCTCGATGAGTGAGCTTTAGATTGAGTGTGGGAAACAAATCTATAGAGATTATCTTGATCCACATCATCTCTATAGTGATAAAGAGTATATATATTGACCCTCTCATAGATCACGCGCCGATAACAATGATTCATCCTTTTATATCATAATCCTTTTAAAGGAATTATATTTGTGTTCTATCAAAAAAAAAAAATCTCTAGATCCAAATAGGAGATCAAAATATACATTGCACTGGCCTTGCAAGGTCTATGTACAATAGTACATATCAACAGTATTGAGGAAAAGATTATAATGAATTTTCAAGCATAGCTATATTGATTGGAAGATACCAAAGTCCCATAAGCCGCCTGTTTTGCTGTAGTAAAGAGCAAAAAGCTCCCAAAAAACATATTTCATCTCAATAGAGCTTTATTCGGGTTTGAATCTGGCTACGACAGATAGGACAAGTCTGAAGACTGGGGCCACACTCGCAACACGTCTGCAAAGAGAGTTTTGATGCAAAGAAGACATCAACGGTATAACTTTATTGAAACTGTCGACCTCTAGTAACCAAGTTTCGACATACGACACAAGTGGAAGAAATCTGGTTATCGGTAAGTATAACAATCAACATAAACCTTTTCTCTAAAGAGCAAAAGACGTTGGAAAACTGTTAGGGCAAGGAAGGAGGATCTAGTTTATCATTCATTAAACACTTCCACCATTAACTTCTATTTTCTAAAAAGCAACAAAAATAACGAAAAAAAAAAGCAAACAATGGGAGAAGTTTCACCTGATGCCCGCAGCCAAAAGCCATATCCTTGGCGTTTGTAAGGCAAATTGGACATAGCTGTCAAGAGTAAAATAAAACACTTTGATGTCAGCAGAGCTTCAGAAAAGAAAAGAAAGCAAAGCTAGCTGAATAACCGACAATGTAGATTGCCACTTTGGACAGTACAATGGAATAATCAGATGTGAATCCAGCATTCCAATAAGACACCAGAGGGAACAATATGTCATGCATTTCTGGGTGTCTACCTTATTGTCGTATGAAGAACTTGGTGCAGCAGGTGTTGTACTAGATGCAGATGGTGTCTGATAGCCAGAGTATGATGGTGCACTCTGCTGGTAACTGGTAGATTTAAAACTGTTAGAACCAACAGAGAATGTACTGTATCCTCCAATAGGTGGAGGAAGAGGGACCCTTCCTGGAGACTTTGCAGATCGGCGGCTGTTCAGTAACAAAGATATCAAAACATGTCCCAGAGAAGCAGAAAAGTAAATATTTATAGACAGTAAAAGTCAGATAAAAAAGCTTTTGCATGTGTTACCCCAAAATTCCTAGTTCAAGTGTTGCTTTATATTGTGAAGGTATTTCCATTAGTGCTGCGAGACCAAATGCTGTCTCCTTTTTTGCTTGAGGCATGTTCTTCAACAAAATCTCCGTGAAATTTACAAACTAGAAAATTTGCAGTTCCACAAAATTACAATCTATAATAGATTAGAGACTAGTGCAAGTTTATATAGATGTCACATCCAATCCTTACCTGGAAATTGTCGAAAGCTCGTGCAGGAATGTTATCATCAAATTCTTTCATCATGTCCCAAGGACCATCTCCGACTCCAACCAATACTATGGACAAGGGCAACTCACTGCACCAAAAAGTATCAAGGCAAAAGTATTTTAGTTTCAAGAAAGTCACCAATAAACTGCCTTGTCCACACTAGTCAAATGACTACATAATGATCACATAAACAAAAGCATTTTCACTTTCATCTATGATTCATCGACATATTACTTGGCCGACATCGAGAAACATCTAAATTTTATGGGATGTTTTGCATAATAGATGAAAGGAATGAAGCATTATTTTAACCTAGCTTTCACGATAGCCTCAATGGTCTTTTGTTCTTGAGAGCTCAATTGTCCATTTTCAACATCCACACTCCTTGTAACCTGTGCCAGCCAACATTTCATGAGAAATATCATCAATGTCAATAATTAGACACAAACAATGACTAGAACTTGCAATGACACACAAAACGAACAGCTTGCCGTCATGTAAGATCTAATGGCATAGAGCATCATACATTATCTTTTTTAAATCATCAAAGAAGATTTTATAGTAATTGTAAACAATATATTTGCAATATCGTATTAGAGAGAGACTGAAAAGGACTTGAACAGTAGTAGTTAGAAAGGAGATAATAACAATATTCAAGCACATGGCACTTTAACAGTAGCAGAGATAAATGCTAAGAAAGCTAATTCATGCCATCAATGGCTCCAAAACTCTCACCAAATACACTGAGCTCATCAAATTTGCATGCATGTGTGCTCCCAATTAATTCCTTTTTGATGAGCCAAATTTGACTTCAACGGTAGTAGCAAAATGCCTATTCTATTAGTTCTAAAAGCATGAACACATCAGTCCCTAACCTGTACTGGAAAAGGCAAAAAGCTTCAGATTGTCAATAAACTTTTTTAAATCCCAGATTTCTGGAACCTGATCCTTTTATCCACTTGAAATTCCTTCTCCTTACCTGACTAAAATGTGGGAACAGGATGAAATTTCCCTCTCAAACACTGTTGTGACCAATGTCATCACAAATTTTCTCACAACCATCATTCTGTAGTTCTCATTATGATCCTATCCTTCAAACTCATCCTCATGAGCTCCACAAAGAACATGTATTTTTTATTATATAACATTGACATCATAGCAGAGATCTGAAGCCTTCCTTAGAATATTGTGACATTAAAAAACAAGCCTCATGTTTGACAGGATCTCCATTATACCAACTAATGATGGTATGAACTTGTATAAAATCTGTAACCAGACTACTAATAGTGGGGAAATTGAGGAATTGTGATTTAATTAATAATACTAGATCAGCATCTTTACGGTACTCTGATTTAACTAACCTGTTTGCAAATTGAGGATGATTAAAAATATCTAGAAAAAGATATAACAAAAGAACATCTTCTACATATCGTGTCATCGTTTTTCTATTATTTCAACAGATAAGCCACTCAAAATTCATAACAGAAAGAAAGCTCGGAATGCTCACATTTTTTAAACTACTTATGAGTCAATGCACAAATTAAATGCAAATATCTTTTGTACCATCAAACTTAATGAAGGTTAATGTTTCATATTGTATATGACAACAAAGCCACTGCTACTGCCATCAATATGTTTCTATGTATCTATATTTGGACACAGTGATGCACCAAATTTTGCATCAAGAACAATTACATGATCCTGAAGAAACATACCTGCCCATCAGCAATTATCAATAAGACATGGTACTGTCCTCCACTTTCTTCCACGATGGTCATAGCCATTTCAATAATTGGGGCAAATGAGGTTGGACCTGAAGGAAAAACATACGACTTCAAGTTACAATAACTATAGAGTATCATTTAGGCACTAACTTATGCAAGAAATACTAGAAAGTGGAAGATGTACCAGCTAATCTTAAATGTGGAACAAGTTCTTTGTATCGCTCTAAAGCCTCTGAAAAACCATTACATGGTCTCTCATCTGGATAGAAACTAAAGATATCCTGGTCATGTGTTGATGCTGCCAAATCATAAATAAATTCAAGATCTTAGCATAAAGAAGAGTGTTGTGTATAAGGTACATAAGTTCAGATGACATTTACCATCTCCAAAACCAAAGCATGGGATTAAGTTATCCTCATCAAATGCTGATAAGGTTCGTCCTATTATAGATATTGCTTGTTCATATGGATTTGGTGAATCACCAATATGATGCAAACTGCAGCCTCCAAATGAATATTTGCCTAATTATCAAATAATATCTGGTGTCATTGTATTTGATTTCAATACGTAACTACATTAAGTAATTGACTAAATTATCCCATGTAATAGAGTACCAGTCCACTCATTGCTCTTTGTCAAATCAATGCCCACAATAAGATTCGAAGACTCAAGGCCAGCTTGGGAAAGAGCCTCAGTAACCTGAACATTGACAATTCCAAACTGTAAAGAAAAAAACTAAGTAACACGGTGAAACAAATTAAGTCTCCTTAATGTGTGTACATATATCATCTAATGATTCAGGAAGCACAAGAAGAAATGCGGACAGTGCTAGTCTGACCAAGCTACTCCATCCACCAATATATTAGAAATATGGTCCTAAGTGGCCAGATTTGGACTTGAACACAGGAGACCATCAAGATGGATCTGTATGCAGATTCAGATTAGTTAAGTAATATCTACATAAAAGTTGCCAATGTGGCCAAATCATAGTAGTGTCCAGTATAAGCAATAATGCCTCTGAAACCTAGAGAGACATAGGATCACAACAGTGAGCTTCTATGAAGAAATGATTGTAGGCCATTGGAATGTGGCACGGCACAAGAATGAAGAAAGGCTGTGGAACTTGTCCGTTGCAGAAATAAATCTAATGCAAAAGGGAAAACAAGGCAAAACTTGTAGCAAAGAAGGGTTAGAGGGAAGCCAAAAGAAACAAATAGCAAAAACATTTTAATATTGGTAATGATGCTGCACTTTAAGAGGGATCAGTTGTCTGTTACCTTTGGACAAGCACCAAAAGGCCCAAGCTTTCAACATAATCAATACAAATGTGTAAATAGAATTCTTACCACATTGACAAAATTCAGGACTATGAACAATATCATTACTGCACAAGAAAATAAGAAGACTCTCTAAAACAAAGATTCCTCAAATGAACTACAACTTGTTAAAAATTCTAGGTATCTGCCAGGGTTGAAACTACAACAAGAATAGTAATCACCAACATTCGAAGCCAATAGAATATGAATATGGACTGATAAAACTAGACAGTAAGAAGCAAGCATGCTGTTGAAAAATGTACCAACAAAAAGTTCAACATATTGCAAACTAGAGCGACCATATATCTATTACATTCTTAAGGTCAGATAGGTAGTTGGTTAGACATAGAATGTCCCAAGATAAATTTAATCTGGAGATATTTCAGTGAAATCTATGCTATTATGGTGTCTGATAAACATAGACTCACAGATTACGCCAATTGTTCTGTTATGAGTTGGTGCATCTTAGACAAGTCATTTCACATCAAATCATTCCAGACCTATCACAAAATCAGATCATTCGGATCTCAGACTGCAGCAGACACTGGCCTAATACTGGATGCCAGATATTTACTAGAGTCATATCTTAGCTCTTTCTTCTCAACTTGCTACCAAGACAAACTGACTACGCCACCACCTGCAGCCAATGCCAAAAATGTTCCCACCTTAAAGCCACCTCCATAAACTTGTTCTCATTTTATCAATTTCTTAAACTCAGTATCTTTTTTATGTCAGAAACAAAGTTCACAAATTTGGGGTTGGGATCAGCCAGCAGCAATATGATTGATATTGGCCAGATCAGATCAGCAGTTACAAAAAAATATATATTTCATTTTGATAGATGCTGAATATAAATTGTTAATCATCCTTAACATACATTAAAAAAAAAAAAATATATATATATATATATATATATATTTATAATAAATTTGTTCCTTATAATTTGGCAAGGTTCATCGGATCAAAACCAAGTTCAGGGTTGATAGTAGGATTTCTGATCAGAATTGTTTTCAATCAACTAAATCAGATCATGGGATCATACTTTTCTGATAGTGACCAAAAATCATTCATAAATTAGTTTTTGAATTGACAGGATCATCTAGGAATTGATCAGATTTGGCAAGATATGCCAGAAATCAATTAGGATTGACAAGGAATATTTCATCAGCAAATAACTAGCTGATCATCCAGGATTTGGTTGAAATCATTTACAGTTAGTCAAAAATTGATTGAGGTCAAGCGAATCACATCGAATAGAAAGTATCTATAATCCTGAAACAAAAGACAGAGTGTTTGTCAAAAGACTTAGCTAATGTGGCTGGAATCAGTAGAATAAGATCAGGATCAACCAAACCTTCGAGCATTGACAATGTAAAATTTATTTATTACATAGTTATCTTTTAAATACAATATGCTCTGGGAACAAATTAATATAAATTGCAAAATGAAACTAAATTCAGTTTAGTTTTTGCTACAGTTCAGTTCTATCAGAAGTCTTTCCTAAAAACTAAGCTGAAACTTGTGCACCCATATTTTACTGGATTTCTCACATCCCAGTTATATTGGATTTCTTACCAGGGAATTATTATCAGAGGAAACACACTTGCTCGAGGACCCTGATGGTTTCTCAAGATAATCAACTGGGCACAATTGATACAAGTGATGCTGCCCTAACCATCCTTTGATTATCATTGTAGACAGACTAAGATGCCAGAGTCTAGGCACAAGACAAAAAGTGCGGGGTAGAACACAACATGAGCCTTCAACAAAATAGTTTAGGATATAAGATGGAAGTAGAACTGAGATGAAAGTATCATCCACTAATATCCAAATACCCAAAAAAGAAAATTTTGGGTTCATCAGCTCAGACAAGGAGGATGAACCAATATGTCATACCCAATTTTTTAGCCTCCCTTTGGCTTTTCAGAAGGCAAGATCTTTTCAGTTGGTTCACATCTTTCCTTTTCTCTTAAAATATAAAATATTTACACATTTGGTGAAAAACTAATTTGTTATTTTTTTCCTCGCATACATATCATGTTTATTATGGAAGGAAGTATTAAAGACTATAAAACACATGCAAGCATGCTTATAGGCATCTGACATCTTAATGAGATAGACTGCATTGTTCGCCAAGATCCTGAATCTAGTTTTCTTAATGTATTATTATTCAGTCACCAAGATGTCCATACCAACTAGACCACAGCTTTCACCATGTCATAATAGAACTCTCACAATCCCAATCCATAATTTCTTTTCTAGGTACCCTTCCAACTCGTTGCCAGAGAACATACTGGTGGAGAAAAACAAAGCAAAAGCAACCAACACTACTACAACATGGTGAATCCAGCTTAAAGTTCGGCAATTTTATACAAATGTAGCACCAAAAGTTTAGGTCTTCACACAGTAAAGGTCTGACAGTGATGCTATCAAGTAAATTACCCGCAATAACAATCAATTACAAAGCTTGTTGGGGCTTCTTTCTTCCAAACTAAACATACGAGAAAACCTAGCAACTCAAACAAAAACGATCGCACCTACAGACCCAGTCTTCTTCTAAGCGAACGCGGATTCGTTACCTGATCCAGGGAGTTGTAATCGTCGCTTATCTTCGAATACCGCCGGTCCAGCATCCTCGGCCGCGACGCAGTGCTGTGGTGCTGCTGCGGCGGCGGGCGGTAGGCGGAAGACTGCGGCGGCGCGTAGGCGTCCGGAGGGGAAGCATAACTCCAAGATGGTGGCGGAGGAGGCGGAGAGGGGTCGTAGTCACGAGAATAGCTGTGCCACCATGGAGACGACGATTCCTCCCCGGAATAGCTCCGCTCTTGGTAGGATTCGTTCCGACACCTCGAATCCGTCGAGTTCCCACCCCCCATCAGGCCCTCACCACCATAAACAGTAGCGGCAGCAGCAGCAGCAGCAAGAAGAAGAAGAAGAAGAAGAAGAATGAAAATGCGATTACAATTCGATCGACTGGGGGTAGGAATGGAGAAGAAGAGGGATGAGGGGCGAAGACAAAGAAGGGGGGATTGCGGTGGACTCTTCTTCCACGAGTCCAAATCCCAGAAACGTTTTCCGTATGGTGGCGGTAGTAAATGAAGAGGGAAATAGATATGTATCATAAATAAAAAGAACACCGAAAAAGTCTGTGAATAGGGCGGTGTGTTATGAGATCACAAAAAAGCAAGGTTGGTCCGTGAGGAAACACTTCTCCTTTTTCTTTTTCTTTTTCTTTTTTTTAATATAAAGAAAACAATTTCCAAAAGTGGTTCCGCTTTTGAAAGCAAGCTTGGTGAAACAAAACGAACGGTAAAAAGGCGAAGTAAATTTATTGACCAAAATATCACACAAAATCATAGCCGTCGATCAGATGATATAGTTGGCAAGGATGCATCATAGAGTGTCGAAAAAGATAAAAAGAAGAAAAGAATCGATCTTACGTATTAATCGAGAGAGGGTCGATGCGATGGCCAATACGACACGAACCTTCTTTTATTTTATTTTTACACAGAAAGAAACGCTAAAAATAAAGAATGACTTCTTAATAAGAAAGAATTTTGAATTGAACGAGCTAATTAATCTTAAATAATAATCTTATACTTAGTGTGGATGGATGTGAGGTTGGAAGCATACAACTTCATCAAGATGATGGACATGATTAAATGAATTGATTATGTTTTACATTTTAAATATTTTTATAATTTTAAAATATGTTTTAAAAATAATTTAATTAAGGGTGATTGATGACTCTTGTTTTGGGTTTTTCCCAACCAATCAGCCTCTTTTCCTTATTCCCAACCAGTGACCTCCCCCCCCCCCTATATTAGAGTCACCACAAGGATCTGTTTATTTGGTTGGACCGATTGAGATCTAGTCACAATGGTTCAGTCTCAACTGGGGTTTAAGGTTTAATTTTTTTGTTAATCTTTTGTCTAAAAAACACCAACCAAAACAACTCTTCACTCTTCATTGGTTTAGAGTTATAATAGGGTTTCTTCTCTAAAAAATAATATGATGACAATATTTGATGTAAGTGATCCTTACTATATTGCACCTTTCTTTTTCTTTTTTTTTTCTTTGAAAGTGTTTTCTATTTGTATTTATGTTATCGTAGGTTTTATCCTCTCCGATCCAAGAGACTTACATTATTATTATTAGAGATGTAAGTATATTTAATATTTTTTTAATCTTTTATGAAGTTATAGTTACTTAAAAATCGTTAAAAAGACATGTATGTTGAATGACTTGGCCTTTATAGATTCTTTTTTTTTGTGTTTAGTTTGTAGTGTATTCTAAATAAGAAAAAAACTCAATATAGTTTAAACAAGACATTATAAAAGCTAAATCATACTTATCATCATTTATTAATATATGAACTATAATGAAAATAAGTGTAGACTCATGAAATGTAGTTGTTTAGATGTTATGCAGAGTCATCAACTGATTGATCATGAAAATAAAATTTTTATAGTATTTCTATGTTTGCGTTACAGTGTTTTATAAAAAATGAATCAAAACACTGTTGATGTTTCATAAAAACACTGTAAAGATATACTTAAACCATATTGTTGGAATCTAAGATGCAAATGATATCCTAGTGCAATTATATATATGTTAGGGAGTGTAAATGCTAAAAGAATTATGGAAAGGTTGTCTATACATTATTTCTATATGGTCTTTATAATGTTTTAGAAATGCCAATGAAGACACTGTAAGTACTTCATAAAAATATTGTAATGAAATATTTTTATTATTTTTAATACATGGTGCAAATGATATCTTAGTACAGTTGTGTATATAAAATATGGTGTAATGAATGTAAGAATTATTAAAATATTATATATACAGTGTTTTTATAATTTTCTTTATAGTGTTTTAGAAATGCAAATAAAAATACTATAAATACTTTATAAAAACATGTTAATGATATATATATATCCATGATTATTTGATGAAAGAAGTTATGATGTGATGTTGTTGTTTCATCTTTAAGTTATTTTAGTGATTCAAAGTTAGATTAAAGTTTTTTTAAAAAATGGGTTAAAGTACGAATGAATATTTTAATAATCCTTCAAATTTTCACATTATTGTCCTTAACTTTTTGTATGTTTAAACAAAGTTACATAAATATTATGTATGAGCTTAGGGTGATTGGTTGGGAAAATGCAATCCTTTTTAGGTTTTCCTAATCAATCATCACACCCCCCGCCCGGGGAGAAAATATATTATAAAAACATTATAACAAAACAATAATTTATTAGTGTTTCTGAATCCATGATTCAAATGATTTAGTGTAATTGTGTATATGAAATGTAATGTAATGAATATAAGAATTACTAAAATGTTACGTATATAGTATTTTTATGTTATCTCTATAGTATTTTAAAAATACCAATGAAAATACTGTAGAATCTCCGATTTTGATGATGAAACCAACTAATAAGTATTTATGATTTGATCTGCGTTTTGAGTGACGCAGACAATTAAAGTAGAAAGAATTATGTTGGGCCGGAGTGAATATGTCAGAAGATTGGACGTCGAGTCGGAGGATTAATCGACGTAACGACAGAAGGCTTCGGGCCATGGATTCAGGCATCGAGTCAAGAAGAGCAGATATTGCGCTAAGGATATCGGAGTTGCAGAGGTCGATTGGTCGATGGCAATAGGCCGCAAGAGAGAACGATGTGTCGAAGAATCGGACGAAGTGTCGATGGACCAATGACATGCTGAACAACATGATTCATGCTTAATAATAATTGACTAGATCGAAGTTTATTTTTACATGTGCATGATTAGCTACAATAGCAAGACATAAAGCAAAATAAAGTCCTAGAGTCAAGAACACGATTTCGTTGGGAGTTCGAGAGTTCATTAGAAGTCCGGATGTTCGTCGGAAGTTCTGTCAGAATTGACCGAGAAGTCCAGCAGCTTGTTAGGAAAGCTCATTGGAACTCGCCAAGAAGATCATCGTGAATTCCAAAAATTTACCGGGAGTCCGCTGGAACATTGCCAAGAGATCGTCGGAAGTTCGTCGGAAGATCACCGGAAGAAACCTAGACTTAGGGACTTGTTTAGCTTAGTAAATGTCCTAAAATTTGTAGTTAGCACATAATTGGGATTGGAATTGGGCCAACCCAATTAGGGGCCAGTTAGGCCTAATGAAAAGCCTAAACAGTGACCTAAGAGGTGGCACCGTCATGACACAGTCTTTGAGACGGTGTTAGGCGGTGGTATCATCGGTCTGGGCGGTGGTACCACCCAGTGTAGGGTGCCAGGCGGTAGTATCGCCAGATTGGACGGTGGTACCGTCCAGTGCAGTGTTAGTGTTAGGTTGACACTAGCGGTGGTACCGCCCGTACTCGAGAGACTCGAGATGAGATGTTTTCGGGCTCCAAGTTTGAATCAACTTGAGGCCTATAAATACCCCTCTCATCCTTGGTTAAAAAACACAAGTATTGAGAGTAAAAAAGAAAGAAAAAGCTATTGCAATCTTGTGTGAACTCCTCTCAAAGTTCTAAGTGTCAGAATAGTTTGAGAGAGGAGTAAGTGGGGGTATAAGGGTTATCTCGTAAACTCGAAAAAAGGAGAATCAAGCTGTAAAAGGTAGTTGGTCTTCGCCTATTGAAGGAAGACCGATAGTGGATGCCGATAGTCTCGACAAAAGAGAAATCGATGGAGTGGATGTAGATCACGATGTCTGAACCACTATAAAAATTTAGTTTGTATTTCTTTGAGTAATTTACTTTTATAGTAAACTGCCTCACATTCTTATTACTTCTAATACTCGTACGAATAATTCCTTTACGCAACGGTTTTCATCGAAAATGAATTTAATCAAAATGGAAGATTTGAACCAACGTGATTTTACCACTACATTAATTCACCTCCCTCTCCTCTTAGTGTCGATTTTTTCCTAACAAATAATTCAAAAAATATGTTAACAAAATATTTTTATCACTTTTTTTAAATATATAATGGAAATGATATCTTATTACAATTGTGTATATGGAATGTAGTACAATGAATATAAGAATTACTGAAATATTACATATACAGTGTTTTTATGTTTTATTTATAATGTTTTAGAAATGCTAATGGAAACACTATAAACACTTCATGAAAATACATTAATAAAATATTTTTATTGCTTTTTCGAGTCCATAGTGAAAGGAGTTAACAAATTTGAGATAATTTATAATGTGATATCCCTGTCTCATTTTTAAACTTTTTTAGCGATTCAAAGTTAGGTTAATGTTTGAAAAAAAAAAAGGCCAAAGCATGAATTTATATTTTGAGAATCCTTTAGCTTTTCAGATTGTTATCCTTAGCTTTTTCAATGTTTTGAGTTTTTCCCAATCGGTCACCCCTGAGTAAACATTTTATAAAAACATTATAACAAAATAATTTTATCAGTGATGCAAATGATGTCCTCAAGTAATTTTATCACTTATTTTTTGCATATTTTCTCTCTCTATATGTGTCTATAGATATGATGCTCTTTCCGATGACGTATTCTTTATTTTTTTATGATATTAATAATTAAAGGAGAAGTGTATAAGCAGACACAAGTCAGTGGTTAGCATGCACAATTGATAGAGATATTACTCATATTCGAGATGAAAACAGTTAAGTCCGAGCTAAGCCATTCAAATTTGACTTGAAAACAGTTTTTTTAGATGAAAATGTAGTGATGATATTGTTGAAACTAAATTGCCGATGAATGCATAGTGACAATAAAACATATTCATCAGGCTGATTTTGATTGTTTGGGATCCTAAGCTCTCATGCATTCATTGACTATAAAAGTTTGAATCTATATTTGTTTTGGAAACTAAATTTTTTTGATAAAAACATATAAGAAAACATATATGAAAAATATATTTCATATAATAGGTTGGATATGAAGATGTGGAACTGTATTACCGGGGGGATTGTACTAGTATCATAATATTTTTAATTAATTTTAAAACTTGATCAATTTCAATTTTTCTCTATCATTATCTTTTATTATCAATTTTTTTTTAATAGATAATATCAACCATCTTTTTATAACTTTCTTATTTTTAAGTCTAAGGAGATTACCTTCATACTCTCTTTTTGTACTAGATATTTTACCTCCTGCAACTTAAAATTTTAATCAACTCAAGAGGAGAAGACTCAAACTGTGCTCAAAATAAGAGTTTATAATATTTTTTTATTTATGAATACATACTCCATTAACTAAGCCTGAGTGGGATAATTATAGGCTATAAAAGACTTCAAAAATAGAGCCAAAAATTTAAATATTTAAAATTTTAAGATATTGACAATACTATCACTGACATCGACAGTATTATCGCTACAACCATCAGCTTTGGAAGTACTACCATTGGCCTAGGCAATACTATCACTGCCCTAGGTGGTATTGTTGGGAAATCTAGGGTGATATCACATGCACAACGGAAGAACAAAAAATAAAATCTCAAAATTTTTCGTAGAAAAGAAGGTTTCATTGTCATGCAAAGATTGGTGTGCAAAAACCTATGTAACAAAAAAAAAAAACTGCACATACAAGAAAAATTATGTTCCATAGGGAGATTATATATCCTTGAATTCCTATAGATCTATGGGAGAGGATGAATGAGGTACTAGTCATAAGTGCCCTACAAGCCAATCATGTGAGTGATAGCATATGTGACATAACATGCACTCTTTTTGCTTATTATTATTATGGTATTTTCTCACTTTATATTGCTTGATGCATAAATATATTATGATGTGTATTGATTTGAGAATTGAATCGTGATGATATCAATTCACCTCTAAACACATACCCTAAATAATCCTGGTCATAGGTTACTCGAGAGGGACATTGAGATAACCAGACAGATTTGTGTGATGTATATTCATCCATATGATAGATGAAGCTAATCTCATAGCTGCTCATGTGGGGATACTGGGTCACTAATGACCTATGAGATGACTTATAATGCTCATGAAGAGCTTGAGAACAACCTTACAAAGAACATGAAGGATATGACACTAAGAACTCATGAAGACCACTTGAAAGAAAATTCAAGTGATGAGGACTATGATGAAGACTTAGCACTTTTGATAAGAAAGTTCAAAAAATTCATAAAAAAGAATAAATTTAAAAATAACACTAAAAATAAAATTGAACCCAAGAAAGAACAAGTTATATGCTACGAATTGAAGACGCCGGGATATTTTAGAAGTGAATGTCCCCAAGCAAAGAATAAACAACCAAAGAAGAAGAAGGCCCTTAAAGCAACTTGGGACAAATCAGGTACCTCCGAAGAAGAGGAACTAACCAACACAGAACAAATTGCTCACTACGTGCTAATGGCTATTAGAGATGAGGTAAGTGGTTCATTAGATGCAAATTTATCTTTTGATAAATTACTAAGTGTTTTTCATGATTTATTCAATGAATGTAAACTAGTTAGTAAAAAATATAAATTGTTAAAAAAGGAGCATGCTTCTCTTGTTAGTAATTTTGATATATTAAAAATTAAGCATAATGATAGTTTAGCTTCTTGCACAAAATGCGATGAATTAAAAATGCTTAAAAAAGAAAACTTGCTACTCAAAGAAACCTTAGAAAAGTTTAAGGTTGATAGCAAGTCTTTGAATATGATCCTTGCCAATAAGGGTCACATTCATAGAAAAGGCGAAATCAAATTTATGAGTAACTCTCACCAAAATCCAACCACCTTTGTTAAAGGCCCTACCTTACATATTTTACCCCAAAACAACTGCAACTTTTGTTACATACTTTGGATATGTTGCATATAAATGTTTATTTAAGAGATATAGTCCACATAAATTGATTTGTGTTCCTAAAGGAACTTCAAATGACTCAATGCAACATGATAAGTTGTGTAGTTTGATTTTTGAGGTACCCAAGGTCAAATGGGTAAATAAAAATTATCATCTTTTGTAGAAATATTTACCGTCACAAGCTAGGAGCAGGAGATGGTATCTTGATAGTGGATGCTTAAGGCATATGACCGGAGATCCATCTCAATTCTCTAAGCTTACTAGCCTAGATGAAGGATATATCACTTTCAGAGACAACAAGGGTAAAATTATTGGCAAAGGAACCATATGTAACAAATCCAACTTCTTTATTGAAGATGTGTTATTGGTTGATGGCTCAATGCATAACCTTTTGAGCATTAGTCAATTGTGTGATAAAGGATACATTATTAGATTTGAATCCAATGCTTGTATTATTGAAAAACCACACAAAAACACATATATGATTGTCCTAAAATAAAATAATATATACACTATCAACATTCATTATCTTTGTAATGAAATATGTTTTTTGATTTTGAATGACGATGCTTGGCTTTGGCATAGGAGATTAGGTCATGCTAGCATGAAACTAATCTCTCAAATCTCATCTAAAAAACTTATAAGAGGAATTCCTCACGTTAAGTTCGTTAAAGACAATGTGTATGATGCATATCAACTAGGAAAATAAATAAAAGGTGGTTTCAAACCAAAGTATTAAATAAGCACCATTAGATTATTACAATTGATCCATATGGATTTGTTTGGACCAATTGCTACATCAAGCCTAGGAGGTAGCAAATACGCCTTTGCCATCGTGGACGATTATAGTATATACACTTGGATTTACTTATTGGCACACAAAAGTGATTACTTTATGTATTTTTTTAAGTTTTGTAAACTTGTTCAAAATAAAAGGGTTTAAGATTTTTGTGAATTTCAAAACCTTGATCACGATAGTGAATTTCAAAACCTTGATTTTTAAGATTTTTATGAATCTAATGGATACAACCATAATTTCTCTATTCTGAGAAATCCTAAATAAAATGGAGTAACAGAAAGAAAAAATAGAAATTTATAAGAAATGACAAGAACCATGTTAAATGAATATAGCCTATCCAAATATTTTTGGGTCGAAGCCGTAAATACGACATGTTATGTCATGAATAGGGTTTTAATAAGACCATTACTTTCCAAAATTCCTTATGAGTTGTGGAACAACAAAAAACCCAACGTTTCATATGTTAAAGTTTTCAGGTGTAAATGTTTTATCTTGAATGAAAAATATACTTTAGGAAAGTTTGATGCAAAATCTGATGAAGGAATTTTTCTTGGCTATTCTTCTATTTCTAAGGTCTTTCATATCTTTAATAAAAGAACTTTGGTTATATAAGAGTCTATTCATGTTATTTTTAATTAAGTTTACGAAGTTAAGAAAAATGATTTTGATGATGATCTTAATTTTGATGCTTTGAATTTGAATGAAACCCTTTCTCTATCTAGCAACTTGGATGCATCTTTTTTCGAAATATCATTACCCAAGGAATGGAAATACGTAGATGCTCATCCTAAGGAGCTAATCATAGGAGACACATCAAAAGGGGTTCAAATTCGTTCTTCTCTTAAGAATTTTTGTGCTAATGCCACGTTTCTTTGTTAAATTAAACCTAAATGCATTGATGAGGCCTTGAAAGATAATTCATGAGTTGTCGTAATGCAAGAAGAGTTGAACTAATTTGAGAAAAATGAGGTGTGGAATCTTGTTCCAAAGCCAAATGACCATTTAGTTATTGGTATTAAATGAGTCTTTAGAAACAAGTAAGATGAATTCAGTATCGTAGTTGGAAATAAGGATAGATTAATGACTAAGTGTTTCAACCAAGAAGAAAGTATCAATTATGAAAAAACATTCGCTCTTGTGGCACGATTAGAAGCCATAAGGATGCTCCTTACCTATACTTGTAGTAATAATTTTAAGTTATTTCAAATAGATGTTAAAAGTGCTTTTCTTAATGGCTTTATTTCTGAAGAAACATATGTTGAATAACCTCTTGGATTTGAAAATGATAATTTTCCTAATCATGTGTTTAAATTAACTAAAGCTCTCTATGGATTGAAACAAGCCCCAAGGGCTTGGTATGAGAGATTTAGCTCCTTTTTTATTCAAAATAATTTCTCTAAAGGTAATGTTGATACCACATTATTTATTAAAAATTTTGAAAATAATTTTCTTATTGTTCAAATTTATGTTGATGATATTATTCTTGGTTCCACAAATGAATCTTTATGTGAATCATTTGCCAAAAGTATGAGTCAAGAGTTTGAAATGAGTTTAATGGGTGAATTAACTTTTTTTTTTAGGCTTACAAATTAAACAACTTAGTGATGGTATTTTTATTAGTCAAACAAAATATGCTTTAGACTTGCTAAAATGATTTAATATAAATAGTTCAAAGGTTATTAATACTCCTATGAGTACCTCTACTAAGTTAGACATTGATGAAAGTGGAGAAAGCTTTGACCAAAAAGCTTATAGGAGTATGATAGGTAGTTTACTATACTTCACCACAACAAGACCGGACATTATGTTTAGCGTAGGACTTTGTGCTAGGTTTTAATCTAATCCTAAGCTATCTCATCTTAAAGCAGTTAAAAGAATTTTTAGATTTCTTAAAGGAACCACTAATCTAGGATTATGGTATCCAAAATTTGAAAACTTTGAATTAATTGCTTATGCTTATGCGTATTTTGGCGGATGTAGATTAGATTAAAAAAAGCACATCCGGAATATGTCAATTCTTAGGCCATGAACTTGTCTCTTGATTTTCCAAGAAACAAAACTCGGTTGCATTATCTATGACTGAAGCCGAATACATAGTGGCTAGTGCATGTTGTGCACAAGTCGTATTGATAAAAAATACATTAGAAGATTATAGAATTTATCTTAAAAATATTCTCATAAAATGTGATAACATAAGTGTAATATGTTTAACCAAAAATCCTATTCAATCCTCTAGAACTAAACATATTGACATTATGTATCACTTTATATGAGATCATGTTAATAATCATGATGTAATCTTAGAATTCATTAATACGAAATATCAATTAGCCGATATCTTTACAAAACCCTTAAATGAAGAATAATTTAATTTCATTAGAAGGGAGTTAGGAATGTTAAATTGTCCGAATGCATAAGTTTGTTGTATTTTTTTTCTAGACTATCTTTCTCTTAATGTATTTCATGAATGGAGCTTTTATGAATTTATTTCGTTGTTATCAAGTTTACCCCATACCCTTGCTCCATCACGTAATGATGTTTGATACATCGACAAATGCATCTTTCATGGATTTTTAACGAGAAATGGATTTGATTTATGAAATCTTATTCAAGGATTTTTTATCATTCATTTGATTCTTCGTGAAAGAATGTTTATGAATTTTTAGTATGTAATGATCACTTACAAGAATAGCGATTTGATTAAGTGTGTAACGGATTTGATTTATGTTTGATACACTTGATCCTTTTCATTGTTAAAGTTGAAGCGTGATTTAATGAAACTTATTTACTATTTTGAATTTGACTTGGTTTAAATCCTTTCATGAATTTGGGTTGTCATGGATTCTTTCCTTACCTTTCTTCCTTTTCTTGTTCTTATGACAAAGGAAGAAAGAGACTTGCATAACTAAAGAATAACCAAAAAGAGTAAAAATGATTATCATGCAAAATTTTCCTTACCTTTATTGCTTGGATACATTATTGTGAAACTTGCTTGAATTTTTACCACACTTGTATTGTTAAATTATTCTCCTTATTGTTGAATTTTTACCACACTTGTATGACAAAAGGGGAGAAATATGATAAATTGATGATAAATTGGCATGTCTTAAATAAATGTATTGTATCGTAAACACTTGAATGTCTTGAAAATACTTGAAATATGATTAAATATGATTGGTATCATCAAATATATACTTGAAAAATATATATCAAAATGTTTGCTTGAAACATGGCGAAATGTGGCATGATGACTTGTAAATATATTATTCCTAGTATCATGTTTGAATTCGTATCATTTTGATAAATGTCTTTCATTATAATAAGGTATCATGAGCTTAACTTGCTATTTACAATTGATATCTTGCAATGGTATGATGAATTGTCATCTTGCTAAATTTCATATTCAAAATTCATATCATATTTGAAAATGATGATTGTTTGTTATCATACAACTTGAAAATAGATGTCATGCATTAACATCATTTTTATTGACAAATACATGGTATCGTATTTAGAATTGGTAAATTATGATAAGTATCATGATGTGTATGTTGATAAGTTTAAATGAAAATAACTTATCGATTTGATGCTTGAATTCAAAGGTTTTGAATTCAAGAATGTCTTTTCTCATTTAATATATATAGGGGGAGTTAAGGTTAACTCTGTCATCAATTGATTGAAATTATCAAAAATGGGGAGACTGTTAAATCTCAGATTTTGATGATAAAATCAATTAGTAAATTGTTTGATCTAATCTATATATTGAGAAAAATGTATAGGATTAACTACGATAGTAGTAAGACAAAAAGCAAATGTTGTGCCGAAGTCAAGATCGAGATTTCGTTGGGAGTTCGAGAGTTCGTCAGAAGTCCAAACGTTTGTAAGAAGTTTTGCCGGAACCAATTAAGAAGTCCAAGAGCTTGCCAAGAAGCTCATTGGAACTCACTAAAAAGATCATCGTGAAGTCCAGGAGCTTACTGGAAGTTCGCTGGAACATTATCGAGAGATCGTCGGAAATTCATTGAAAGATCGCTGGAAGCTCGTCGGAAGAACAATTGACGTACCAGAATTAGAATGCTTTGTTAAGTGCCTTAATTTTTGTAGTTAGATTGTAAATTGAGTTAGGATTGGGAGGTGATCCCACTAACTTAGTTAGGGGCCAACTAGGTCCTACACAGGGCTGAATTGAGCCAAACTGAATAGCCCATTCAACACTTGAAATCATGCCTGACGGTGGCACTGCTTGGGACTTGGTCTCCTATGTGTTTTGGACGGTGTTACTGCCTAGACTAGGCGGTAGTACTATCGATAGTTAATGCTGTCAGGTGGTGGTACTGCCCTTGTCAGGTGATGGTATCGTCAGAGCTGTTAGGATCGGAGCGGCACTAAGAGGGGGGGTGAATTAGTGCAGCGGATTAAAACGTCGGTTTTGGAAACTTTTTTGTATGATAAAAACCGAACTCGGAAGTGCTTAACTTGAAAGTATCTTCGTAAATGTGTGCAGCAAAAGTAATGAGGAAGTAAAGCACTTATAAATACTTGCAGTAAGGTAAAGCACAATAAATAAATGCAAACCAGTGAACATGCCAATTTTAAAGTGGTTCGGTCAAAATGACCTACATCCACTTGCGAAGCCTTCTTCGATGAGGCCCCCAACTTCCACTAGTAAATCACCTTGAAGGGGAAAGACAAATACCCCTCTTACAACTTTTTACAAGTGGTTCACACTCTTACAAAGTTTCAACGAGAAAGAAGGACCCCCCCCCCCCCCCCCCCCCCCCCCCCCCCCCCCCCCCCCCCCCCCCCCCCCCCCCCCCCCCCCCCCCCCCCCCCCCCCCCCCCCCCCCCCCCCCCCCCCCCCCCCCCCCCCCCCCCCCCCCCCCCCCCCCCCCCCCCCCCCCCCCCCCCCCCCCCCCCCCCCCCCCCCCCCCCCCCCCCCCCCCCCCCCCCCCCCCCCCCCCCCCCCCCCCCCCCCCCCCCCCCCCCCCCCCCCCCCCCCCCCCCCCCCCCCCCCCCCCCCCCCCCCCCCCCCCCCCCCCCCCCCCCCCCCCCCCCCCCCCCCCCCCCCCCCCCCCCCCCCCCCCCCCCCCCCCCCCCCCCCCCCCCCCCCCCCCCCCCCCCCCCCCCCCCCCCCCCCCCCCCCCCCCCCCCCCCCCCCCCCCCCCCCCCCCCCCCCCCCCCCCCCCCCCCCCCCCCCCCCCCCCCCCCCCCCCCCCCCCCCCCCCCCCCCCCCCCCCCCCCCCCCCCCCCCCCCCCCAGAGGATTCAAATTTGGGCTCCAAAATTTGAATTCTCTTCGGTTCTCGAAACTAGCGGTGCCACCGCCTGTCAGTTCTGACACTGATAGTGTACTGGGCGGTGCCACCGCCTAGTTCTTCGGGTGTTGGGCGGTGCCACCGCCTGGCTCGGGTGCTGGGCAGTGCCACCGCCCAACCCTTCAGGTTCTGGGCGGTGCCACCACCTAGTCTGGCGGTGCCACCGCCTACACTATGTCAGCTCACTGGTTGGGCTCCAAACTTGGCCCAAACCAGTCCGAACTCGGGTCCAATTGGCTCCTACTTGGGTTATAAGATTAACACATAATCCTAACCCTAATTAACATGCTAACTATGAATTTAAAGACATTTCCTAAGCTATTACAAAGTCCGCAAGTCAAGACTTCTTCCGGCGAACTTCCGATGGTCTTCCGATAAACTCTCGGAAACCATTCTGCGGACTCCCGGCAAGCTCCTAGACTTTACGATTTGATCTTGGCGAGTTCCGACAAGCTTCTTCAGCAAGCTATGATCTTTCTCGGTGAGCTCCATGAACTTCCGATGTACCTTCCGGCGAGCTTCCGAAAACCCTTCGGCAAGCTCCCTACTCATTCTTGTCTAGTTCCGGCAGCATTCCCGACGAACCTTCAACCTTCCATCGGACTCTCGAACTCCCAACGAATCCTTCTCGCTTGACTCCGGCACTTTGTTTCGCTTTATGTCTTCATCGTTATCTTAGTTAATCATGCACACACAAGCCAAAACTCTACTCCGATCTAGATAATTATTACAATGCGAATTGACATTCTATTGCCTGGCACGTCATTGGTTGGCGCTTCGTCCGATTCTTCAGCGCATCGTCCTCTCTTGCAGCTTGTTGCCCAATCGGCAGTTGACCTCCGCAACCCCGATATCCTTAGTGCAATTCCGCTCTCCTGGGCCTGATGCCCGACGTCCGAAGCGTTCTGCCGTCTAATATCCTAACGTGATCTCCTCCGGCGCAACGTCAATTCCTCCTGTGTCAACTGTCTAATCCTGATCGAGTAGACCTGCATCATTCAAAATGCAGTTAAACATCTAAACACAATCAATTTGTTTCATCATCAAAATCTGAGATTCAACAATCTCCCCCTTTTTGATGATGACAACTAATTGATGACTACTGAAGTTAACCTTAACTCCCCGGAGTTTAACCAAACTCCCCCTATCAATATGCCATTGATAGAACACTTGGATTATCCCAAATCCAAGCGACATTCATCATATGTTATGAAAAACATTTAAACCATCATGCAAATATATATAAAATATTCAATTCAATGCTTGAAGTCATCAATATACTTCTCCCCCTATGTCGAAGTAGCTCCAGCTATTTTAAAAGATATGCAAGTTTTTGTAACATGAAGCTAGATTTTCATCGTAACATATAAGCACAAAAGCATAGCAAGATTCTTAAGTTCAATCATGACAATTCAATACTTGCTTCTTGTACAAGATTGCACTTTGCTTTTCTTTGCATGTTCTAACTAGCAAAAGCTTTCTTCCCTTTGTTTTTGTCGAAAAGAAGGGAAGAGTACAAGCTAGCCAACATTTGCCTTGAGCTAGCAATCTTTCTCCCCCTATGTCATTGCCAAAAAGAAGGAGAGGAACCAATGATTTAGATTTTTACATAAATTATGAATTTGCATCAATCAATATTTCAATCATCATATGATACATACAAGACAAAAATGCAAAGAAATCATGTCATGAAAGACATCAATTGTTAAACATGATATGATAATAGTCTCAAAAATTTCAATTTGTGATACATGTGATACATTGCGATACTAAAAAATTTAATGTGATGCTTTTAAGAATATCAACCTATTTTTGATACAAAGCATGGCAAGAGCAATTATATTGCAAGTTTTCTAAGTTTTGCATTTTTTGCTTCTTTCGAAATAGCAATTCTTTGCTTCTCTACAAGCTAGCAACTTTTACGATATGCAAGTTTTACTACATACAAGTTAGTAAATTTAAAGATGTGCAAGTTGGCATATTTGCTTTTCTTTGCGATGTGCATTATAGCATTTCTTTGTGATGTTCAAGATAGCAAATTGTACATCATTCTAGCTAGCAAATTAAAGATGTTCAAGAAAGCAAGCTCTTTCTTCTCTTTTGAGAAGTGTCATTTTTGCTTCCTTAACAAAATGCCAAACTAGCAAGGAACCATGTTTTATATGAGGCAAGCAAACAATTTAGCAAGTGTTATATTTGTATCTTTTCTTTGTGCAAGAAAGTAAGCAAATTTTTGCATTTTCTTGACTTGTGCAAGCTAGCTAATTTCTCTTTGAAATGACCCTTTACATTAATTCAAGATAGCACATTAGCAACTCTTTCTCTCCCTTTGTCATTGGCAAAAAGAAAGGAAGATTCAAGTCATGAATATCAAAATAATAATTTTATCATAAATATTTCATCATTGCATGCATCATTATTGCATGCATAATACCAAATCATCATATATATTTTCAAAACATATAAACTCATCATTATATGCATGATTCCAAATCATCATTCATATCATTTCAATCATTGTTTTAATCATCACTATAACTCATCATGCACAAAATGTAAAATCATCTAACATGATACAAACATTTATTTTCAAAATATTTATCACTATTTTCATGTATGATAATAAAGTATTTATGATACCGAACATTAAGTCAACAATGATTCATTTTATCAAATCTCTTCTTTTTATAAATAACAAAAATTGTAGGTATACAAAGAAGAGATTATGATTAAAAAAAATCAAGTAGTAAATCCAAGAAGTTAAGATCATAATTCGAATACAAACTCATTCAAATTCAAATCGTCAAATTCATCAAAATCTCAACATTACTTTCAAGAGATTCAAAATGGTATACATAGATTTATCATAAAGCAAATTAATTTTCAATCATCACATAAGGCATTTCAAGATTTTTTGAAACATAGGAGAATGATTAATTTAAGCATGCAATGTTTCAATCAAATTCAAGTCATGAATACCAAAAGATATTATTTGTGATTCCAATTTTGCAAGATCAAGATTATGATTTGGATAAAACTCATTCAAATCAAATCATTAACTTGAAATTCATAATCAAGTCATCAAAATCAATTTCAAGATTCACAAAAATATCATGAAATCATTAATCTCGATCAGATGGGAAAAACATTTTTTAAGTGATTATTTTCATCTAAGCATGCCTTAGTCATTATATGCCAAATCAAGATAAGCATGAAAGTTCAAGACGTAAAGGCAAAATCTTATAAAACAACTCATCAAGCAAGATTTTAAACATCTATTTTCAAGCCAGAGTAAGTCAAGGATTCAAGTATCTCATGTCATGAATTCCAATAGGCATCTCAAATTATCAACATCACAATAAAAAGATATTTCAAAAAGACATATCGATAAGTGATTCATTTGTATCATTTCATTCATTCAGAAGATTCTCCTCTTTGGTGAATAAATCTAGGAGAAAAAAATGAATTAAGGGAGATATAACATGATTGAAGCATTGAAAATGATTCATATTTAAAATGTGTCTCATGTCATAAGTATGAATTAAGCATTTGTGAAATCCGAAATCATCCTCAAAGTCACATTCAATAAATTCATACATGACAAGCATAGATTTATTGAAAAGTCGATAAGATAGAGGATTGCATTTCATTTTTATAAATTTCTATTCATGTGATTTGCTTCTTATAAGCATGCCTTTACCTTTAATAAAACAAGTGTCAACATTTAAGATGAAAAGGTAAATTTCATAAAACAAATCATCAAGCATGATTCCATGATAACATCCTTTTAATATCTTGATATTCATCATCAAGTATGATTTCAAAAAGTATGTTCAAGAGAAATCATTAAGACCAAATACATGATACACTCATTTATTTTCAAAATATTCATCATGTTTATTTTCATGAGATTCGCAAGATTGGTAAAATAAATTCATTAATCTCAATAGGATAGAAAATTCATTTCCATTTCATACAATTGATTTCATGTAAGGGTATTCAAGTCTTTTTATGAAAACATGTATCATCATTTAAAATTGAAACATAAGTTTCATCATGAAGCCGTCAAGACCAAACACATCATGATATCACATCTATCATCAAAAGACTATCAAGAAATTCATACATAGATGTACATGCACTATGTCATCTTAATATGTCATAAGAATGTCATCTTAATTCGTCATAAAAATGATTAGACCAAAAACATGTTTATCTAAAATGAGAGTTTCAAATCAACATTTACTTCAAAAACTCATGCATGACATAAAATCATCAAGATACACATGCATGTATTAATCCTAAGCATTATCACATATCATATAATTATCATCCCTAATGTTGCATACATCATTCAACATTTCAAAACATAACATGCATGAAACCTTAGCAATATACTTTTCATGATCAAATTTTTTAATTTTTCAAAAATGCTAAAAAGAAAAACATGATATAATTTTTGAAAAACAATTTTTTATTTCCTATTCCTACTATCTAAATTAAGCACTCATGAAAAACTTCAAGTAATTTCAAAATAATTCAAGAGAGTTGAGTTACTTACCTTGTAGTCGAAGCCCGTCAAAGCCCAATTCGCTGTTTCACCTTTGGAAGTTCTTGATTAAATCTTGGTTGCCTTCCTCTTCTTTGGCCTCTTCCTCCGTTCAAGTTCATTGTTTATTTTAGATTTTTGTTTAATAAACTTATTAAGATTTAGTGTTCGAAGTTCAAGTTCATCATTGTCCTCATCACTTGAGTCATCGCACAAGTGGTATTCATTTGTCCAAAGTTCCAAATCCTTCCTATTCTTTGGAAGGTGGTTCAAGTGCTCATCGGGTTCAAAATATTCCAAAAGCATCATTTCATAGGTCATTAATGACCTGATTAATTCTTCTAATGAAAAATCATTTAAAATTTTTATCTCTTGTATTGCGGTTATTTTAGGATCCCACTTTTTTGGAAGGGATCTTAAGATCTTACTTACGAGATTAAAATTCGAAAAAGATTTATCAAGAACTCTTAGATTATTGACGATATCCGTGAAACGGGTGCACATGTCGCTTATAGTCTCGCTTGGTTGCATTCGAAAAAGCTCAAAATCATGCAATAAAATGTTAACTTTCGAGTCTTTGACTCTACTAGTTCCTGTTGAATCTCGAATTTTGATGATGAAACTAATTGATTGTGTTTAGATATTTAATTACATTTTGAGTGATGCAGGTCTACTCGATAAGGATTAGACAGTCAACGCAGGAGGAATTGACGTTGCGCCGGAGGAGATCACGTCAAGATATTGGATGGCAGAATGCTTCAGACGTCGGGTATCGAGCCAAGGAGAGCGGAATTGTACCAAGGATATCGGGGTTGTGGAGGTCAACCGCCGATTGGGCAACAAGCCGCAAGAGAGGACGATGTGCTAAAGAATAGGACGAAGCGCCAACCAATGATGTGCCGGGCAACAGAATGTCAATTTGCATTGTAATAATTGTCTAGATCGGAGTAGAGTTTTGGCTTGTGTGTGCAGGATTAACTACGATAACGATGAAGACATAAAGCAAAACAAAGTGCCGGAGTCAAGCGCGAAGGATTCGTTGGGAGTTCGAGAGTCCGACGGAAGTCTGAAGGTTCATCGGGAATGCTGTCGGAACTAGCCGAGAATGAGTAGGGAGCTTGCTGAAGGGTTTTCGGAAGCTTGCCGGAAGGTTCGTCGGAAGTTCGCGGAGCTCACCGAGAAAGATCATAGCTTGCCGAAGAAGCTTGTCGAAACTCGCCAAGATCAAATCGTGAAGTCTCGGAGCTTGCCAGGAGTCCGCAGAATGGTTTCCGACAGTTTATGGAAGACCGCCGGAAGTTCGCCGGAAGAAATCTTGACTTATGGGCTTTGTAATAGCTTAGGAAATGTCTTTAAATTCATAGTTAGCTTGTTAATTAGGGTTAGGATTAGGTGTTAATCTTATAACCCAAGTAGGGGCCAATTGGGCCCAATTTGGACTAGTTTGGGCCAAGTTTGGAGCCCAACTAGTGAGCTGAAATAGTATAGGCCCAGATTAGGCGATGGCACCGCCCAAAGCTCGAGGATAAGGCGGTGGTACCACTGGTCTGGGCGGTGGCACCGCCCAGTACACTGTCAGTGTCAGAACTGACAAGCGGTGGCACCGCCATTAACAGGCGGTGCCACCGCCACTAATAGGCGGTGGCACCGCTAGCTTCGGGAACCGAAGAGAATTCAAATTTTGGAGCTCAAATTTGAATCCTCTTGAGGCCTATAAATACCTCTTAATTCTCAGCAGAGATTGCAACTTTTGAGAAGCAATAGATTGAGATAAAAGCCTTAGCAAAGTCTTTAGTAAGTCTTGTTTTCAATTGCTTGAGTGTCCACCTCCTTCTTTCTCGTTGAAACTTTGTAAGAGTGTGAACCACTTGTAAAAAGTTGTAAGAGGGGTATTTGTCCTTCCCCTTCAAAGTGATTTGCTAGTGGAAGTTGGGAGCCTCATCGAAGAAGGCTTCACAAGTGGATGTAGGTCATTTTGACCGAACCACTTTAAAATTGGTGTGTTCACTGGTTTGCATTTATTTATTGCGCTTTACCTTACTGCAAATCTTTATAAGTGCTTTACTTCCTCATTACTTTTGCTGCAACATTTACGAACATGCTTTCAAGTTAAGCACTTCCGAATTCGGTTTTTATCATACGAAAAAGTTTCCAAAATCGACGTTTTAATCCACTGTAGTAATTCACCCCCCCCTCTTAGTACCGCTCCAATCCTAACAATTGGTATCAGAGCCCGGTATTTCTCATTTCGGATTTACACCCGAGAGAAATGGCTCTTCATGGCTTTCAAGAGGGTTTTTCGGTTGTTCATCCACCGTTGTTTAACGGATTGGACTACACTTATTGGAAAACTCGAATGAGAGTTTTCTTGATTTCGATGAATTTGGATTTATGGAATATTGTTGAAAATGGTTTTCAACTTCCCTCTAAACCGATGAACGAATGGTCGGATTTGGAGAAGAAGTATTTTTCTTTAAACGCAAAGGCTATGAATGCCTTATTTTGCGCTTTGGACAAAAATGAGTTCAATCGGATTTCTATGTGCGAAACGGCTTTTGATATTTGGCGAACACTTGAAATCACGCATGAGGGAACTAGTAGAGTCAAAGACTCGAAAGTTAACATTTCATTGCATGATTTTGAGCTTTTTCGAATGCAACCAAGCGAGACTATAGGCGACATGTACACCCGTTTCATGGATGTCGTCAATAATCTAAGAGTTCTTGGTAAATCTTTTTCGAATTTTGATCTCGTAAGTAAGATCTTAAGATCCCTTCAAAAAAAGTGAGATCCTAAAATAACCGCAATACAAGAGATAAAAAATTTAAATGATTTTCCATTAGAAGAATTAATCGGGTCATTAATGACCTATGAAATGACACTTTTGGAACATTTTGAACCCGATGAGCACTTGAACCACCTTCCAAAGAATAGGAAGGATTTGGAACTCCGGACAAATGAATACCACTTGAGCGATGACTCAAGTGATGAGGACAATGATGAACTTGAACTTCGAACACTAAATCTTAATAAGTCCATTAAACAAAAATCTAAAATAAACAATGAACTTGAATGGAGGAAGAGGCCAAAGAAGAGGAAGGCAACCAAGGATGAGTCAAGAACTTCCAAAGGTGAAACGGCGAATTGGGCTTTGACGGGCTTTGACTACAAGGTAAGTAACTCAACTCTCTTGAATTATTTTGAAATTACTTGAAGTTTTTCATGAGTGCTTAATTTAGATAGTAGGAATAGGAAATAAAAAATGATGAAATAAAAAATTAATGAATTTATTTTACCAATCTTATGAATCTCATGAAAATAAACATGATGAATATTTGAAAATAAATGAGTGTATCATGCATTTGGTCTTAATGATTTCTCTCGAACATACTTTTTGAAATCATACTTGATGATGAATATCAAGATATTAAAAGAATGTTATCATGGAATCATGCTTGATGATTTGTTTTACGAAATTACCTTTTCATCTTAAATGTTGACACTTGTTTTATTAAAGGTAAAGGCATGCTTATAAGAAGTAAATCACATGAATAGAAATTTATAAAAACGAAATGTGATCCTCTATCTTATCGACTTTTCAATAAATCTATGATTGTCATGTATGAATTTATTGAATGTGACTTTGAGGATGATTTCGGATTTCACAAATGCTTGATTCATACTTATGACATGAGACACATTTTAAATATGAATCATGTTCAATGCTTCAATCATGTTATATCTCCCTTAATTCATTTTGTTCTCCTAGATTTATTTACCAAAGAGGAGAATCTTCCAAATGAATGAAATGATACAAATGAATCACTTATCGATATATCTTTTTTGAAATATCTTTTAATGTGATATTGATAATTTGAGATGCCTGTTGGAATTCATGACATGAAATAATTGAATCCTTGACTTACTCTTTATATGGCTTGAGAATAGATGTTTAAAATCTTGCTTGATGAGTTGTCTTATAAGATTTTGCCTTTACGTCTTGAACTTTCATGCTTATCTTGATTTGGCATATAAAGACTAAGGCAGGCAGCTTAGATGAAAAAGAATCACTTAAAAAATACTTTTCCCATCTAATCGAGATTAATGATTTCATGATATTTTGTAAATCTCGAAATTGATTTTGATGACTTGATTATGAGTTTCAAGTTAACGATTTGATTTGAATGAGTTTTATCTAAATCATAATCTTGATCTTGCAAAATTGGAATCACAAATAATATCTTTTGGTATTCATGAATTGATACTCACAATATGAAAGTATTGGTATTCATGACTTGAATTTGATTGAAACATTGCATGCTTAAATTAATCATTCTCCTATGTTTCAAAAATTCTTTAAATGCCTTATGTGATGATTGAAAATTAATTTGCTTTATGATAAATCTATATATACCATTTTGAATCTCTTGAAAGTAATGTTGAGATTTTGATGAATTTGACAATTTGAATTTGAATGAGTTTGTATTCGAATTATGATCTTGACTTCTTGGATTTACTACTTGAAATTTTTTTTAATCACAATATCATCTTTGTATACCTACATTTTTTGTTATTTATAAAAATAAGGGATTTGATAAAATGAATCATTGTTGACTTAATGTTCGGTATCATGAATACTTTATTATCATACATGAAAATAGTGTTAAATATTTTGAAAATAAATGTTTGTATCATGTTAGATGATTTTACATTTTGTGCATGATAAGTTATAGTGATGATTGAAACAATGATTGAAATGATATGAATGATGATTTGGAATCATGCATATAAGGATGAGTTTATATGTTTTGAAAATATATATGATGATTTGGTATTATGCATGCAATAATGATGCACGCAATGATGAAATATTCATGATAAAATTATTATTTTGATATTCATGACTTGAATCTTCCTTTCTTTTTGCCAATGACAAAGGGAGAGAAAGAGTTGCTAATGTGCTATCTTGAATTAATGTAAAGGGTCATCTCAAAGAGAAATTAGCTAGCTTGCACAAGTCAAGAAAATACAAAAACTTGCTTACTTTCTTACACATCTAAAGAAAAGATACAAATGTAACACTTGCCAAATTGTTTGCTTGCCTCATGTAAAACATGGTCCCTTGCTAGTTTGATATTTTGCTAAGGAAGCAAAAATGACACTTCTCAAAAGAGAAGAAAGAGCTTGCTTTCTTGAACATCTTTAATTTGCTAGCTAGAATGATGTACAATTTGCTATCTTGAACATTACAAAGAAATGTTATCATGCACATCACAAAGAAAAGCAAATATGCCAACTTGCACATCTTTAAATTTGCTAGCTTGTATGTAGTAAAACTTGCATATCGTAAAAGGTGCTAGCTTGTAGAGAAGCAAAGAATTGCTATCTCAAAAGAAGCAAAATTGTAAAACTTAGAAAACTTGCAATATAATTGCTCTTGCATATCAAAAATAGGTTGATATCCTTAAAAGCATCGCATTAAATTTTTTAGTATCGCAATGTATCACATGTATCGCAAATTGAAAATTTTGAGACTATTATCATATCATGTTTAACAATCGATGTCTTTCATGACATGATTTCTTTGCATTTTTGTCTTGTATGTATCATGTGATGATTGAAATATTGATTGATGTAAATTCATAATTTATGTAAAAGTCTAAATCATTGGTTCCTCTCCTTCTTTTCGGCAATGACATAGGGGGAGAAAGATTGCTAGCTCAAGGCAATTGTTGGCTAGCTTGTACTCTTCCCTTCTTTTCGACAAAAACAAAGGGGAGAAAGCTTTTGCTAGTTATAACATGCAAAGAAAAGCAAAGTGCAATCTTGTACAAGAAGCAAGTGTTGAATTGCCATGATTGAACTTAAGAATCTTGCTATGCTTTTATGCTTATATGTTATGATGAAAATCTAGCTTCATGTTATAAAAACATGCATATCTTTTAAAATAGCTAGAGCTACTTCTCCTTTTTGTTGATGACATAGGGGAAGAAGTATATTGATGACTTCATGCATTGAATTGAATATTTTATATATATTTGCATGATGGTTTAAATGTTTTTCATAACATATGATGAATGTTGCTTGGATTTGGGATAATCCAAGTGTTCTATCAATGACATATTGAAAGGGGGAGTTTGGTTAAACTCCTAGGAGTTAAGGTTAACTCTGATAGTCATCAATTAGTTGTCATCATCAAAAAGGGGGAGATTGTTGAATCTTGGATTTTGATGATGAAACTAATTGATTGTGTTTAGATATTTAATTACATTTTGAGTGATGCAGGTCTACTCGATCAAGATTAGACAATCGACGCAGGAGGAATTGACGTTGCGCTGGAGGAGATCACGTCAAGATATTGGATGGCAGAATGCTTCGGACGTCGGGTATCGGGCCAAGGAGAGTGGAATTGTACCAAGGATATCGGGGTTGCGGAGGTCAACCGCCGAATGGGCAACAAGCCGTAAGAGAAGACGATGCGCTGAAAAATAGGACGAAGCGCCAACCAATGACGTGCCGGGTAACAAAATGTCAATTGGCGTTGTAATAATTGTCTAGATCGGAGTAGAGTTTTGGCTTGTGTGTGCAGGACTAACTACGATAACGATGAAGACATAAAGCAAAACAAAGTGCCGGAGTTAAGCGCGAAGGATTCGTTGGGAGTTCGAGAGTCCGACGGAAGTCTGAAGGTTCGTCGGGAATGCTGCCGGAACTAGCTGAGAATGAGTAGGGAGCTTGCCGAAGGGTTTTCGGAAGCTCGCCGGAAGGTTCGTCGGAAGTTCATGGAGCTCACCAAGAAAGATCATAGCTTGCCGAAGAAGCTCGTCGAAACTCGCCAAGATCAAATCGTGAAGTCTCGGAGCTTGCCGGGAGTCCACACAATGGTTTCCGAGAGTTTATCGGAAGACTGTCGGAAGTTCGCCGGAAGAAATCTTGACTTGCAGACTTTGTAATAGCTTAGGAAATGTCTTTAAATTCATAGTTAGCATGTTAATTAGGGATAGGATTAGGTGTTAATCTTATAACCCAAGTAGGGGTCAATTGGGCTCAAGTTCGGATTAGTTTGGGCCAAGTTTGGAGCCCAACTAGTGAGCTGAAATAGTGTAGGCGGTGGCACCGCCTAGAGCTCGAGGATAAGGCGATGGTTCCACCAATCTGGGCGGTGGCACTGCCCAGCACCCGAAGAGCTAGGCGGTGGCACCGCTGGACTGGGCGGTGGCACCGCCCAGTACACTGTTAGTGTCAGAATTGACAGGCGGTGGCACCGCTAGCTTCGGGAACCGAAGAGAATTCAAATTTTGGAGCCCAAATTTGAATCCTCTTGAGGCCTATAAATACCTCTCAATTCTCAGCAGAGATTGCAACTTTTGAGAAGCAATAGATTGAGATAAAAGCCTTAGGAAAGTCTTTAGCAAGTCTTGTTTTCAATTGCTTGAGTGTCCACCTCCTTCTTTCTCGTTGAAACTTTGTAAGAGTGTGAACCACTTGTAAAAAGTTGTAAGAGGGGTATTTATCCTTCCCCTTCAAAGTGATTTGCTAGTGGAAGTTGGGAGCCTCATCGAAGAAGGCTTCGCAAGTGGATGTAGGTCATTTTGACCGAACCACTTTAAAATTGGCGTGTTCATTTGTTTGCATTTATTTATTGCGCTATACCTTATTGAAAATCTTTATTAGTGCTTTACTTCCTCATTACTTTTGCTGCATACATTTACAAACATGCTTTCAAGTTAAGCACTTCCGAATTCGGTTTTTATCATATGAAAAAGTTTCCAAAACCGACGTTTTAATCCGCTGCACTAATTCACCCCCCCCCTCTTAGTGCCGCTCCGATCCTAACAGTTCCCTCGTGCGTGATGTCAATTGTTCGCCAAATATCAAAAGCTGTTTCGCACATAGAAATCCGATTGAACTCATTTTTGTCCAAAGCGCAAAATAAGGCATTCATAGCCTTTGCGTTTAAAGAAAAATACTTCTCCAAATCTGACCATTCGTTCATCAGTATAGAGGGAAGTGGAAAATCGTTTTCAATGATATTCCATAAATCTAAATTCATAGAAATCAAGAAAACTCTCATTCGAGTTTTCCAATAAGTGTAGTCCAATCCGTTAAACAACGATGGACGAACAACCGAAAAGCCCTCTTGAAAGCCATGAAGAGTTATTTCTCTCGGGTGTAAATCCGAAATGAGAAATACCATGCTCTGATACCAATTGTTATGATCGGAGCGGCACTAAGAGGGGGGGGGGTGAATTAGTGCAGCGGATTAAAACGTCGGTTTTGGAAACTTTTTCGTACGATAAAAACCGAACTCGGAAGTGCTTAACTTGAAAGCGTGTTCGTAAATGTGTGCAGCAAAAGTAATGAGGAAGTAAAGCACTTATAAAGATTTGCAGTAAGGTAAAGCGCAATAAATAAATGCAAACCAGTGAACACGCCAATTTTAAAGTGGTTCGGTCAAAATGACCTACATCCACTTGCGAAGCCTTCTTCGATGAGGCCCCCAACTTCCACTAGCAAATCACTTTGAAGGGGAAAGACAAATACCCCTCTTACAACTTTTTACAAGTGGTTCACACTCTTACAAAGTTTCAACGAGAAAGAAGGAGGTGAACACTCAAGCAATTGAAAACAAGACTTGTTAAAGACTTTGCTAAGGCTTTTATCTCAATTTATTGCTTCTCAAAAGTTGTATGAAATTGTTGAGAATTGAGGGGTATTTATAGGCTTCAAGAGGATTCAAATTTGGGCTCCAAAATTTGAATTCTCTTCGGTTCCCGAAGCTAGCGGTGCCATCGCCTGTCAGTGGCGGTGCCATCGCCTGTCAGTTCTGACACTGACAGTGTACTAAGCGGTGCCACCGCTCAGTCCAACGGTGCCACCGCCTAGCTCTTCGGGTGTTGGGCGGTGCCACTGCCCAGACCGACGGTGCCACCGCTTGGCTCGGGTGTTAGGCGGTGCCACCGCCTGGCTCGGGTGTTGGGCGGTGCCACCGCCCAGTCCGGCGGTTCCACCACCTAGTCTAGTGGTGCCACCGCCTACACTATTTTAGCTCACTGGTTGGGCTCCAAACTTGGCCCAAACCAGTCTGAAATCGGGCTCAATTGGCCCCTACTTGGGTTTTAAGATTAACACCTAATCCTAACCCTAATTAACATGCTAACTAAGAATTTAAAGATATTTCCTAAGCTATTACAAAGTCCGCAAGTCAAGACTTCTTCCGGCGAACTTCCGGTGGTCTTCCGATAAACTCTCAGAAACCATTTTGCGGACTCCCGGCAAGCTCCTAGACTTCACGATTTGATCTTGGCGAGTTCCGACGAGCTTCTTTAGCAAGCTATGATCTTTCTCGGTGAGCTCTGCGAACTTCCGACGTACCTTCCGGTGAGCTTCCGAAAACCCTTTGGCAAGCTCCCTACTCATTCTCGGCTAGTTCTGCAGCATTCCCGATGAACCTTCAAACTTCCGTCAGACTCTCAAACTCCCAACGAATTCTTCACGCTTGACTCTGGCACTTTGTTTCGTTTTATGTCTTCATCGTTATCGTAGTTAATCCTGCACACACAAGCCAAAACTCTACTCCGATCTAGACAATTATTACAACGCGAATTGACATTCTATTGCCCGGCACGTCATTGGTTGGCGCTTCGTCCGATTCTTTAACGCATCGTCCTCTCTTACAGCTTGTTGCCCAATCAGCGATTGACCTCTGCAACCCCGATATCCTTGGTGCAATTCCGCTCTCCTGTGCCCGATGCCCGACGTCCGAAGCGTTCTGCCGTCCAATATCCTAACGTGATCTCTTCCGGCGCAACGTTAATTCCTCCTGCGTCAACTGTCTAATCATGATCGAGTAGACCTGCATCATTCAAAATGCAGTTAAACATCTAAACACAATTAATTTGTTTCATCATCAAAATCTGAGATTCAACAAGAGCTAGGTCTTCGAGCTCTGTTAGGCGGTGGTACCGCCCAGACTGAGCAGTGGTACCACCCAGTGTTAGTCTGCAGGTGGTACTACTGCCCAATAATGGCGGTGGTACCACCAGTACCCCGAAATCCAAGGAATGGACACTTTTTGGCTCCAATTCAGAAGCTATTGGGGCTTATAAATTCCCCATCCTTTTTTGCATGAAAGGGCACGAAAGTGTTAACATAATCTTGAATTTCTAGGGTGTTAAAGTGTTGTAAAAGTGTTGTAAAAGTGAGAAGAGTTCTCCCCTCCCTCTCTTAGCTTTGTAACCATCTAAGAAAGAGGAGTGAGGCTTGTAAGGGTTATCTCCTAAACCCGGTAAAAGAAGAAAGAGTTGTAAAAGGTGGTTGGTCTTCGCCTATTGAAAGAAGACCATTAGTGGACGTTGATGACCTCGACGGAGGAGGAATCGGAAGTGGATGTAGGTCACAATGACCAAACCACTCTAAATTTTAGCTTGCATTTCTATTTGAGTAATTTACATTACTGCAAACTTTCTTAACTTTCTCTTTACACTCTTAGGAACTCTTTCAAGTTTAATATCTTTCCAAAATGGATTTAATCGAAACGAATATTTTCTGAAATCAATAATTATTCTGCTGTACTAATTCCCCCGCCCTCACACCACCCCCACCCTCCCCCCCCCCCCGCCCCTCTTCTCTTAGTGTCGCTCTTGATCCTTTGATCCTAACAATTTCAATATGACATATTGAAAGAAGGTATCATTTTTGAAAATGATAGTTGTGAACTTTTATATCATTTCATCAAAAAATCATAAGTATTGCATGCATCATTTCAAATTATAAATATTTCAAATCATGATGGTATCAAAATGTCAAAAAATCAAGAGAAAAATATGATTCTTTTTTTATAAGTCAAATAGGGAAAAGAACTATAGGAGTTCAAAAACAAGATCTTGATTCATAGAAAGATCTCAAGTATCAAATATCAAGAAATCAAGATCATGATTTGGATAAAAAAATAAATCTCAATCCATAAAATTTTCTCAATTTGGTGATAAGGTATACAATTCATGAATACAAAGGAATTATACATAATAAAACTCAAGTCATAAACTTTAAAAACTCAAGTGACATATCATGGTTAATTTGGATACATGTCCTCTTTAGTAAACAACAACAGAATTGTATGAGAACAAATAATAAATGAACTTGATTCATGCATAAGAATTCTTAAGATTCATATGGAAAATCTCCTCTTAAGAAAATACCAAGAGGAATCATAAGAGGATAATTAATAAAAAATCTTGATTCATAATAAATCTCAATTTATAGAAAATCTTCTCAATTTATAAATATCAAGTGAAAGAATCAAGATTCGTTTACATAAATCTCTTCTTTAAAAGTGTTGTAAAAGTGTTGTAAAAGTGTTGTAAAAGTGTTGTAAAAGTGTTGTAAAAGTGTTGTAAAAGTGTTGTAAAAGTGTTGTAAAAGTGTTGTAAAAGTGTTGTAAAAGTGTTGTAAAAGTGTTGTAAAAGTGTTGTAAAAGTGTTGTAAAAGTGTTGTAAAAGTGTTGTAAAAGTGTTGTAAAAGTGTTGTAAAAGTGTTGTAAAAGTGTTGTAAAAGTGTTGTAAAAGTGTTGTAAAAGTGTTGTAAAAGTGTTGTAAAAGTGTTGTAAAAGTGTTGTAAAAGTGTTGTAAAAGTGTTGTAAAAGTGTTGTAAAAGTGTTGTAAAAGTGTTGTAAAAGTGTTGTAAAAGTGTTGTAAAAGTGTTGTAAAAGTGTTGTAAAAGTGTTGTAAAAGTGTTGTAAAAGTGTTGTAAAAGTGTTGTAAAAGTGTTGTAAAAGTGTTGTAAAAGTGTTGTAAAAGTGTTGTAAAAGTGTTGTAAAAGTGTTGTAAAAGTGTTGTAAAAGTGTTGTAAAAGTGTTGTAAAAGTGTTGTAAAAGTGTTGTAAAAGTGTTGTAAAAGTGTTGTAAAAGTGTTGTAAAAGTGTTGTAAAAGTGTTGTAAAAGTGTTGTAAAAGTGTTGTAAAAGTGTTGTAAAAGTGTTGTAAAAGTGTTGTAAAAGTGTTGTAAAAGTGTTGTAAAAGTGTTGTAAAAGTGTTGTAAAAGTGTTGTAAAAGTGTTGTAAAAGTGTTGTAAAAGTGTTGTAAAAGTGTTGTAAAAGTGTTGTAAAAGTGTTGTAAAAGTGTTGTAAAAGTGTTGTAAAAGTGTTGTAAAAGTGTTGTAAAAGTGTTGTAAAAGTGTTGTAAAAGTGTTGTAAAAGTGTTGTAAAAGTGTTGTAAAAGTGTTGTAAAAGTGTTGTAAAAGTGTTGTAAAAGTGTTGTAAAAGTGTTGTAAAAGTGTTGTAAAAGTGTTGTAAAAGTGTTGTAAAAGTGTTGTAAAAGTGTTGTAAAAGTGTTAGTGAAAGAAAAAAAAATCTTGATTCATAGAAAACTTTCAAGTTGTAATCAAAAGAACAATTTAGATAATTTTTTTCTTTAGCAAATGGTAAAAAGAGACATAAGAGATCAATGAGAGATCTTGATTCATATAAGGAAAATCCTAAGTTATAATTTCGAGAAATCAAGATCATGAAATAGATAAAATTCATTCAAATTCATAATCATCAAAATTACTTTCATAATTTAAGAGATTCAAAATATAAATAGATTCATCATTAAGATCTCTAAGACGAAAACTCGATAAGATAGAGATTGAAAAATTTTCAAGAAAAATACTTTCCTCCTTTTAGTTATTTTAATTTATGCGATTTATTTCATTCAAGCATGTCTTTGAATAACATTTATGTTTTATTCTAAATCAAAATATGCATCATCGTTTAAAACTGAAAGAGCAAATTTCATCACAAAAATCATCAAGATCAATAAACCATAAATCACAAAAATTATTATTACTTCAAATCATCATACATAATTAAAACATTAAATTGCCAAGCATGATTTCATTAAACATAAAGCATTTTTAATGAAAACCATTTTGTTTTTTTTTTATAGTAACGTATTTTCAATCAAAAAGATTAAGTGAATCTAACTCTTCATGCTTAGTCTTCCATACAAAAGCCATGCATCATCATTTATAATCGTAAAATAATATGAAAATCATCAAGATATACATTATTTCTTCTTAAAACATACATATAATTAATCTTATTAGGTGTACAAGTATTAGATTTAAATATAATATTTTGTTCATTTATCATAAAACATGTAATTTTCATAATCAATTTTTTATTTTATATATATTTTTTCTAAACTAATTTAAGAATAACTCATGAAACGCATCAAGTTATTTCAAAATAAGGTAAATACATTTCGGGTGAGTTGCATACCTCATTGTGAAAGGCCACCTCATCTTTGTTGGTTTGCTCCTTGTCTTCGAATGCGCTCAATTCGTTCTTTGGCAACTTCTTCTTCAGTTTTATATACTTATCTTTGAAGTGACCTGGCTTCTTACGTTCATAGCAAGTAGTTGTATTCTTTTTAAGTTTATTTTTATTCTTTGATTCTTGTTTCATGAACTTTTTAAGCTTTATTGTTAAGAGTTCAAAGTCATCATTACTTGAGCTTTCGCTCGAGTGGTCTTCTTGAGTTCTAAGTGCTAAATCCTTTCTGTTCTTTGAAAAGTTATTTTTATGTTCATCAAGTTTATCATATGACTTATACGCCATTTTATAGGTCATCAAAAACCCAATAAGTTCTTTAATTGAAAAATGGTTCAAGTTCTTTGATTCTTGAATAGTCGTTTCTTTAGGATCCCAATTTTTAGAAACTGATCTTAGTATTTTATTAACAAGTTCAAGGTTAGAAAAACTTTTACCAAGTGCTTTTAAACTATTAATGACATCTGTAAAATGGGTGTACATGTTAATAATAGTTTCGCTTGATTTTATTCAAAATAATTCAAAATCATACATCAAAAGATTAATTTTTGAATATTTAACTCTACTAGTGCCTTCGTGTGTGATTTCAAAAGTGTGCCAAATCTCATAAGCCATTTTGCAAATAGAAACTTGATTGAATTCATTTTTACCCGATGCACAAAACAAAGTATTCATAGCTTTCGTATTCAAAGAGAAAGTCTTCTTCTCCAAATCATTCCATTCGTTCATTGGAAGAGAAGATTTTTTAAAAACCACTTTCAATGATATTCCATAAATCTAGGTTCAATGAAAGCAAGAAAAATCTCATCCGAGTTTTCCAATAAGTATAGTTCGTCTCATTGAACATAGAAGGATGAATGATAGAGTGACCATCTTGAAAGCCGAAAAGAGTCATTTCTCTTGAGTGTTAAACCAAACAAGAAAAAATATGGCTCTGATACTAACTATTAAGATCGAGTTGGCACTAAGAGAGGGTGAATTAGTGCTTTCTTTAAAATCACCGGTTTGAAAAACTTTCGTTCGATGAAAAACCATATCGGAAAGATGTTAACTTGAAAGCGTACAAAAGCATAGTGAACAAGTAAGTAAAGTAGTTTGTAATGAAAGTAAAGACTTAAAGTAAATGCAAACTGAGTTTTATAGTGGTTCGGTTTATTGAATCTCGGATTTTGATGATGAAACCAATTGATAGTATTTATGATATAATCTGCATTTTGAGTGACGCAAGAAGCTTTCGATCAGGGAGAGATTATTGAATCTCGGATTTTGATGATGAAACTAATTGATAAGTGTTTATGATTTGATTTGCGTTTTGAGTAACGCAGGTAGCTTCGATCAAGAAGAGACAATTAAAGTAGGATGAATCATATTGGGCCGGAGTGGAAAATGTCAGAAGATTGGACATCAGGCCGGAGGAACAGTCGACGTATCGGTAGAAGGCTTCGGCCGAGATCTCGAGCATCGGGCCAAGAAGAGCAGACATTGCGCTAAGTAAATTGAAGTTACTAAGGTCAACTAGCGATTGGGCAATAGGCCGCAAGAGAGGACGATGCACCGAAGATTCGGATGAAGCGTCGATTAACCAATGACATACTGGATAATACTAGATTCAAGCTTAGTAATAATTGTCTAGATCAAAGTGGCTTTTTACATGTGTAGGATTAACTACGATGTAAGGCATAAAGCAAAATGAAGTCCCAGAGTCAAGGATGCGATTTCGTTGGGAGTTCGAGAGTTCATTGGAAGTCCAGACGTTCATCGAAAGTTCTGCAGGAACCAATCGAGAAGTCCAGGAGCTTGTCGGAAGAAGCTTGTCGGAACTCGCCAAGAAGATCATCGTAAAGTCCAGGAGCTTGCCGAGAGTCAGCCGGAACATTGCCAAGAGATCGTCGGAAGTTCGCCGGAAGATCACTGGAAGCTTACCAGAAGAAACTAGACTTACGGACTTTTTCAGCTTAGAATATGTCTTAGGAATCGTAGTTAGCATGTAATTGGGTTTGAATTTGGGCTAACCCAATTAGGGGCCAGTTGGGCCCATGTAAGGACTATGTTGGGCCTAATGAGAGGTCCAAACAGTGACCTAAGAGGTAGCATTGTCATGGCACAGTCTTTGAGACTGTGTCAGGCGGTGGTAACACCGGTCTGGGCGGTGGTATTGCCGGTCTGGGCGGTGGTATCGCCCAGTGTCAGAACTGCTGGGTGGTGGTACCGCCTGCACTCGGGAAACCCGAGATGATATGCTTTTAGGCTCCAAGTTTGAATCCACTTGAAGCCTATAAATACCCCTCTCATCCCTGGGTAACATATACAAGCACAGAGAGATTAAAAGTGAGAAAACGCTGTTGCAATCATAAGTGAATCCCCTCCTCTAAATTCTAAGTTTAGAATTCTGTAAGAGAGGAGTGAGTGCTTGTAAGGGTTGTCTCCTAAACCTGTAAAAAGGAGAAAAGGGGTGTAAAAGGGTAGTTGATCTTCACCCATTAAAAGAAGATCATTAGTGGATGTTGGTGGCCTCGACGGAAAGGGAATCGGTGGAGTGGATGTAGGTCACGATGACCATACCATTATAAAATTGGCATGTTATCTGGTTTGCATTTCTATTATTATCATTTACATACTGCAAACTAAATCTTTACTTGCCTACTGCATTCACTTCATATACGAACGGTTTCAAAGTTATTACCTTTACGAAATGATTTTTCATCGGAATCGGTTTTAATCAAAATGAAGGTTTGAACCGATGTAAGTTTTACTGCTGCACTAATTCACCCCCCCTCTTAGTGCCGACCCCATTCCTAACAGAGATAATTAAAATAGGAAGAATCATGTTGGGCCAAAGTGTAACATGTTAGAAAATTGGACTTTGTGCCAGAGGATCGGTCGACGTATCGACAGAAGGCTTCGGGCCATGGGATTGGGCATCGGGCTAAGAAAAGCAAAAATTACGCTAAAGAAATCGGAGTTACGGAGGTCAAATGGCTTATTGGGTAATAGGTCGTAAGAGAGGATGATGCACCAAAGAATCGGATGAGGCATCGATGAACCAATGACATGTCGGACAACATTTGATTTAGCTTTGTAATCATTGTCTAAATTGAAGTAGGTTTTAGGCATAATTGGGTTGGAATTAAGCCAACTCAATTAGGGGTCAATTGGACCCAAGTTTGGGTTGTGTTGGGCCAAGTGAAAGGCCCAAACAATGACCCAACAAATGGAACCATCGGTGGCATAGTCTCCAAGATTGTGTTAGGCGGTGGTACCACCCAAACTCAGTCTCCGAGAGACTATCAAGTGGTGATACCGCTAGACTGGGCGATGGTACGGTCCAATGGCAGGGTGTTAAGCGATGGTACCGCCCAACACTAGCGGTGGTACCGCTAATAACCTGAAAACCTAGGATGAGACTCTTTTAGGCTCCAAGTTTGAATTCATTTGAGGCCTATAAATACCCCTCTCATCTCTACTTAGATTACACAAGAACTGAGAGCAAAACGAAAGAAAAATGTTATTGTAATCTTGTGAGAACCCCTCTCAAAGCTCTAAGTATTGGTGAAGTTTAAGAGATGAGGTAGTGGGGGTGTAAAGGTTGTCTCCTAAACTTGTGAAAAGGAGAAGAAGGGTGTAAAAGGGTAATTGATCTTCGCCCATTGAAAGAAGATCGTTAGTGGATGCCGGTGACCTTGACAGAAGAGGAATCAGGAGTGGATGTAGGTCACGACGATCGAACCACTATAAAACTCAGTTTGCATTTCTATTTGTGCAATTTACCTTTACTGCAAACTGTTTTACTTGCTTTACTTTCTCATTACACTCTTCCGTATGCTTTCAAGTCTAGCACATTTTCGATACGATTTTTTATCGAAACGAAGATTTTTCGATCCGAAGTTATTTTTACCTACTGCACTAATTCACCCCCTTGTTAGTGTCGCTCTTGATCCTAACACGGTCATCGTGACCTACATCCACTCCTGATTCCTCTTTCGTCAAAGCCACCGATATCCACTAATGGTCTTCCTTCAATGGGCAAAGACCAACTACCCTTACAACTCTATTCTCCTTTTGACAGACTTAGGAGAGAACCTATACAAGTTTCACACCTTTCTTAGAATGAACTCTAAACTCTAAGAGGTAGAGGGGAACACTCAACACTTTTCAAGCTTTTTCAACTATGTTTTGTTTAGGATTCTTTCCCCCTTTCTACCCAATTCTTGCAACTTCATACAGAAATAGCTAAGGTATTTATAGACCCCAAATAGCTTCAAAATTGAAGCAAAAAAAGGTCTCATCTCGGGTTTCCCAGGTCCTAGCGGTACCAACACTGATAGTAGATGGTACTATCACCCAGTCTAGTGGTACCACCACCCAAACTAGCAATACCACCATCTGACACTAGGTGATACCATAGCCTAGTCTGACAGTACTACTGCTTGACATAGTCTTGGAGACTGTCTCATGGACTAAGCCACTAGCGATGCCACCACCTAACCCAACTTTTGGGTCACTGAATGAGCCTTTCTCTTAGCTTAAAACAGCCCCACTTTGGGCCTAGTTGGCCCCTAATTGAGTTGACCTAATTATATTCTAAACCAACTCAATTAGACCCAAACTAACTCGATTTAGACAAATTATTACAAGCATAAATCATATGTTGTCTGACATGTCATTGGTTCTTTCGGTGCTTCATCCAATCCTTCGACGCATCGTCCTCTCCTTCAACATATTGCCCAATTAACATGTTGTCTTCTCACAACATCCGATCTCCTTGGCACAATGTTTGATCTTTTTGGCCCAATGCTTGAATTCATAGACCGAAGCTTTATGCTGATACGTCGACCGATCCTCCGGCCCAACGTCCAATCTCCTGACAAGTTCAACTCTGGCCCAACATCTAATTCGTCCTGCTTCAATCAATTTGCCTCTCTTGATTGAAGCTAGTCCTATATCTCTTAAAATACATATTATATTATAACATCATCAATTAGTTTCATCATCAAAATTCGAGATTCAACAAGGTATTGCGACAAGTAGAGGTTTGTATATGAGATATCCACCGGAGCTTATATCTAATTAGATATCCATTAAGCTCCTGAATTATTGGATCCTATATGAGATCCAATAAGAGCTAATAAGAGATTATTGGGTAAAGACTCATTAATCTAAGAGGCTTGGGTAATTGGATAGAAATCCAATACTCAATAGGGCAAGATTAATTAGGGTTAAGTTGACAAGGGACCTCTATAAATAAGAGGGAACCAAAGGGTCA
>CM017193.1:19576179-19601179 GCA_004837865.1 Musa balbisiana | reverse complement strand
GGGGTCTCCGATTCACATATCGGAGGGAGTTATATGTTTTACGAGAAAATAGTGGGATTAGATTAAGATAAAAGTCATTATCTTAATTATTTATTTTACAAAATATGTATATTATTTATTTCTGTTCCATCTTTATTTTTAGAAAAAATATCGCTTTCAAATCCCTTACGTGGCATATTTGATTACAACCATCTCACTAGTCCAAATTATACAGATTGGCTTTGTAATCTGAGAATTATTTTATGGGGAGAAAATTGCATACGTTCTTGATACAATGATACCTATGCCCGAGGAAGGGGCAGGTAAGATGAGATCACTTGCTATGTGAAGTATATAGACGACTTTACTCTTGCTCAGTGTTACATGTTTGGCTTTATGACTCCTAAGTTACAGAGACAGCATGAAAAGATGGATGTTACTCGGACAAATCTTTGGCCATGATCGTTCGGATTGAGAGAGAAAAAGTTTTCTAGGAGAATCTGATTAGAGTGAGACTCGGGTAGAAACTATATGAGCCTGACAATACTATACCTGGTATACAGTCTCTAGAGTATTAGATGGATGAAGGACTATAGATACATAATAACTAAGGATAGACAGATTCAATAGATTAGATTCACTGTATTATCTAGGGACTATGACGTAGTGGCATAGTACGTCCATAGTCGATGAGTCAAGTGAATTATTATGAAGATAATAATTCATTGAGCCAGAAGGAGTTCTGACAGGTATGACTTACGACCAGCTCGATATTGGGCCTAGAGGGTCATACACATATGATATTTGTATGTCATATTGATAGAACTTTGAATTCAAGTTGAATTTAAGTTAAAACAATCTTTCATCATGAATATTTATAACACGTCATCATAAAATCATGCATAATCAAAATTTTAATACACCAATCCATGCATGATTACCAATAATAACTTTATCATAATAACTTCTCCCCCTTTGTCATCAACAAAAAGGAGACTTGAAACTAACAAGTGTATAGACATAATATCAAATCATTGTATAATAAACATAATCTCAAGTTTTATCATCATGCAAGCTAGTAATTTTCTTTCTTCTCTTTTGAGAAGTGTAATTTTTTGCTTCCTTGGCAAAGCGTAAGCTAGCAAAATTTTACATCATTTTACATGCAAGCTAGCAATGATTTTAAGTTTTGCAAGTTTGTAAATTTTGCTAGATTAGTATGTTTCACTTCTTGAGATAGGAAAGATGATACTTCTGCTTCTCTTGAGATTGTAAGCTAGCAATTCTTGATGATGTTCAAGATAGCGAGTTCTATATCATATTAGACCATGCAAGCTAGCAAATTTATATCATTTTATAGTATGCAAATTATCAAATTTTACACATGAAAGTTAGCAAAATTTTACATCTTTTGAGATGTGTAAGATAGACTATTTTTGCATCTTTTTGAAATGTATAACTTAGCAAGCATTGCTTCTCTTGAGATTTGCCTCTTTTCGTGATATGCATACTAGCAATTCTTTTCCCCCTTTGTCATTGGCAAAAAGAGAGGAATAACAATACAATAGCACAATTCATTTCCATTTACTTCAATCTTAAAATCATGTCAAGGATAAATAACAAATATGAAGAATCAAGTCATGAATGTCAAAAGACCATATATCATTTTTGACAAATTTCTTATTTTGTAAATAGAAAGCAAGATAAGAAATGATCTTGATCCAAAAAGAAGACTTAAGTTATAATTCCAAGAATTCATAAGAAAAATCATGATTCATTTGACAAAAAGATTATCAATTCATGTATTTGAATAAATATTTTTAAACCGATATCACTTCAACTCATCATGCATAATGTAAAATCATCAAACACAGTATAACCATTTATTTTCAAAAACATTCATCATTATTTTCAACTCATTCAATTTATCAAATCAACAAAATCCCTTTCACGAGATTCAAAATGAAATGAATAGATTTATCGATCTTTTGAAATGCTAGTGAATTCCTTTCTCTCATTTGTCATTGTAAATAAGAAGGAAGAGGGGAATAATACATAATAGAAACCAAGTCATAAATTATCAAGATGTTAAGTAACATATCATTGTTTATTAGAATAAGTCTCTTTTTTATTGAATAGCAAAAAGAGTCATGGGAGAACAAGATCTCAATTCATGCATAAAAAATCTTCAATCATCAAAATCATTTTCATAGTCCAAGAGATTCATATAATTAGATTCATCAATTAAAAACTTGATAAGGTAGGGATTGAGAAATTTTAAATAAAAATATATTTCCTTTTTATTTCACACAAGTTTGCCTTTATAATTTATTACCAAATCAAAACATATATCATCATTTAAATTGGAAAAAGAACTTTCATTATAGTAAAGATCGATAAGCCATTAATCACAATAATCATCACGCATAATTTTGAAATATAAACTTATTAATCATGATTTCAAATCATCATTACACTATTTCATTAAGCATGATTTTATAAAGATATTTTTAATCAAAATCATTATGTTTGTTATAGTAATGCATTTTCTTTCTTTGCATCAATGATTCAATCATATCATGAGATATACAAATCATAAATACAAAGGAGTGAGAGATATAAGATCAAAAGTGTAACATGTAATTCCAAAACATAAGATTTCAAATCATTATGCATCATTAAATCTACAATATGATCATTTTCAATTAAAATGATTAAGTGAATCTAACTTGTCATACTTAGTGCTAGGAGTTATCATACAATTGTCATGCTTAAACTTTTCAAAATAACTAGAAAATGAAGCATGATACCAAGACTTTTTAACATTTCCATTACATCAATACATCAAGCATGGTTTTATTAAACATAAAGCATTTTCAATCAAAATCGAACATCATCAAGATACATATTATTTTTTCTTAAAAACACACATAGGATTAATCACTAGACTTAAATCTAACATTTTATTCCTTTATCATAAAACATGTAATTTTCATGATCATTTTTTTTCAAAATAAAAAGAAGCGTGATATAATTTTTTGTATTTTGTATTTGTATTTTTTACTAACTAATTTAAAAACAACTCAAAGCATTAAGTAATTTCAAAATAAGGTAAAGGAGTTTCTTTTGAGTTGTTTACCTTATTGTCGAGAGTCACCAAAGCGAAGTTTATCACTTCGTCTTCATCAGTTTGCTTCTCATCTTCGGAGATACCTGATTTGTCCTAAGTCGCCTTCTTCTTCTTTGAAAACTTCTTTTTTTTAAATTCATTTTTATTCTTTAATTCTTGTTTCATAAACTTTCTAAATTTTATAGTGAGAAGTTCAAAGTCATCATCATCACTTGAGTTATCACTCAAGTGGTATTCCAGTGTTTGAAGTGTCAAATCTTTTTTGTTCTTTGAAAGGTTGTCATTATGTTTATTTTGTTCATTATGTGCATTGTGCATCAATGAACCAAAAAGTTCTTTAAGTGAAAAATTATTGAGATTTTTTGCCTCTTGTATTGCAGTTACTTTCGGATCCTAACTCTTTGGAAGGGATCTTAATATCTTGTTAACAAGTTCAAATTTGAAAAATATTTACCAAGAGCTTTTAAACTATTGACGACATCCGTAAAGCAGGTGTACATGTCAACAATAGTTTCGCTCGACTTCATTCGAAACAACTCGAAATCATGCATCAAAATATTAGCTTTAAAATCTCTAACCCTACTTGTGCCTTTGTGTGTGATTTCAAGAGTGTACTAAATATCGAAAGCCATTTTGCAAGTAGAAACCCGATTGAATTCATTTTTATTTAAGGCGCAAAATAAAGCATTAATAGCTCTAGCATTTAAAGAAAAAATTTTCTTCTCCAAATCATTCCATTCGTTCATTGGAGTAGAAGACTTTTGGAAACCAAATTTTACTATATTCCATAAATCGAGATTTAACGAAAGCAAAAAAACTCTCATTCGAGTTTTCCAATATGTGTAGTCCGTCCCACTTAACATTGGAGGACGAATGAGAGAGTGACCCTCTTGAAAGACGAAAAGAGCCATTTCTCTTGGGTGTTAAACTAAATGAGAAAAAAAAAACATGGCTCTGATACCAACTGTTAGGAACAAGTCAGCACTAAGAGGGGGGGTGAATTAGTATAGCGGATAAAATCACGTCAGTTCGAAAAATCTTTCGTTTAATTAAAAATGATCTTGAGAAAGATTTTAACTTAAAACACATTTGTAAGAGTGTGCAGCTAAAGTAATAAGGAAGTATGGTAGTTTGCAATTAAAGTAAAAAAAGCAAAATAGAAATGTAAACCGAGTTTTTATAGTGGTTCGGTCGTCGTGACTTATATTCACTCCCATTTCCTCCTCCATTGAGGCCACTGGCATCCACTATCGGTCTTCCTTCAATGGGTGAAGACCAACTACTCTCTTACAACACTTTCTCCTTTTCATAGGTTTAGGAGATAACCATTACAAGTCACTCTTTTACAAGTATTCCCTAACACACCTCCCTTAGGACTAACTCTAAGCACTAGGAGGAGAGAACTCAAGGTTTTGGTAGAGTTTACTTAGTTTTTTTTCTCTAGAATTCTTGCTGCATTCTTGCTACCCAAGTGGGGTATTTATAGGCCCCAAATAGTTTCAAAAATGGAGCCAAAAATTCAAACTTCCGGGTCTTTCGGGTACGGGTGGTACCACTGCTTGCATTGGGTGGTACCACCACCTGCAACCTGACACTGGGTAGTATCACCACCCAGTCTGGTGGTACCATCGCCCAACACACTCTCACTGGATAGTACCACTGTTTGATAGCTTGGGAGATTGAGTTTTTCGAGTTTTCCAACTCACAGGCGGTTCTACCGCTTGTTTTGGTTGTGCCACCACTTGGCCCAACATTTGGGTCATTGAATGGGCCTCCCAATGAGCCCAAATCACTCTTAATTTAGGCCCAATTGGCCCCTAATTGAGTTGGCCCAATTCCAATATAATTATGTGCTAACTACAAATTTTAAGACATTCACTAATCTAAATAAGTCCGTAAGTCCGCAATGAGAATCAGATCATGATGAGATCACGATAATGAGACCAATTAGCCTTTAAACATAAATCCTAAATAATTATTGTCATAGGTTACTCGAGAGGGACATCGATATAACTGGACAGATTGGTGTACTATATACCCATCCATATGATGGAGGTGGCTGGTCTTATAGCTACTCGTGTGGGGACACTAGGGCTATAGTATAGGTGTTCATTGGAGAATGAGTTCACTGATTGATCCGTTCACAGAATGTTGAATAGTTGATGATACCTTATTATTATACAATAATTCTATCGTCCTAATAGTGTACCTGGTCCTTAGGCTTGATATACCAAGGATGTCTTGTATGAGTACTCCACTCTTTGATACTAGACTTATAGGTTTGGAAGTTTTAGATCTAGTACAACCGATCATCGGGAGTAGCAGCCAACCTTATGATGACTATTGAGTATCGATAAAGGATCATTCGCTCTTGGTATCATTAGAGAAATATCTCATGTGTTCTTGCTCAGACAAATCCTTAGTCAAGGTCATTCAGATTGAGAAAGAAAAAGTTCTCCGGGAGAATCCGATTAGAGTGAGACTCGAGGAGAAATCGTATAGGCCTGATAATACCATGCTCAATATACGGTCTCTAAGATATTAGATAGATAATTGACTATAGTTACATGATAACTGAGGATAGATATGTCCAAAGGATTGGATTCCCCTGTATCGTTTGGGGACTACGACATAGTGGCATAGTACGTTCACAGTTGATGAGTCAAGTGAATTATTATGGAGATAATAATTCACTAAGCTAAAAGAAGTTCTAACATATATAACTCATTATCAGCTCGATATTTGGCCTAGAGGGTTACACACATATGGTAGGTGTTGCGATGAGTAGAGGTTTGGATATGAGATATCCGTCGGAGCCCCTATCTTATTGGATATTCATTAGGACCTTGAATTATTGGATCCTATATATGAGATCTAGTAAGAGCTAATAAGAGATTATTATGTAGAGACTCACTAATCTAAGAGGCTTGGGTAATTGGATGAAAATCTAATACCCAATAGGGCAGGATCCATTATGGCTAAGTTGACAAGGGACCTTTATAAATAGGAGGGAACCAAAAGCTCATAAGCTATACTTTGTAGCTATCATCTCCTATTCTCCCCCCCCCCCCCCCTCTTCTCCTCAGTTAGCAGCCTCTGTTTGAGGCGTGTGGACAACAAGAAGGGTCGACTACTTCTTGATTGCATGGTGCGTGTAGCGAGGAGATTTGAGCAGTAATTTGAAGAGCATCTTCACAGCCCCTGCTGTATGAATCACCATTAGAGAGGAGGGCGCTTGATCTCTTTTATCCTCTTCCATAGATATGTAAGGATATACAATCTCCCTAGGTAATTATCTTACATGTAGTTTTCGATTTCACGAGTTTTTGCACACTAATCTTTGCATGATGGTAAGAAACATTTTTCTACGAGAAATATGTGATTTTTGTTTCTATTCTTTCACTGCACATGTGATGTCACCCTAGATTTCTTTGAGTTTTTATCTTCAATATTTAAGATAAAAGATCTTGGACACATTGATACCATACTTTGTATCGAGGTAAAATGAAATAGTTGGGAATATATTTTGAGTCAATCTCATCACTTAGAGAAAGTACTAAAGAAATTCAAACACTTAAAAATTAAAGAAGAAAATACTCCATTTGACTCAAGTATTAAATTAGTCAAGAATGTTAAAAGAATGGTGGCTCAATTAGAATATTCAAGTGTTATAAGAAGTCTTATGTATGCAACGTAGTGCACAAAACCTGATATAACATGAATTTATTGCTTTAGCGGAAGTAGGAAAATAAGCTAAATATTTAAGGGACTTTTTATTAGAAATTTCATTGACTTCTAAGAGTGTGACTTTAATTTTTATACTTTATGATAGTCAAACCACTTTAGCTCATACGTATAGTGAAGCCTTAGACATAATTATGTGAGGAAATTAATCAAAAATGGGATTATTTACTCACATTTATGAAAACAAGTAAGAATTTAGTTGATCCGTTCACCAAACCTCTTACAAGAGAAATTGTAAGATAAACATCAAAATAGATGGGATGAAACTCATTGAATAAAAGATCTACCAATAATAGCAACCCTACTCAACATTATGAAATGATTAACGAAGAGTTCAAAGGGTAAGAACAAATCATTGACATGTGGAATGATTTAGCACTTTGGAATATTTTACTAGTTCCATCTAAAGATGTTAAAGTATTGGTTATCAACGAATGAGGGTTGAGTTAATTATATTCTTAATGAAGTTTAGTTAAATTAGAATAAGTATCTCAAAAAGTGACAAAGATATTGTAAAAACTTCACCTATATAAACTTAGAAGTCGTGTTGTTTCGATTGAAAGTTTTCTCTCATAAAAATTAATGAACTTGGATAAGCCTAAGGCCATATTAGAGCTAAGCAAGAATTTGTGAGGAATACAAGAATGTTGTATTTATGTGTATAGTGTCACCGGTGTTGTTAATAGGAATAACAAATTAAAAACGTGATCATGTGGATCACTGCTAGAGATGAGGGCACTTGACCTCTTTCATCCTCTCCCATAAATCTGTAGGAATTCAAGGATATACAATCTCCCTAGGTAATTATTTTATGTGTAGTTTTCAGTTTCGCGGGTTTTTGCACACTAATCTTTTTATGATGATAAGAAACATTTTTCTGCAGGAAATATGTGATTTTTGTTTCTGTTCTTTCGTTACACATGTTATGTCACCCTAGATTTCGCAATAGTTTTTATCTTCAATATTTAAGATAAAAGATCTTGGGCTCATTGATACCATACTTGGTATCAAGGTAAAAAGAAATAGTTAGGGATATGTTTGAGTCAATCTCATTATTTAGAGAAAGTACTAAAAAATTCAGTCACTTAAAAATTAAAGAAGCAAATACTATATTTGACCTAAGTATTAAATTAGTCAAGAATGTTGAAAGAACGGTGGCTCAATTAGAGTATTCAAGTGTTATATGAAGTCTTATGTATGTAACATAGTGCACAAAACTTGATATAACATTTGTAGTTAGTAAATTGAGTAGATTTACTAGCAATCCAAGTGTCGAGCATTAGAAAGATATTGAAAAAGTTCTTGGGTACCTTAAACGACCAAAGATTATGATATACAATACTCAAAAATTTTTGCTATTATAGAAGGATATATTGACGCAAGTTGGATATCGAGTTGATGAGATAGCAAATCTACTACTGGTTGGATGTTTCACTTGGGAGGTGGCGTTATTTCTTGGAATTGCGAGAAACAAATATGTATAACTCACTTAACTATGAAATCATAATTTATTGCTTTAGCGGAAGTAAGAAAATAAGCTGAATAATTAAGGGACTTTCTATTAGAAATTCATTGACTTCTAAGAGTGTGACTTTAATTTTATTACTTTATGATAGTCAAACCACTTTAGCTCATACGTATAGTGAAGCCTTAGACATAATTATGTGAGGAAATTAATCAAAATGGGATTATTTTACTCACATTTATGAAAACAAGTAAGAATTTAGTTGATCCGTTCACCAAACCTCTTACAAGAGAAATTGTAAGATAAACATCAAAATAGATGGGATGAAACTCATTGAATAAAAGATCTACCAATAATAGCAACCCTACTCAACATTATGAAATGATTAACGAAGAGTTCAAAGGGTAAGAACAAATCATTGACATGTGGAATGATTTAGCACTTTGGCATATTTTACTAGTTCCATCTAAGATGTTAAAGTATTGGTTATCAACGAATGAGGGTTTGAGTTAATTATATTCTTAATGAAGTTTAGTTAAATTAGAATAAGTATCTCAAAAAGTGACAAAGATATTGTAAAAACTTCACCTATATAAACTTAGAAGTCGTGTTGTTTCGATTGAAAGTTTTCTCTCATAAAAATTAATGAACTTGGATAAGCCTAAGGCCATATTAGAGCTAAGCAAGAATTTGTGAGGAATACAAGAATGTTGTATTTATGTGTATAGTGTCACCGGTGTTGTTAATAGGAATAACAAATTAAAAACGTGATCATGTGGATCACTGCTAGAGATGAGGGCACTTGACCTCTTTCATCCTCTCCCATAAATCTGTAGGAATTCAAGGATATACAATCTCCCTAGGTAATTATTTTATGTGTAGTTTTCAGTTTCGCGGGTTTTTGCACACTAATCTTTTTATGATGATAAGAAACATTTTTCTGCAGGAAATATGTGATTTTTGTTTCTGTTCTTTCGTTACACATGTTATGTCACCCTAGATTTCGCAATAGTTTTTATCTTCAATATTTAAGATAAAAGATCTTGGGCTCATTGATACCATACTTGGTATCAAGGTAAAAAGAAATAGTTAGGGATATGTTTTGAGTCAATCTCATTATTTAGAGAAAGTACTAAAAAAATTCAGTCACTTAAAAATTAAAGAAGCAAATACTATATTTGACCTAAGTATTAAATTAGTCAAGAATGTTGAAAGAACGGTGGCTCAATTAGAGTATTCAAGTGTTATATGAAGTCTTATGTATGTAACATAGTGCACAAAACTTGATATAACATTTGTAGTTAGTAAATTGAGTAGATTTACTAGCAATCCAAGTGTCGAGCATTAGAAAGATATTGAAAAAGTTCTTGGGTACCTTAAACGGACCAAAGATTATGATATACAATACTCAAAAATTTTTGCTATTATAGAAGGATATATTGACGCAAGTTGGATATCGAGTTGATGAGATAGCAAATCTACTACTGGTTGGATGTTTCACCTTGGGAGGTGGCGTTATTTCTTGGAATTGCGAGAAACAAATATGTATAACTCACTTAACTATGAAATCATAATTTATTGCTTTAGCGGAAGTAAGAAAATAAGCTGAATAATTAAGGGACTTTCTATTAGAAATTCCATTGACTTCTATGAGTGTGACTTTAATTTCTATATTTTATGATAGTCAAAACACTTTAGCTTATACGTATAGTGAAGTCTTAGACATGATTATGTGAGGAAATTAATCAAAAGTGGGATTATTTTACTTATACTTGTGAAAACAAGTGAGAATTTAGTTGATCCGTTCACCAAACCTCTTACAAGAGAAATTATAAGATAAACATAAAAATGGATGGGGTTAATAAAAAATCCACCAATAATAGCAACCCTACTCAATATTATAAAATGAGTCATAAAGTGTTCAAAGGGTAAGAACAAGTCATTGACATGTGGAATAGTTTAGCACTTTGAAATATTTTACTAGTCCCATCTAAAGATATTAAAGTGCTGGTTAATGAGGGTTGAGTTAATTATATTCTTAATAAAGTTTAGTTAAATTAGGACAAGTATCTTAAAAAGTGATAAAGATACAGTAAGAACTTCACTTATATAAACTTAGAAGTAGTGCTATTTCGATTGAGAGTTAGATTTTCTCTTATAAAAATTCATGAACTTGGATAAGCCTAAGGCCATATTGGGGCTGAGCAAGAATTTGTGAAGAATACAAGGATATTGTATTTATGTGTGTAGTGTCATCGGTATTGTCAATAGGAATAATAAATTAAAAACCTTTATGTTATTTGGGATTTTCACTTCACTTTACGATGCTTACACTAAGGTAATATTCAAATCGAAAGATTTATTACTTTATTTATAAATATTATTTAATCACTTCGAGAAAATTTTATATTTGAACAAGTATAGGATTGTTATAAATTATTCAAATAAAAAAAGAATGATATTTAGCATATATTTAGAAAGGTAATTTCTTTTGTAGTTATTTTAATAGTTATTTATCGTGTCTTTTGTATAATTATGTTTTGTTGGATATATTTATAAATAAGTATTTGAGAGTAAATTATAATAAAATTTTCTTTTGATTCTTTTTTCTTAATTTTAAAAATAACTCGAAGTGATTGAAAAAATATTCTCAAATCTTCTAAAGGTTGACCATATACACTAATACTATTTACATTAAACCCATAAAAATCTTGTTGAGAAGAGACCGACCATATACATTAAAACTATTTACATTAAACTCATAAAAATCTTGTTGAGAAGAGGATACAAATATTATTTTAAGAAAAATATTTATATACATTTTAAGTCTAAATATATTTTCTATATTATTCTTAATGTTGTGTTTGTTATTTATAGTTGGTTTCTCGTTCAATATTTTTCTAATAGACAATGTCCAACCTTTGCCAAACAGATTTCTGATGTCAAAACATTATAGAGGCTAGATAGACTTGTTCGGAAGATCCTCAGTTTTCTCATTGATTGCAGTTATTATAAGGAAGAAAAGATCGACAGATCAACTAATAGGACAAGAGAGTTCTTGTTTAAAAGATCACGGTGACAGACAAGCATTATTATCCTAACTTGATATTTAATCTATCAAGTTAATAAGCTTGAACACCATTCGGTTCGAGAATACTTATTCTCAAGTTAATATATCTGACGTGAAATTAAAATAAATTATGATAATTTCTTCATCTAAAGGTCCACATCTTTGCCATGACCCAAAAGTAATTCAGCGGCAACTCACATAGTATGGTGTACGTGACACCACATGTATTCTTTTTTAATTGGTTCCTTCCACTCAAACATTGCATAGTATGCTTACTCGATGCTTTCATTTCTCTCTCCTAATCTCTTCGCCTATGTTTAGGATGCACATTCAACCCTGAGGGACAATCTTATGTTTTAACATTAGAGCAAATTTAATACCACAATGTGGTTAGATAGAATAACTGATTCGTTAGTCGTAGCTTTATGAAACCAACTTAATCTTCTCTCGCATACAATGTGAAACTAAATCGTATATTGCATTTATTGTACAAAGTTGTCTCACAGCATGCATTGTTCTTTTCCCTGCCATCTCTTTGTCTCACAGACAGTATATTGAAACAAAGGCTTGTCACTACTACTTTTTCATATGTTGGACCTGCCTAAACCTTTTTGTTGTTGCCATGGACTACAATCCGCAGCACATACGATGAACCTTGGAAACAGGCCACCATGCATTAAACAATGCAGGAACTGATGCCCAGGGAAACATCATCATATGCCTCACATGCTCATGGCTCTTCCTGTCATTTATGTTTAGGCCAACTTTACAGAGGCCATCACCCTTAACAAGTGAACCCAAAAGCCATGCCAAGAACAGCTCCTCTCTCTCTCTCTCTCTCTCTCTCTCTCTCTCTCTCTCTCTCTCCATCAAGCTTCAGTCACTGCTTCTGGTATCACATGACTGAGGCCGAGGAAAGGATAAGTTTGGGGTGTGCAGAGAGAGATTTCAGTGCATGCATGCTGCTGCCATCACATGAAAAATTATATTAAATGTACCTAGATGTGGATAACCTATTTGATGGAGGCAGATGCTGTCCTTGGCCATGTTACTCATCCATATGAGTAACTGGCCTAAAATCTAGTGTGTCGCTTTGCTGTTGGACCACCCCAAGCACATCAACCAACATAATGGAGACATAACACTATTGATAAAAGCAAAGGTTCAGTAATATATATATATATATCAATCATATATTTATTTTTCATATCGATGTACTTTGGGAAGGAATTTTTTTTCGTTTAATTTGGTGTCACTTAGTTTCGCATAACCATGATTAGGTGGGCTAAGAAAGATAGGCAAAATAGCAATTAATATTTTATTTTATTATAATATTATAGTAGGTCAAATTGTCGGATCATACCACTCTAATGATATAGTGATGTTCTCGATATTCATTTCATCCGTAAATGATTTTTCTCTATTGACTTAATTATTTAGAAACGATGTTTAGCTAACTGATTATTTTATCAATTGTGTTAAATTTTATAAATGTCTCATTTCATTTTTCAAAAGCTTAATTCTTTGGGATTATTAGTCATCCAATACATCATAGACTTAAGGTTTCTAACTATAATGGGATTATTAGTCACTCTTATATCTCATTTGTAACTATAATGGATCCTTTCCTAGCAAAGTCAACAAATAGTGGTCATAAACTTCAGCTTCAATCATTGGATGGTTTCTAACGATTTTGATGTTCTTTTACTTCTAACATAGACTTCCCCAACATGCACCACCATCAAATCTATTGACTTATATTTATTTAGACACCCTACAAATTACATGATACTTAAACATCAACCCTAAACCTAACTTTCCTAAACAAAGTCAACATAGAGTGACCACAGACCTCACCTTTCACTTCATCCATGGATGATTTCTAGTGATTCCTATGTTGTTTTGCTTCCCCAACTTCCCTAACAAGCACCATCCTCAAATCCATTGACTTACGAACATACCTAAAATTGAGATGATAATTAATAGTGATTAAAGAATTTATGATGCCACTTTTAAGTGTTATGCTTTCTTAGACAATGTCCCATTGCACTTCTAAATGTCACATACCTATAGTGATTAAAATATTGAAGATGGCACATTAAGTGTCATGCTTTGTTAGACAATGTCCCATTTCATCACTTCAGAATGTTGCCAAATCTTCATACTCCCATGTGACATTTCCAATTTTCTTATATCATGAAGACTTGAGCGAATCTCGCTTAGCACGAGATTCAACTTTGTTCATAAGAAAATTTTCTAAAAGAACATTTATCAAAATGAATAGATAGATTAATACTCAATAATTTACTACAATGAGAGGGTTAACCATGATAAATGATAAATAGGTAAAGAGAGAATAAGGTCGGATGCAATAATAAGATTATTTTTTTGTGATATGGATAATTATGGTTGAAATCTTAGAAATTATATATATATATATATACATACATAGGAACAAAATTATGCATATTGATCCTTTCCATATCAAATTGTATGAAAAAAAACATAATATGCATCAAAATCAGATCAAGCCATGTATTTATGCTTGTAATTTTGGATAGTTGACATCATGTACAAGTCTGTTAACTCTGATTTAGACAAAAAAAAGAATGTTCTTGTTCAATAGATTGAAAAAGACGTTATTCTAAATCAAAGTATATTATGATTGAAGTATCTTTGTTACCAAGTCACGTCACGCCATTTTTAAGTTGAAAATGAGTATGTTATTATTATAATTGAAAACCTTAAAAAGTAATTATTCTTGCGATTGGCTTTAGAAATAGACATGGCATCTTCCCTAACACTTCACCAAATCAAAAAGGAACCAAATAATGAAACTTGATTAATTATGGGGTGGAAACGCCTACTTAATCTTCCTGCAACCGCAAACAAAGAAGACCTTTTAGGTTTTGGCTACCGTCTAGAGGACACAAGTACGTATCCATGATGAGTGGGCCTTGCTGTCCAATGGACGGTCCAGATTTCGCTGATATATTTCCCTCCAATCATTCGTTTTCTGTCTCTTGTACCAGCTCTCCCACCCGCCTTGTGATTGGAAGGAGCACAGACGGTCGCGTCAGACCCACTTGGAGGAGCGGGTAAGTCGTCTGGCTGTTGACGAATTCTGCGGGCCCCGCCGGATTTGCCGACCCATCACCTCCCGTCCGAATCAGCAGCAGTCACTTGTACCCGCGGCGGCCAACCCGTTGGTCGGTGACTGGGACAGCGAGCAAGGTCTCGCGGGGCCCAGCACTTAGGTCAATGGAAATGCAGGTGGGACGGCGAGTAAACCGGAAAGGATGGTCTATCGTCCGTCCGTCGCGACTCATCGCATGTGCACCGAATTCCACGCGACCCCGAAGACGAAAGAAATTGATCCCCGCCAAAACGGGCGACGCAGAGGTCGCCACGCGTCAGATCAAACAGTTCGGAATAACTGATCATAGCCGACAGCGCAATCTCCGGGGCTCCGTACCGATGGGTGGTGACACAGGAGCAGTATCACGTAAATATCCATACTATTTAGCGAAAATGTCGGTCATGCTACACGGCGACTGTGCTATTAAAGCGACATACAGGGGTATTTATGTCTCTTCGAAACGACTAGGAGGTCGGCAAGCCGCGCTGTACGGCGAGATAGAGCGGCAATGAATTATTGAACTCAACCAACGGTTCGATATTTGAAATGAGCCGAGCGAGCCGATGGCAACCGTCCGATCAGCGGATGCCTAACCAATCAGCTGACGGATGTCGAGTCGACGCGATGACAGGCAAGGATCGTACTTGCCTCCCAATCGACGGCCTGGATGAAGCCACGTATTCTTCAGGATATCCATTGTTACAAAAACAATTAGTTTTTGTACTCTTATGCGCATTGATCGTCGAATCTACCTTCTTTTTTATTGGAAATTTTGGGTGTGGTTCCCACCAAGCATCTAATAGAAACGAAGGTGTGGTAAGTTTTAAACAGGAGAAATTTAATTTAGTTGTTTAATCTTCAATTATGTATTCTACTAATTGTTTAGCATTTATATATAGAAGAGAGAGAGGAATAGTGGATGGAATCTCTCTCGCTTTGTTCTCACTCCTTCCGCTCTCGCTCCCCTGCCGCCTCGCAAGGAGCGCCCTTTTTTTTACGTTATTCGTGCCTCGAATGCTGAAAACCCTGTCCCTGATAAACCGAGATTGAGGATATGAGATCTCTTTCTCCTCCTCGCGTCATGCCTCCTTTCATCTGAGTCGTCTCTTCCGGCGCTCTGGATTGGTTTCGCCTCTGTTCTTTCGGTAAGTCTTGAATCGACAAGCTGGCGAGACCCCTGTAACTTTAAGGGTTTCCGAGTATGGATGTTTCCCTTGTGATTTATTTGGTTCTGAAGGATTGAAGACGCGGGACCTCGTGGTCTGGCAGGGTTTTTCCACTGGAAAAAAAAAGAAGCTCTTTTTGTGTTTGGATCTAGATCTATCTTCTTTGTACAAGAACTAAAGGCTTTTGCTTTCTCTCTTGTAAGAGGATGGTGTTTGAGGGGGCTGTTTGTTCATCAGAGCTTTGTTGGTTTTGCTTATCTTTATCCTTATTGTTACTTTTCATTTCCGTGTCACTTGATTCAGCTCTGTTGGGGGAAAATAATGGATGCGGCTGAGGTTGAGGGGAATCTATTCATTGCTGGTGATGCAAAGGTATTAATGCTTTCAAGCGATTTGATTTTGGAATCAGCTTTAAACGAAACGGAGAAAACGTTTGCAACATGATTGCTTGATTTTTCCTTGGTTGTTGTTGTTCTACAGCACCACCCTCCTCATGATCGAAAAACATTTCTTTTTACAGTTTCTTGAAATAAAAGTTTCATTATTTCGATTGCAATGTCACCCTGACGGGACATTTCTGTGAAGTTATTTCATTTTTGTAATGATTGTTCTCTGTGCCACCAAGAGTATCTTCGAAGCAATATTGATAAGTTACTCATTTAGGACGCATTTCATTAACTTTCTGTAAAGAAATTGAAGAATTTCTCAACGTCAACTTGGTGATTGAATTTAATATCTCATAAATGATTATAGCTTTGCGAATGATGTGATCTGCATAATTGTTCTCTTCCCATGATTATCGGAGTATAGTACTAATTGACCTGTTCTGTGTATAAGCAGGTCCATGGAGGAATGTTTAGAGTCCTACATACATTTGTTGGTAAGGTGTTGGAGATCTTTCCATTCATAGAAGCAGCAAGACCCAGAAGTAAGTCTGGCATACAGGCACTATGCTCATTGCACGTTGCTCTTGACAAAGCCAAAAGCCTACTTCAGCATTGCTCAGAATGTAGCAAGCTTTACCTGGTGGGTTTTATTTTTTGCATTTTTGGCCTTGACAAAATGGAATTGACATGAACATCTCTTGTTTTGTACAATTTTTACTACCTTTTTCTGTATACTATGGGCAAATAATGTAATGAACATTTTGACTTATTCCTGATTTTTTTTGTAGTCGTCATTGAAGCAGTTTTCACAAGACGCTCTGACAGCCTTAATTTACTCAATAGATCATCACTATTTTAACAATTGGAGATGATTCAATTTCATACTTAATGATCTGTACACATTTGGAGCTCTGGAACTTTACGAGATGCTCATCAATTCGCTTTAATTACTGAATGTTCTTTTCTCTTCCTTCTTCCTGGTTCATTCTCTGCTAATAGTTGCTTCAAATTTAGCCTTATTGCCAGAGAGCTGCTTTTAAGGAAATGGAAACTGATTTGCATTCTTTGCATAAAATTTTGTGGATGCGTACTTTGCATAGACTGGAGCACTATAGTTACTAGTACGTTTTATCCATCTAAACATAGATTAGTTTGATATGCTATATCCTTTTCAATGACATGTTTTACGTTACAAATTATTTATAAAATGTATGTATTATACCTTTAGGCGATAACTGGAGACTCGATTCTAATAAAGTTTGGAAAGGCAAAATGTGCACTTCAAGAAAGTCTTAGACGTGTTGAAGAAATAGTTCCAGAACATATTAGTTGTCAGGTATGCAACTATGCATTTAAAGTTACTTGCACATCTTTGCTATGCCAATCTCATTGTTAAAATATTGCTATGTAATTATATCAAAATATCTATATACTTAAAATTTCTTAAATCTTTCTCTGTGTTGTTTACATGTGAGGGCCAACAAAGTAATTGTTTAGACTTTAGAATCTTCACTTGGTTGCAGTCTGACTCAGAGACTGTACGTCTAGTGGACCGCGAGTCATTTATAAAAGAATCCTGATTTTAGTTTTGTCCAAAGAGGGAAGCCGCTGAAATTGGATCGATCCTGTATGACTCTTTATATAACAGTTTGCACCAGAAGTTCTAAAGGAGTCAAGTTTGTTGAGGCTGTTTGTAAACCTGGCCACTTTCAGTTAAAACTTGAGACCACCTCTATTACCTTATTATATTTTAATAATTATCAGCTGCTTTATTATAGTCAGCATTCCACCCTCTATTATTACCACCTGAAATATCTTTTTTGGTTTTTCTTTTAATACTCAATGTTCTTCTATTTCTATCCCTTTAATTCTGTTTTCTGAACTTCAGTTACATGTATATTTCTGGTGAACATTGGGGTTTTCCAGTTGACTTGTATCTGCTTGTAACAAAAGGATTACATGTTTATATCCATAAGCATTTCAGGCAATAGCAAATTTGGTCGAAGTATTTAATTGATCCTTTCACTGATATCATGACCTTTTACTTGTTACATGACCATTTACCTATAATAGACCATTAAACACATAATGATAACACTGGTTTAGTATCAGAACACCCATTTATTTTGAATGAGAGGTTAACATTTGGGAGGTCCAAACATGCAAAACTAGAAGTGCTAAAATTACACTTTTGTCTTTTTTCTTCTCAACTATAGTTAGTTTTGCTAAATGATTGTATTCTTTCTTCTCATACCAGATTATTGAAATTGTTGGTGTGATGGAGGACATCGTGTTTGAAATGGATCAGTTGGAGAAGCAGGCAGGTGATGAAGTAATTTCATTGCTTCAGAAAGACAGTAAATTTAATAATAACTTGAGCGACAGTGATGAGCTTGAAGTTTTCCACCAAGCTGCACTAAGGCTGGGGATTACTTCTTCCCGAGCAGCACTGAGTGAAAGAAGAGCTCTCAAAAAACTTATGGAAAGAGCTCGTGCTCAGGATGACAAACGGAAGGAATCAATAGTATCTTACTTATATCATCTCATGAGAAAGTATTCGAAGCTTTTCAGAAGTGAGTACACAGATGATACTGATTCTCAGGGATCAACTCCACGCTCTTCTTCCATACTAGGTTTTGAAGAGGTGTCCAGTCCACATAGGAACAGTCACACGTTTGAGAGACAACTATCTAAGCTACGCTCTCTCAATTTCAAACAAAATGGAAGAAAATCAGGGAATATGCCAATCCCTCCTGAAGAATTCATATGCCCCATCTCCTTGCAGCTCATGTTTGATCCTGTCATTATTTCATCTGGACAGACCTATGAACGTTTCTGCATTGAGAAATGGTTTAATGATGGGCACAGTACCTGTCCGAAAACTCAGCAGCAGCTATCCCATCTGTGCTTAACTCCAAATTATTGTGTTAAAGGGCTGATTGCTAATTGGTGTGAACAGAATGGGTTTCCCATTCCAACCGGCCCACCAGAGTCCCTTGATGCCAACTATTGGAGGTTGGCTTTCTCACAATGCGAAGCCATGGATTCTAGTTCCTTTGGTTGTACAAACTCTTGCAAATTGAAATGTGTTAAGGTTGCTCCTTTGGAAGAGAATCACAGCCATGAGGAGCTTAATGAGACGGATGCTGAAACTTTAAGTAACTACTACGATGAACATGTAGTAGATGAGTTTGAAAGATATCGAAGCTTGCTGTCAGCACTCCATGAGGTTAAAAGTGCACATAAGCAATGCAGAGTAGTAGAGCAGATAAGGTATCTGCTGAAAGAGGATGAAGAAGCAAGGATCTTTCTGGGAGCTAATGGGCTTGTGGAGGCACTTATTCAGTTTTTAAGAATGGCTCTCTTCAGTGGTGATGGGAAGGCTCAAAAAGCTGGTGCCATGGCCCTTTTCAACCTTGCAGTTAACAACAATAGGTACTAAACTTTATTTTATTATATTCATCTACTTATTCATGGAATTGTGCTAGGTTGCCTTCTTCTTCTAGTGTCCATAATTGATGGCATTTGCAGTTAGCGGTGTTTGCATTTGGGATTTTTTTATAAAAACATGTTAGTTTGCATTTGAGATTCACTATTGGTGTAATAGCTGATCTTTTATTTGGTGGTCGGTCACCTCAGTTACTGCAAATATGCCACTCATACATTGTGATCATCTATTTTGGCTCTTTGTCATTTTAAAGCACTTAAAGTATATCATATTGTATTAGGAACAAGGAAATGCTCATAGCTGCTGGACTGTTACCATTGCTGGAACAGATGATCTCAAATTCAGAAATGTTCGAATGTGTAGCAGCCGTCTACCTGAACCTCTCCTGTCTCAATGAAGCCAAGCCGCTTATTGGCTTAAGCAAAGCTGTTCCTTTCCTGATCCAGGTTCTACAAGCTGACAACAACGAGGGCAGTTCCTGCAAGTACGATGCTCTCTACACCCTGTACAACCTTTCCACACATCCGCCCAACATCCCTTTCCTTGTATCATCAGGTATCATTAACAGTCTCCATCCTCTCCTTGGATCACCTTCTGTGACTGAAGGCATAATGTGGACCGAGAAGGCCCTTGCCGTCTTGATAAACTTAGCATCAAGCCAGGCAGGAAGGAAAGAAATCGTGTTGACCCCAGGTATTTTTTGTGGTCTTGCGGGGGTCTTAGACTTTGGTGAGCCTGCAGAACAAGATCAGGCTGTGTCTTGCCTATTAATTCTGTGCAGCAGTGATGAGCGATGCAGTCAGATGGTCCTGCAAGAGGGGGTGATACCGTCACTTGTATCGATATCAGTGAATGGGACAACTAAAGGCAAGGAGAAGGCAGAGAGGTTGTTGAGGCTGTTCAGGGAACAGCGCCAGCGAGAGCCTTCTCCTCCCCTGAAGCAGCAACCGCAACAGGTAGAGAGTGACGGTGGTCATCAGGTGACCATGGAGTCCAAGACAATTCATAAATCAAAATCAAAGAAATTTGGGCGGACATTAAGTTTGATATGGAAGAACAAGAGTTTTTCGATATACCAATGCTAGTGTTCTCGGTCACTGAGCATGTATATTTGCATCAGCATTTCTCTTTTCTTTCCTTGTCCAAATCTCTTTACCTTTTCCCCAAGGGTAATGTGGCATTTTCCCCTTGCCTCCCTTAATAGAAAGATGTACAGGCCTTTCGTTATCATCTCCTGTTTCTTTTCTTCCTTTTACCATGTTTTAACTCTTCACTCGTTCTGGTAGTATACAGCATTTAGTGATTTCCGATATGACCTGCTAATACTTGTTGATTCCTGAGGTGCAATGGAATAGTCATTTTAATCTCTCTTTGAAGTTACTCGAGAAAATTCATTGTATGCATTACAATTATTAGAAAATATGATAGCAAGTCTTACATTCTTGAAGAAAATTCCATGAGTATTTGATTTATATTTGAGAGTAACACTGCCTTTTGGTTAACAAAATTAAGTGGGAAACAGTTTTGGTTGAAGCTGCGTTGCTTTTATGTTGGTAGGAAAGAAAGTAAGAAATAATAGGGAGCATTAAAAGAATATGAAAACTAAATATGTTTATGTATCACTATCACTTTCATCTCTTCTTAATACTTCCTCTCAGTCTCACAAAATTCTTGATCAATTGTTAATTAATTAAAGAAAACTTGTGATTAGATTCCTAATCAAAGTTTATTGTTTCCAACAAGCTGATGTGCACGTTAGGTTGTGGTGTGTATGGAACATATGCAGTGCGGCTTGGCTTGCTTCTCCTGCCACAATCTGAGATCATCGTGTTGCGGTCCTCTCAACATAGTGGAAGTGGAAGTCCCACTTGTTATGTCATCATCTCACCCCCAGTCCGTCTCTGCCATCATTATCTGATGAGTTGGAACAATATTTTCGCTGCGGAGAATGAAGCTTCATGGATGGATGTTTCAGTGATTAGGTTATCTGTCAGAAAGAAAAAGAATGATGCTCGACTATAACTATCAGGGGAAAGTAGGGAGTGTCAGCAACATGATCTGCATATGGCTTATGTCAGAAAGGGCTGAAAAGCTGAGCTTCAAGTAGTTTACAAGAATCAAATTGCAATTGGAGATATGTGGATGGATATATACTGATGATGATCTGTGGGTGTGTGATGTGGCAGTAGCCTAATGTAATGAATCATCATCTGCGTCTGCTTCTGTCATCTCGGATTCTGATGCTGCTGCTGCAGCCTAATCTGCTGAGAGAATCAGGTACCCATTCATGGAATGTTTTCTTGAGAGACAAAAAGGAGGAGGAAGAAGGGAAGAAGGAAGAAAAAGGAAGCACGCTAGACACATGCATGAAAAGGGTGAAGAACATGTCATGGCTCAAAGCTCCCTGCAGTTACATGCAAATCTGCTGCTTCCATCAACAGAGAGATAGACACTGCTGCGTTACATGGATCGAACTCTCAGAGATCTTATCTCCAAATCTACTTACTTTGTGATAGACACTGGTCCACATCAAAGAACAACTTTCATGTTATTTAGCTTCTTATTCTTCTAAATATTAGTTATTTATGTGTGTGTGTGTGTGTGTGTATATATATATATATATATATATATATATATATATATATATATATATATATGATGCCAAAGAAATCATGAAAACAACCTCTCCTCTTACAGGGATAAGACTGTAGATTGATTATGGATTCTGGATAGAAGCTACCGTGACCATATCATCATATCATGATATTACTGAAGCTCACCTTTCCAAGGTCACGTAAGATGTACTGTAGAAGAAGCAGCATTCCCCAAACCAATGAACTAAGAACACAACTTAAGATGTTGGGTGAACTACATATACAACAGCATTCATTTAACCAGTTGAAACGAAAGCTAAAAATCGACTTCCTTTCCTCGAGAAGAACCACAGCAATTTCAACAGTGATTGTTTGCTAAACATCTTTCACCGTCATGGATGTGCAAGAACGTGGTACGAAACAGAGTGTCTCGAATGTTAATGTCTAAAGAATCCTCCTTTTCTTCACCCTATATATGTGACAATGGGAAGAAACTCATTATTCACATCAATAACAGATAAAGCTGTCATTATGTTTGTTGATATCGGAAGAGTATACTTGAAGTACAAAAGTCATAACTCTTCTTCTCAAATGGCCAAATTATTCTCACATGCGATAAAACCTGTTTATTTAGGATCATTATTACATGGAATACTATATACAACCAACACAAGCAAACTATAATTCTAAAGCTTTGAGACAACTCAAAAAGAATTATCTTCCTACATCGAGTAGCTTGTTACATGATCATAAAGATTACAGGTTTGATGATGTACAGTGTGTGTCTAGAGGTGTCGATTACAAAAAAAATGCCTGCAAATATGCTGCAGATAATAACCCCCCTCTTAACACAAAAATAATGGGGGGACTGATGTAGCCCTTCATCTCAGATCAGACTCAGAGATTGCACCAAATGACCCACTTGCCTTGCCACATCTTGCCATGGCCATGGCTGAGGCTTCTTCCTACTGACGAACGTCCTTGCCTTGGCCAGCAGATCCTCCCCCTCCTTGTGGATTTGCACCAGCTTGGGGCGTTTCAGTAACCCTATGTAGGTCTCCAAGTCATGAACGCACGCAGGGTTCTGCACCTCGAAGAAGTCGAGGGCGAGCTCGACTCCCACATGAGCGTAACACGAACAGCTCCATGGCAGGTCGCAGCCCGCCGCCAAGGCCCTCAGGTTCTCGTTCAAGAACAGCCCGGGCAGCTTGGTAACCGGGTCGTGGACGTTCACCACCCGCAGCACCTTCACCCCGAGCTCCTCGCACCTCGCCTTGAAGCCGGTGTTGCCGACCCTCGGCCCTCCGAAGGAGTACACCGTGATCGGAACCTCTCGCTGCAGCCGGAATCGGTTCAGGCCGAGCTCAGCCAGGTCGTAGCCTAAGAGGAGGGCGAGGGCGCTCCCCATGCTGTGTCCGGCCAATGTGATGCTCATCTCCTCCTCCTCCTCCTTGTGCTTGTTGATGAGCCGAGCCACTTCGCTGAGCAACTGCTCCCGGCAGCTGCCTTGGCTGAACCTACAGGTGCTGTCGTCGGAGGTGTAGAGGCTGAGGAAGCCGGATTCGACCTTGACGTCTCGTCGGGGATCGTGAGGATCGAGGTTGGCCGGCGTCAGCGAGCTCATCAGGTTTGCGATCCACTCGGCGCCGGTCACGGTACCCCGGAAGCTCACCAGTACGTCTCGCCGCCCGAGCCTCTTCGCCTCCTCGTCCGACGACACCGCCACGTACCCGATCCACCGGCCGCAGCACGAGCCGCTCTGCGTGGGGATGATGATGTCCGGCGTCGCGTAGATGTACTTGGTGATCTCGTAGCCGCAGGAGTCCAACCCGACCTCCTGCAGCAGGCGGCTCCTCCCGTACTTGCAGTTGAGGTACCTCTTCGACCTCGGGTCGAGGTCGAACGCCTTGTAGCAAGCCGCCACCAGCTCCCCGTACCGCACAACCTCCTCGCGCAGGAGCGGATGCAGCGGCTCCACCAGGTCGCTCCAGTCGTCGGCGCCCTGAATCTTCCTCCACATGCCGGCAAGGCAACCTTTCACCTCCGGCAACCGGGCCGGTCGCGACCGAAGCGTGGGGGCGGCCGACGGCAGCCTCGGTGGGGCGACGCCGGACATCCCAGGCCGAGACCAGGACGAGCTTATTCTCTGCAAGATCGGGGGAGGGTTCTGCGTGGAGACAGCGGCAGAAGCCATATGGGCGGGCACAGTGAAAACAGCAACGAGGGGAAGCGCCAACCATTATATAGACACCAACACCTGAGCTTGGATTGGGGGCTGTCCTAACTGATATCTCTAGATTGGTAGTCAATAAACAATCGGCGAGCATGTTTGGCGAGGGTTTGACTGGATTTCTTCGTGGCTTCTATTTTAATGGTTCGGTCGGGTTCTCTCCCACTTAGCTGTTTGATCCCTTGGATCATCGTCACTCACATATTCTGAGGTTTTCGCAAGAATCATTAGGAAAGCAACCGATATCCGGAGAAAAGAGCTGCGCAGATCTTTCTACATTGCAACAGTTGGAGGATCCGAGTTGACTTGGGATCAGATCTCTCGCTATCTTACGTGGCGTCAAGCCTCGTTGTGAACGCCGACAATTCGCGCCTGTCGATGTCCTGGGTTTCAGTCAACGCGAGGACGAAGGCTACGATGGAGCCGTCAGATAAGGTCAGAAAGAAATCTGGCCGTCGGATAATTCCTGCCCAAGTGGGGACACGGTACGGCGGCGTATCTTGGACTCTCGCGCTCGATGGTCCGTGTGTCCTCGGAAAGCTCAGTGTTGTGTACGTGTTCGGGTGCAGAGTAAGGAATGTGGAGGCAGGCACGTATGTGATGAATTAAGGGCCTGAGAGAGACATCCTCCATGATGGGTGCCTGCAAC
>CM017193.1:19488679-19573679 GCA_004837865.1 Musa balbisiana | reverse complement strand
AGTCATCAAGAAGATGGCTTCCACAGTTTGATCAATGATATGTCATTTGGTGCACTCTTAAGAGCTTGGGCCAGATCAAAATCCGGAAAGGCCAGCAACAGCTTAAATGCCGGGAAAAGAATAAAATAATCAGAGAATAAACTAAGTAGATAATTTTATAATATTGATACTAATATTAATAATGAAATAGAGATGACATTTTGGAAAACGAAACCAAGACTAACAAATTTTCATGATAGACAAAATTCAGTTCATGAGAATAAAAGATATTAATCATGAAGAAAAAGACTTTCTGATTCAGTTCTTCATCTTAACAACAAGAAAAATAATTAATCAAATTTTATTAAGTATATAACTCGTAGTGACCATTTATCAAGTAATGATTTTGGTTATCAAATGATTGAACAATCGGGATCAATCATTTGAGGTTTAATTGCTACTCGCGACTAACTTGGCAATATCTTTTAGACCTCTAGAATGTAGGTAGTAACGTTGATTCAAAGAGGAGGAGGATTTTACGTAGCATAATTTTTTTTTTAATTCAAAATTCGACCTCGATGTTTAGAGATTGGAATCACAGTGGAAATATTTAGAGGTGAGGTTTCAAATCCCGCATCACCCTTTTGTGTGTATAGAGGATATGTCCTCTTTCTTTCTGATCGAAATTTAATCTGATTTATTTTGTACTCTTTGCCAGATGAGATGATCGGTCAGATGCTGCAGCACCCACAAACTTGTGGGTAACTACAAACTCTGTCGATGGATAGTGAGTCACAATGCCTGATGCAATTTATCGATTATGAAAATCGTGTATTGGTTTTCTATGGTGGGCGTAATGTTTTTGGATCAGATTTTATGGTTTTAATGTTTTTGTTATTATCATTTGACGAAAGATTTGGAGACTTTTGATCCCGTGACTTTCGGTGATCTAGCAATGTCTTTACCACCTATATAATATATATATATATATATATATATATATATATATATCAGATAATATAAAGTTTCAAATCTTTAATTTTTGATATAAAATATATTGCATGTAACATTCTCGATTAATCTCATATCGAAAATGTGTAAGATTAAAATTAACTTATAAAAATTTAAACGATATATTATTATTAATTTTAACTTAATTAATAATTTAAATTTGATGAGTTAATTAAATATTATATCATAATATTTGATATATTATATCATAATATAAAAATTTAAATTAACTTATAAAAATTAACTTATAAAAATTTAAATTAACTTAAATTAACTTATAAAAATTTAAACGATATATTATATCATAATATTTGATATCAGAATCTACCTACTATTTAGGCTGGGCTTGAATGAAAAGGAGTTATCATTTAATAGAATAAATGAGTCAGCATTTGTAATACCGGATAAAATTGATGGATCAACAATATTAACTACTTTATCTCAGGAGTAAATCAAAAGTAGGAAATATGAAATTTGACCATTCCCATGCATCAAAGAGGATCAATTTGTTCTTCTTATACCTATTCCTCATTGACTCGTTAATCTCTTAGAAATATGAACGAGTCGCAGTGTCTTTGTTCTCATTGCATGCAGCAGCCTCAAGCTTTTTCTCTTTTTCTCTCCGTGTCAATAAGAACAAGAGGCTGTGTTTGTTAACTAGTATATATATATATATTCTTTTTCAAAAAGAAATATATTATTATTTCAGCTGTCTAATACAAAAGGGATTCCAACTCCTCAACTTTTATGAGCAGCACAATATATTGCGAATACAGTTAAACTAATGTATTCCTTCTCGTAGTGCAATAAAATAGTCGAATTATATTGCAAATACAGCAGCACGCCTCTTTCCTTCTTTTTTTCTCCGATTCTTTTCTTGTCTTTCGGTTTTCTCTTCTCTTTTTTATTCTTTTTCCAATAAATTTATTTTTATTCACCTTAGATTAAAACAGAATAGATCAAAACATTTATTGGATTGATTTTACATTTTATTACTATATTCATCATTGTTTTTTTTTGGCATCCCAGTCAAATCATGAGTTTTCCTCCCCTAAATCTTAATATCTTCTAAAAAAAACCCTTTTAATCTCCGCATCTAATAGATAATTAATAGGACTAATAAATTTTAATTGAAACTCTAAAATTAAGAAAATATATGAATCCTAAATTTTAATAAATAAAGAAAGAAATAATACCACTTATTTATTGAATTAAAAGAAAGCATCTTTCCAATTATCATATCCCCTTTCATGTCGATTCACTCTCTTCCAAGAGAGACGACGGAGGGATATAAAGTGATTTTAATTAAAAAACCTTAATCACTTATCTATATATTAATTTTACGAAGATGCTTAATTTAATTTAAGACCACAAGGATGTTAGGATTGAAATCAGCACTATCAAGAGGGGGGGATGAATTAGTATTTTCATAAAAATTATGATAATTTAAAAATTTTATTCGATAAAGTCCATATCGGAAAGATGTTAACTTGAAAACACATTCATAATTGTAATGAGCGTAAGAAATCAGTTTATAATATAAATAAAAAACATAACGTAAATACAAACCAGATTTATAGTAGTTCGGTCGTCGTAACCTATGTCCACTCCTGATTCCTCTTCACTCGAGGCTATCGGTTTTCCCTATCGATCTTCTTCAACGGGTGAAGATCAACTACCTTTGTAACTCATTCTCCTTTTTACATGCTCAGGAGAGAACCTTTATACTTCTCTCTTTTATACCTCACTCCTCCCTCATGAACCTTTTAACTCTAGAAAGAAGAGATCCACTAATTTTAGAGAGATTACAATAATTTTTCTCAAGTATATTTTCTCCTTTTCTACTCAATTTTATGCTCTTCCAAGCAAAAATAACTAGGATATTTATAGACCCCAAATGACTTCAAAACTAGATCCAAAAAAGGTCTCATCCATGTTGAGTCTTAGATTTTGATAATAAAATCATTGATATGTTTGCGATCTAATGAGTGTTTTGAGTAACATAGGGCTAATGTCGATCAAAAAAGGTAAATAGGATCAGACGTTGGACCGGAGCAAACATATCAGAAGATTGGACTCGAGCCGGAGGAACGGTCGATGTATCGGCAGAAGGCTTCAAGTTATGAATTCGGGCATTAGGCCAAGAAGATCGGACATTACGCTAAGGAGATCAGATGTTGCGATAAGACAACATGCTGATTGGGCAATACGCCGAAGGAGAGGATGATGCGCCGAAGGATTGGACGAAGCGCTGGATGAACCAATAACATGCCGGACAACAAGGATTCACTTGTAATAAATTATGTTTAGTTTAGAGTCTAATTGAGTTAGTTTAGAGTCTAATTGAGTTAGTTTAGAGTCTAATTGAGTTAGTTTAGAGTCTAATTGAGTTAGTTTAGAGTCTAATTGAGTTAGTTTAGAGTCTAATTGAGTTAGTTTAGAGTCTAATTGAGTTAGTTTAGAGTCTAATTGAGTTAGTTTAGAGTCTAATTGAGTTAGTTTAGAGTCTAATTGAGTTAGTTTAGAGTCTAATTGAGTTAGTTTAGAGTCTAATTGAGTTAGTTTAGAGTCTAATTGAGTTAGTTTAGAGTCTAATTGAGTTAGTTTAGAGTCTAATTGAGTTAGTTTAGAGTCTAATTGAGTTAGTTTAGAGTCTAATTGAGTTAGTTTAGAGTCTAATTGAGTTAGTTTAGAGTCTAATTGAGTTAGTTTAGAGTCTAATTGAGTTAGTTTAGAGTCTAATTGAGTTAGTTTAGAGTCTAATTGAGTTAGTTTAGAGTCTAATTGAGTTAGTTTAGAGTCTAATGATTACAATAATTTTTTCTCAAGTATATTTTTCTCCTTTTCTACTCAATTTTATGCTCTTCCAAGCAAAAATAACTAGGATATTATAGACCCCAAATGACTTCAAAACTAGATCCAAAAAAGGTCTCATCCATGTTGAGTCTTAGATTTGATAATAAAATCAATTGATATGTTTGCGATCTAATGAGGGTTTTGAGTAACATAGGGTAATGCGATCAAAAAAGGTAAATTGATTTAAAGCAGTAGGAATCAGACGTTGGGACCGGAGCAAACATATCAGAAGATTGGACGTCGAGCCGGAGGAACGGTCGATGTATCGGCAGAAGGCTTCACAGTTATGAATTCGGGCATTAGGCCAAGAAGATCGGACATTACGCTAAGGAGATCTAGTTAGAGTCTAATTGAGTTAGTTTAGAATGTAATTAAGCCAACTCAATTAGGGGCCAGTTAGGCCCAAGTTGGATTGTGTTGGGCCAAGTGGAAGGCCCAAATAGTACCCAACAAGTGGCACCATCGTGGCACAGTCTCTGAGACTATGTCAGACAGTGGTACCACCCAGTGTTAGGGTGTCAGGCTGTAGTACCGCCCAGTGTCAGTGTCAATGTCAAACTAGAACTAGTGGTGGTACTGTCCAATACCCCGAAGACCCGGGATGAGACATTTTTAGGCTCCAAGTTTGAATCTACTTGACGCCTATAAATATCCTTCTCATTCCTGGTTAACATACACAAGAATTGAGAGTGAAAAAAAGGAAACTGTTACTGTAATTTTGTGTGAACTCTCAAATTCTAAGTGTCAGTGAAGTTTAAGAGAGGAGGTTGTGGGGGTTGTAAAGGTTCTCTCTTAAACTTGTCAAAAGGAGAATCGAGTTATAAGGGTAGTTGATCTTCGCTCATTGAAGGAAAATCGTTAGTAGATGCCAATGGCCTCGATGGAAGGGGAATCGATGGAGTGGATATAGGTCACGACGACCAAACCACTATAATTCGGTTTGCATTTCTATTTTGCTATTTACTTTAACTGCAAACTACCTTACTTGCTTTACATCGACTACACTCTTCTGTATGCTTTTAAGTTAATATCTTTCTGAAATGGGTTTAATCAAAATGAAAGTTTTTCAAACCGATGTTTTTATTCACTGCACTAATTCACCCCCCCTCTTAGTGTTGACCTGTTCCTAACAGTTGGTATCAAAGTCTTGTTATTTCTCATTTGGTTTAACAGCCAAGAGAAATGACTCTTTTTGGATTTTAAGAGGGTTTTTTTATCATTCGTCCTCCCATGTTCAATGGGACAGACTACACTTATTGGAAAACTCGAATGAGAGTTTTCTTGCTTTCTATAGATTTAAACTTATGGAATATCGTTGAAAACATATTTCAAAAGTCTTCTATCCAATGAATGAATGGAATGATTTGGAGAAGAAATTTATTTCTTTGAATGCTAAAGCTATGAATGCTCTATTTTATGCTTTGAGCAAAAATGAGCTTAATCGTGTTTCTATTTGTAAAACGGCTTTCGATATTTGGCATACACTTGAAATCACACACGAAGACACTAGTAGAGTAAAGGATTCTAAGATAAATCTTTTGATGCATGATTTTGAAATATTTCGAATGAAGCCATGCGAATCCATTGTTGACATGTACACCCATTTTACGGATGTAATCAATGGCTTAAAAACTCTTGGTAATTTTTTTTTAAATTTTGAACTTGTTGATAAAGTTTTACGATCTCTTTCTAAAACTTAGGATCCTAAAGTAACGATCATTCAAGAGGCCAAGGATTTGAATACTTTCTCCCTCGAAGAACTTATCAGGTCTTTAATAACCTATGAAATGAGGTGTATGATACAAAACGAATATGAGAACAACTTTCCAAAGAATATGAAGGATTTGACACTTAGAACAAATGAAGACCACTCGAGCGAAAGCTCAAGTGATGATGAACTTGAACTTCTCATTATAAAGCTTAAAAAGTTCTTAAAACAAGAATCAAAAAACAAAAATAAACTTAAAAAGAACACAACTACTTGCTATGAACGCAAGAAGAATGAAGCATTCTGGGATGAATCGAGTTCATTCGAAGATGAGGAGCAAACCAATAAAGGCGAGGTGGCAAACTACACCTTAATGGCTTTCAACAATAAGGTAACCAAAATCCCTTTGCCTTATTTCCAAATTACTTGATACTTTTTCATGAGTTATTTAGTTAGTAAAAAAATTAAAATTAAAAAATATATATAAGGGGATCATGCTTTTTTTTTCTAGCTAATTTTGAAAATGATAATGACAATTGCATGTTTTATGAAAGTACAACAAAATATTATATTTAAATCTAATGATTAATCCTATGTATGTTTTTAAGAAAAAAAGAATATGTATTTAAATTGATGATTTTTTATTTTGATTGAAAATACTTTATGAAATAATGTTTGATGATATAATGATTAATGAGTTTATAGTTTGAAATTGTGCAAGTTATACTTTAAAAACTTAAAACCATGTTTTGATGTCATGCCCAAAGTAGTGATGCATAATGATCATGCTTAAGAAGTTCATATTTCGAAATTACGATGATGATTTTTGTGATTCATGGCTTATTGATCTTTATCGCAATGAAAGTTATATTTTTGGTTTTAAACAAGATGGATTGTTTTCATATGAAAAACTTCAGCATATTTATATAAAATTAATCACTTAAAATGAAACACATAAAAAAAAGTATTATCATTGGAATCAAAATGATAAATCAAATCGCTTATTTAAAGAAGCCTTATGTTTAATATGTTATATTTTTTGTCATGATGACTTTGATGATGAAATATTTTTTTTGTTTTAATCAATGATGCATGGATTTGGCATAAAAGAAAAGGGTATGCATGTATGAAATTAATTACATAAGTTGAAACACTAAAAGAGAAAAGCTTTCTCCTTAAATGATGAAATATTTTTTTTTGTTTTAATCAATGATGCATGGATTTGGCATAAAAGAAAAGGGTATGCATGTATGAAATTAATTACATAAGTTGAAACACTAAAAGAGAAAGCTTTCTCCTTAAAAAAAATTTTTCTCTACTTTATCGATTTTTCAAAAAGGAGAGATTAATGAATCTATTTATATCATTTTAAATTTCTTAAAAGTAATTTTGATGACTTGAATTTGAATAAGTTTTATTCAAATCATGATCTTGATTTCTTGAAATTACTTGAGATTTGTTTTGAATCAAGATCTCTTCTTCGTATTTATACGATTTTTTGAGTATTTTATTTAAAGAGGAGATTTACTATATGACTAATATCTTTTGGTATTCACATGATCTTATCTTTCATGATATGATTTTTTTTCCCCATTGAATTCATGAAGTATATCTCATCACCAAAATTTTTTTGATCTCTTTCATGTGATGACTTGAATATTTACTCCTTTGTACTATTTCCCTATCATTGTCTATAACAAATGGGGAGAAAATAATGAATGTTTGGTACCAACAATCATAAAGTAATGAATATTTACTCTGCTTCTTTTGCAATGTGCAAGAAAATAAATGATGAATATTTAGTACCAACAATCAGTGATAAATGCTTAAAAATGTTGATTTAATGTTTGGTATCATAAATGCTTTAAATGATGAATGTTTGGTATCATGATCAAAATGTTGATAAATGCTTAAAATATTAATTTAATGTTTGGTATCATGAATACTTTAAATGATGAATGTTTGGTATCATGATCAAAATGTTGATAAATGCTTAAAAATTTTAATATCTTTGTATCATATATGATATGCCCATAGTGATGATTGATTTATTTTTAGTATCATGCATGAAGTAAGAATGAAATGAAAGGTTTTAAAATTATGTATATTTTAATTTGAAACCATAATGATGCACAACCATAATGAAAAAAGATTGATACTTTAAATTTGTCATGATTTGAAAATGGATGTAAAAGGAAAAGAATTACAACATTATATTCTTCCATTCTTTTTTACAATGACAAAGGAAAAGAAAAATTGCTAGCTCAAGATGCAAAATTTGGAAACTTACATTGCAAAAGAAGCAAACTTGCTAGCTTGCTCATATCAAAAGAGAAGCAAGAAGTGTTATTTTGCAAATCTCAAGAGAATCAATATTTGCTAAATTATATATTTCAAAAAAATGCATAAATAGTCTATCTTACACATCTCAAAAGATGTAAAATTTTGTTAATTTTCATATTTGTAAAATTTGATAGCATGCATGTAAAATGATATAAAATTTTGCTAGCTTGTGCTTTGCCAAGGAAGAAAGAAAATTACTAGCTTGCATGATGATAAAACTTGAGATTAAGTTTATTATGCAATGATTTGAAATTATGTCTAAACATTTATTAATTGCACTTCTCCTTTTTGTTGATGAGAAAGGGAGAGAAGTTATGATAATGATCATGCATGGAATGATTTAATTATGCATGATTTTATGATGATGTGTTACAAATATTAATGATTAAATTTGCTTTGATTTGAACTCAATTTGAATTCAAGTGTTCTATCAATATGTCATATTGATAGGGGAAGTTTGTTTAAATACTAAAAGTTTATTTAAACTCTATCATCAATTGATTATCATCATCAAAAAGGGAGAGATTGTTGAATATCAAATTTTGATGATGAAATCAATTGATGTGTTTATAATCTAATGAGCGTTTTGAGTAATGCAAGGCTAACGTCGATCCGAAAAGGTAAATTGATTTAAGTAAGAGGAATCGAATGTTGGGCCGGAGCAAATATATCAAAAGATTGGACATCGGATCGAAGGAACGATCGACGTATTAGCAGAAGGTTTTGGGCTGTGAATTCGGGCATCGGGCTAAGAAGATCGGACATTGCACTAAGGAGATTAGATGTTGCAAGAAGACAACATGCTGATTGGGCAATACGTCGAAGGAGAGGACGATATGTCGAAGGATCGGACAAAGCGCTGAATGAACCAATGACATGCCGGAAAATAAGGATTCACTTGCAATCAATTATGTTTAGATCAAGTTAGTTTAGAGTCTAATTGAGTCAGTTTAGAATATAATTAAGCCAATTCAATTAGGGGCCAGTTGGGCCCAAGTTTGGGCCATGTTAGGCCAAGTGGAAGATCCAAATAGTGACCCAACAAGTGACACCATCGTGGTACAGTCTCCGAGATTATGTCAAACGGTAGTACCGCTAATCTGAGCAATGTTACCACCCAGACACAGTCTCCGAGAGACTATTAGGCAGTGGTACCGCCCAGACTAGGCGATGGAACCACCCAATGTTAGGGTGTCAAGCGGTGGTACCGCCCAGTGTCAGTGTTAGACTAGTATTGGCGATGGTACCACTAGTACCCCAAAGACCCAAGATGAGATATTTTTAGACTCCAAGTTTGAAACAACTTGAGGCCTATAAATACCCCTCTCATCCCTGATTAACATATATAAGAATTGAGAGTGAAAAAGAAAGAAAACATTGTTATAATCTTGTGTGAACTCCTCTCAAACTTTAAGTATTGGTGAAGTTTAAGAGAGGAGGTTGGGGGTTGTAAAGGTTCTCACCTGAACCTATCAAAAGGAGAATCGAATTGTAAGGGTAGTTGTGTTGAATATCGGATTTTAATGATGAAGTCAATTATCATTTATTTATCTACTCTATATGTTGAGATAAGTGTGTAGGATTAACTACGATGGCAGTAAGACATGCAGCAGGTATTGAGCCGGAGTCAAGACCAAGATCATGTTAGAGGTTCGAAAGTTCCTCGGAAGTCCGAACGATCGTCGGAAGTTCTGCGGGAACAATTCGAGAAGTCCACGAGCTTGCCAAAGAAGCTCATCAAAACTCGCCAAGAGAATCGTCGTGAAGTCCAGGAGTTTGCTAGGAGTCTACCGGAGCATCGCCGAGGGTTCGTCGGATGTTCACCGAAAGCTCGCCGAAAGAAGCGATTGACGCACCGGAACACGATTTGCAGTTTTGATGTCTTAATTATCATAGTTAGCATGTAGATTAAGTTAGGATTGGGATGTGATCCCATTAACTTAATCTGGGGCTAATTGGGCCCTTAACAGACCTAAATTGGGCCGAATGAAACAGCCCATTCAGACCTAGAATTCTTGGCCGACGGTGGCCCAGGAGACTCGGTCTCCCAGGAGTTCTGGGCGGTAGTACCGCCCCTGTCAGGCGGTGGTACCGCCAATAGTTATTATTGCCAGTGGTGGTACCACCCCCGTTAGGCGGTGGTACCGCTTGAGCTCGGTCTCCGAGTGATGTCAAGTGGTAGTATTGCCCAGACTGAGTGGTAGTATCGCCCATACTGAGCGGTAGTATCGCTCAGTGACAGATGATAGGCGGTAGTACCGCCCAGTTATGGCGATGGTACCGCTATGACCTCGAAAATCCGGGAATGGACACTTTTGAGCTCCAACTTCAAACTAATTTGGACCTATATAAACCCTACCCTTTCCTACATGAAAGGAAACCGAAAGTTTGCTTTTATTTTGAATATTCAAGAGCTTAAAAGTGTTGTAAAAGGCTAGAGTTCTTCTCCCTCTTTGCTTTCTAAGTGTTGATCATTCAAGAGAGGAGTGAAAACTTGTAAGGGTTGTCTCCTAAGCTCGCCAAAAGGAGAAAAGCTGTAAAAGGGTGGTTGGCCTTCGCCTATTAAATGAAGGCCTCTAGTGGATGTCGGTGACCTCATCGGAAGAGGAAGCCAAAAATGGATGCAGGTCAAGATTGACCGAACCACTCTAAATCTCGGTTTCTATTTACATTATGCTCTTTATCTTAACTGCAAACTACCTTAATTGATTTACATCAACTACACTTCCACTTACTCTTGACTTTAAAGATCTTTTTGAAACAGTTTTCGTACGAAAGTCTTTTTAACCGAAGAAAGTTTTCATTGCACTAATTCACCCCCCCCCCTCTTAGTGCTCTTGATTCTAACAATTGGTATTAAGCGGGTTCACTCTCAGTTGAATTAAAACCCAAGAGAGATGGCATATGCCAGAAACCAAGAGGGTCACTCTATTACACATCCGCCCATGTTCAATGAGACGGATTACACCTATTGGAAGACCCGAATGAGGATCTTCCTTATTTTATTTTGAACTTTGGAATATTTTTGAAAATGGATTTTCAAAGTCTTCTCTTCCAATGATCGATTGGAATAAATTGGAGAAGAAGACTTTCGCTCTAAATGCAAAGGTTATGAATGCCTTATTTTGTGCACTTGATAAAAACGAGTTCAATCGTGTTTTAGTTTGTGAAACTATATTTGATATTTGGAATACACTCGAAGTGACTCACGAAGGCACGAGTAGAGTGAAAGAGTCAAAAATCAATCTTTTAGTACATTCTTATGAACTTTTTCGAATGAAACCGAGTGAGATCATAGGTGATATGTGCTAGTCATAGGTGCCCAACAAGCCAATCACATGAGTGATGGCATGTGTGACTTGACACAGAATCTTTTTACTTATTATATTTTGGCTTTTATCATTTTATATTGTCTATTGCATATATGCATGTATATATTGTGATGTCCTTGGATCTGTGCAATGGGAATCAGATCGTGATGAGATCACGATAATGAGACCGATTCACCTTTAAACACAGATCCTAAATAATCCCTGTCATAGGTTACTCGAGAGGGACATCGTGATAACTAGACAGACTAGTGTGCTGTATACCCGTCCATATGATGGATGCAGCTGGTCTCATAGCTGCTTATGTGGGGACACTAGGGATACAGTACAGGTGCTCATTGGAGAATGAGTTCACTGATTAATCCGCTTACGGAATACAGGATGGTTGATGATACCTTATTGTCAGACAACGATTCCGTAGTCCTAGTGGTGTATCTGGTCCTTAGACTTGAGACACCAAGGATGTCATGTATGAGTGCTCCACTCTTTGATACCAGACTTATAGGTTTGGATATCCTAAATCTAGTATAGCTGGTCATTGGGAGTGGTAGTCGACCTTACAATAGCTATTGAGTGTCGATAAAGAATCATCCACTCTCAGCATCATGAGAAGAATATCTCATGTGTTCTTGCTCAAACAAATCCCTGGCCAGGGTCATTCAGATTGAGAGAGAAAGAGTTCTCCGGGAGAATCCGATTAGAGCGAGACTCGAGTAGAAACCGTATGGGTGACAGACAGGTCCAATGGATTGGATTCTCCTGTATCATCTGGGGATTACGGTGTAGTGGCCTAGTACGTCCGTAGTCGATGAGTCGAGTGAATTATTATAGAGATAATAATTCATTGAGCCAGAAGGAGTTCTGATAGCTATGACTCACGGTCAGCTCGATATTGGGCCTAGAGGGTCACACACATATGGTAGACAATGCGATGAGTAGAGGTTCGAATATGAGATATCCGTCGGAGCCCCTATCTTATTGGATATCCAATAAGCCCCTGAATCATTGGATCCCATGGACGAGATCCAATAAGAGCCCATGAGAGATTATTGGATAGAGATCCACTAATCTAAAAGGCTTGGGCAATTGGATGCAGATCCAATACCCACTAGGGGAGAATCCATTAGAGTTTGATAGGGGGCCTCTATAAATATGAGGGATTTAGAGCCTCATAGGCTAGAGCCTTTGCTTGCCTCTCCTATTCTCCCCCCCCTCTCCACCTCAAAGTAAGCCTGGAGTTTTGAGGAGCGTCGTTGCAGCCCTATTGTGTGGATCACCGCTAGAGAGGAGGACGCTTGACTTCCTTCACCCTCTTCTAGAGATCTGCAAGGAAACAGAGATATACGATCTCCCTAAGTAATATAATCTATTTTATATGCAGTTTGTTCCGTGGATTTTTTGCGCACCAATCTTTGCACGACGACGAACATCTCTTTGGGAATAGGGGATTTTGTTTTCTTGTTCTTCCGCTGCGTATGTGATATTGCCCCTAAGATTTCCCAACAACATGTACACCTGCTTTATGGATGTCATCAATGGTCTAAAAGAACTCGGTAAAAGTTTTTTGGATTTCGAGCCCGTTAATAAAATTCTAAGATCCCTTCCAAAGAGTTGGGACCCTAAAGTCACTGTCATTCAAGTAGTTAAAGATTTAAACAATTTTTCTCTTGAAGAATTAATCAGGTCATTAATGACCTACGAAATGACTTGCAAAGCTAATGAAGAGCATGAGGACACCCTTCCAAAGAACAGGAAGGATATGATACTTAGAACTCAAGAAGACTACTTGAGAGAAAACTCAAGTGATGAGGACTTTGATGATGACTTACACTTTTAACAAGGAAATTTAAAAAATTCATTAAAAGAAATAAATTTAAAAATGACACTAAAAATAAATTTGAACTTAAAAATGACCAAGTTAGTTGCTACGAATGCAAGAAGCCAGGACACTATAAAAGTGAATGTCCCTAAGCCAAGAAGAGAACACCAAAGAAGAAGGCGCTCAAAGCAACATGGGATGACTCATGCGAATCCGAAGAAGAGGAGTCCAACATCGAGTAAGTTGCTCATTACAATTTATGGCCATCGGAGAGAAGGTATCAAATTTAATTGATGCAGATTTATCATTTGATGAATTATTAAATACTTTCCATGACTTATTTGATGAATGCAAAACAATTAGTAGAAAATATAAATTGTTAAAAAAGGAGCATGATACTCTTGTTAGTAAATTCGATAAATTAAAAATTAAGCATAATGATAGTTTAGTTCCATGTATAAAATGCCATGACTTAGAAATACTCCAAAAGGAGAACTTGCTACTCAATGACACCTTGAAGAAATTCGAGGTTGGTAGCAAGTCCTTGAACATGATCCTTACCGATAAGGGTCACGTTCATAAAAGAAGTGGAATTGGATTTGTGAGAAGCTCTCACCAAAATCCAACCACCTTCATTAAAGGCCTTATCTTGCATATTTCGCACCAAAATAAATGCAACTTTTGTTGCAAACATGGACATAGAACTTATCATTGTCCATTCAAGAAGATTAGTCTTAACAAATTGATTTGGGTTCCTAAAGGAACCATAAAGAACTCCATGCATCATGATAAGCAATTTAGATCAATTTTTGAGGCACCTAAAGTCAAATAGGTACCTAAAAATCATCCTCTTTTTTAGAAATGTATACCATTACAAGCTAGGAGCAAGAGATGATATCTTGATTTTTCAGTGCTCAAGGTTTATGACCAGAAATCTAAAATAACTCATAACACTCTCTAGCTAAAATGATAAAAAGAGGATTAGTAGAATTAAAACTATTAATTGCAAAATGATACTTATGTTCCATACATTAATGATGCAATCTTGTGTGATAAATACTTAAGTTTGATCCCTCAAATTTTGAAACTTGTTAACTCTTACGCATAAATTCCCCTTCAGACATCCTCCGGATTTCCGAATTTATCGGATACATTCCTCCCTCAATTTTTTCGAATCCAACCATATCTTACAAGATTATGAACTTACGGCTTGCGATGCTTGCATGATGAATCATAAAAATATTGAAAACATATAAGCTCTAATATGACATTTGAGTAGAGTATGCATTTCATAAGATCGATCATGTACGAATTTTCTCACCTTGTGATGTGAATTTTTATATGATTATGTAATTAAGGTTGTGTGCTCTATAAACAAAAACTCCCTTCAAGTTGAAATCACCCACATCATCCCACACACCCTGGTAAGCAGTGCTCACTACCTGTAGGTGGTGGCACCGCCTAGTTGGTGGTAGCACCGCCAACTGTCATGGGTGGTAGGCGGTAGCACCGCCCAGCCAGTGGTGTTACCGCCCGCAACCTGCCCCCTTTTAAAACCGAGCTAGGGCCCGGGTAGAACCGACCCTAACTCAATTTTCACTCACCCTTGCAGCTCCAAACCTCCTTTGAACTCCATTCTCTCCCTCTAGCTGCCCAAAACTCCCTATTTCCTACAAGATCAAGGATCAATCCTACATCTTCTTAAAGATCTCAACTAAGGTATTCTCTAAAAGGCTTTGATTTCTCTTTTATATTATCTTCTCTTGCTCATTATCTATCTTCATAATAGCAGTATTTATGGGTTCTAGAAGATCCTCTAGGGACAAAGGGAAGAGGAGATTAGAAGAAAACTATGATTCCACAATCTTTGATTTAAATCAACAAGTCCTAAAATTTGCATCCATAGAATTTAGACATGTTCATAAGGGAAAATATGTTGACTTAGATGAACTAAGTGATTTAGAGCCTATTCAATAGTTTGCAAATCTAAATCTACTTTCAATCATACAAATAAGTGAACCTATCTACCCTAGACTTGTTAGGTTGTTTTATAACAATCTACATGTAGATGAAAAAAAAAAGGGTGTCTACCTATTTTTTAAGACATCATATATCCATTATGGATAGATCTATTTGCGATATAATAGGCATCCCGGTGAAAGAAGGATGCTGTTATTTTAGAGGACAATTAGACGATGAAACGATTGGGACCACTTATGTTGATGCCTTAGGAACAATTTTGGCAATCCCAGCTTAATGATACTTCCAAAAAGCTATGAGTATTTACTACTATTAAGCATCAAATTACTTCATCACATCTTGATTAGTATCATTCTTCCGAAATAATACCATCATGATAAAGTAAGCCAAATGGAACTAGGCACCATGTATTGGATCATGAAAGGATATAACAACTGTTTTGGTTACCTTATCCAACAAAACATAATAGAAATATCTAAAAAGGACATGATGCTTCCATATGGTGGCATAATAACTAGAATACTCCATGCCTATGATATTCCAATTCCACCTAATGAAGAAGTTATAAAGCTAGATATATTTAGTATCATAAATAAAAATCTACCTCGACAGATGAGATGTACATTTAGAGATGGTATATGGGTTAGACTACCTAAAAGAACCGATCCTCCTCAACTTGAACCAGAATCGGAAACACCAATCTTTAGGGGTAATCTATCTCCTCCAACTGATCCCTTTGAGGAAGCACCTCCAATAGAACAAGCACCTTCTTCATCTATCGAAGACATAAGGATTCAGATGGATCGCTTTGAACAAAGACAAGATAGACTCGAACAACGCTAAGATCAAATCCTATCTGAGCTGCAGCAGATTCACCGACAGTTTGACACATTTTTTAGACATTTTAACTTTCCACCACATGAATGAGCATATGTATGTATTTAGAAAAAGTGGACAAAATTCCTTCTTGTCATGTTGTAGAACTATATTGTTGTAAACTTTTTATGCTATTCACTTTGATCACAATGCCACTTACTTTGATATGTTTAACTATTGGTATCTATGACTTGATATATTATTTGGTGAGCATTTACGGAGTTAGGAATATTAATGTTGATTGAACTTCGTTTTCGGATTTTCTTGATTCTTTGATCACTTAAATTTGGTGCTGAAAATTGTATATGAATTTGACATGATTGTATGCTTAAATAACATGTTTACTTTAAAGTAGGAATTCTGTGCCTTGGTGCTAAAAGTTTCCATGATGAGCATGTTATACTCTCATGATTGTGATTTGAGAAGTTTCAATCATACATCAGATTCTTAATACTTTGAGTACTACAAAGCATTAATAATTTTGCTTCATAATGTGATTGAAAGCTATGACAAAACATTATTCGAATGCATGAATTTGTTAAATTTTGTTTTCAGACTTTCTTGATTCTTTGATCAATCACTTAAATTCAATGCTCAAAATTTTATAATACGAATTTTACATGATGATAAGATTGTGTGCTTCAATAACATATTTGCTTTAATGTTGGAAATTTTGTGTCTTGATGTTAAAAGTTTCCACTGATGATGAACATGTTACCTTCATGATTGTGATTGAAAAGCTATGATAAAACATTGTCTGAATGCATGATTTTGTTGTATTTCTCTTCCGAACTTAATGTATTTCTTGAATGGAGTTTTCATGAGTCTATGCCATATCAAGTTTATTTCATATCCATGCTCCATCACTTAATGATTTTTCATATATGGAATTAAATGACAAATGCATCTCTCATGGATTTATCTTTTGTGATTCTTAATTAAGAAATGAATTTGATGATTCTTTCATATGAATTCTTTCTTATTGAAGAAATTTTTTTTTGAGATGAACACTTGCAAGGATTTAACTTCACATGTATATCTTGATCCTTGTGAAAATGAAGCATGATTTAATCTCTTATTGTTTTTAACTTCATTCAAAGTTAGTTCACAATGGCTTTCCTCCTTCATGCAAAACGTTAATGACAAAGGAAGAAGTAATGAAAGCTATCTCCTTAATAAACGTTTTGAATGATACCATGTCATGATTGCTTAAAAAATAATTTGTATGAATAGTATCTTACCACTTATTGTTAAAAAATGATATGAATCTTTACCACACTTATTACTATGCTTGAAATACGCTTGAATTGTTCTTTTTATTGATGATAAAGGGGGAGAAATATATGATAAATTGATGATAGAATGAATTGCTATACACTTGAAATACTTGCATTAATGATAAGATCTCTAGAGCTTATATTGTCTAATTTTACAAATTGAATATCTTCCATATGATGCATTGCATGATTGGCTATCCTTTACATTTGAAATATAGGACCTTGAAGCTGGATTTTTTCATTGACAGTCATTTTTCAGAAAAGATACATCTGATAGGAATCATTATGGGGGTATTGATAAGTTAATGAACTTAACTTTATCAATATAGCTTTTTGAATTCAACGGCTTTGAATTCAAGAATGACTTACCAAGTAGGACAGAAAATAGGGGGTTAAGGTTAACTCTGTCATCAATTGGATTGTCATCATTAAAAGGGGAGATTATTAAATCTCGGATTTTGATGATGAAGTCAATTGTCATTTGTTTATCTAATCTGTATGTTGAGATAAGTGTACAGAATTAACTACGATAGCAGTAAGATATGCAGCAGGTGTTGAGCCAGAGTCAAGACCAAGATTACGTTGGGGGTTCGAGAGTTCATCGGAAGTCTGGACAGTCATCGGAAGTTCTGCGGGAATAATTCGAGAAGTCCAGGAGCTTACCAAAGAAGCTTGTCGGAACTCACCAAGAGGATCATCGCGAAGTCCAGGAGTTTGCTGGGAGTCCGTCGGAGCATCGCCATGGGTTCGTCGGATGTTCGCGGAAGCTCATCGGAAGAAGCGATTGACGCACCGTAACACGATTTGTAGTATTGATATCTTAATTATCGTAGTTAGCATGCAAATTAAGTTAGGATTTGGAGATGATCCCATTAACTTAATTTGGGGCCAATTGGGCCCTTAACAGATCTAAATTGGGCCGAATGGAATAGCCCATTCAGACCCAGAATTCCTGGCCGACGGTGGCACCGCCTAGGAGACTCGGTCTCCAAAGAGTTCTGGGCGGTAGTACCGCCCCTGTCTGGTGATGGTACTACTGGCAATTATTACTGTCAGCGGTGGTACCACTTGAGCTCGATCCCCGACCGATGTTAGGCAATAGTACCACCCAGTTATGGCGATGGTACCGTCAAGACCCTAGAAATCTGGGAATGGACACTTTTGAGCTCCAACTTCAAACTGATTGGGGCCTATATAAACCCCACCCTTTCTTGTATGAAAGAAAACCGAAAGCTTGCTTTTATTCTTAGTATTTGAGAGCTTAAAAGTGTTGTAAAAGGCTAGAGTTCTTCTCCCTCTTTTCTTACTAAGTGTTGATCATTTAAGAGATGAGTGAAAACTTATAAGGGTTGTCTCCTAAGCCCGTCAAAAGGAGAAAAGCTGTAAAAGGGTGGTTGGCCTTCGCCTATTGAAGGAAGGCCTCTAGTGGACGTCGGTGACCTCATCGGAGGAAGAAGCCAAAAGTGGATGTAGGTCAAGATTGACCAAACCACTCTAAATCTCGGTTTCCATTTACATTCTACTCTTTATCTTAACTGCAAACTGCCTTCATTGATTTACATCAACTACACTTCCGCTTACTCTTGACTTTAAAGATCTTTCCGAAATGATTTTCGTACGAAAGTCTTTTTAACCGAAGAAAGTTTTTCGCTGCACTAATTCACCCCCCCCCCCCCCCTAATGCTCTTGATCCTAACAAGTTGATCTTTGTCCATTGAAGGAAGATCATTAGTGGATGCAGGTCACGACGATCGAACCACTATAATTCGGTTTACGTTTCTATTTTGCTATTTACCTTTACTACAAACTACCTTACTTGCTTTACATCCAGTACACTCTTCTGTATACTTTTAAGTTAATATCTTTCCGAAATGGGTTTAATCGAAATGAAAGTTTTTCAAACCAACATTTTTATCCACTACACTAATTCACCCCCCCTCTTAGTCCCGACTCGTTCCTAACAATCTCGAATTTCCACCTAACATTGGGTCATCAAATGGGCCTTCCACTTGGCCTAAAATGATCATAATTCAGGCTCAATGGGCCCCTAATTAAGTTAGCATGGTTACACCAAAAACTAACTCAATTATGACCTAACTATGACTAATTAAGACAAAATCGATTACAAGAATAGAATTCTATGTTGTTCGACATGTCATTGGTTCATTTGGCGCTTCGTCTTGTCCTTCATCGTATTGTCCAATCAACATATTAACCTCCCGTAACTTCCGATCTCCTTAGTGCAATGTTTGATCCTTCGGCCCGATGCCCGAACTCACGACACGAAGTCCTTCTGTCGGCATGTCAATTGATCCTCTGGCCGATGTCTAATCTTCTGACATATTCACTCCGGCCCAACATCCGATTCTTCTTGCTTTAATTGATTTACCTTTTATGATCAAAGTTAGTCCTACGTCACTCAAACCGTAGATTAGATCGTAAACTTATCAATTGATTTCATCTTCAAAATCTGAGATTCAATAATCTCCTCCTTTTTAATGATAACAACCAATTGATGACGGAGTTTAAACTAAACTCCCCCTATCAACACGCCATCATTTCAATCATGGATTATATACAATACATTATATCATTACTTACATCATAAGTTCAAGTATTGCATCTAAACCATCATATATAATAAAATTTTATTATGCATGATCATCATAGCTTTTTATTGTATGCATCATCATAATATCAAGAGTATTTCATTCATAATTTCATATTATCATCATAACTTCTCTCCCTTTGTCATCAACAAAAAGAGGAAAAGTGCAACTAGCAAAATTTTGAAATATCAAGCTAGTAAGATAGCAAGTTTTGGATAAGCAAGCTTGCAAGTTTTTGATATATAAAAATTAGTAAAATTTTTTGCTTCTCTTGAGTTGTGCAAGATAGCATGTTTGCTTTTCTTCGATGTTCAAGTTGGCAAGTTTTTGAAAAAGAATGTAAGATAGTAAATAGTAAGTTTTACATCATTTTAGAATATGTAAGCTAGCAAGTTTTAGAGATGTGCAAGTTTAACAATTCTTTGCTTCTTGAGATAGGCAAGATAACACTTTTGCTTCTCTTCATATTGTAAGCTAGCAATTATTGCTTCTCTTTTGATATAAGTTTCTAAGTTTTACTTCTTGAGATGGGCAACATAGTAATTTTTTGCTTTCTTTTACAATATGTAAACTAGCCATTTTCTTTTTCTTTGCGATGTGCAAGCTAGCAAGACTTATCTCTCCCTTTGTTATTGTCAAAGAGAAAGGAAGAATACAATAGTATATTTTTTCTTATTTTTTTAATCAATGATTTAATCATCTCATGAGATATATAAATTATAAATATAAGACAATTATACATAATAAAATTTAATTCATAAACATCAAAAAGTCAAGTGACATATCATGGTTAATTTGAATACATCTCTTTTTTAGTGAAAAAAAATCTTGATTCATAGAAAACTTTCAAGTTGGCAAGTTTTTGAAAAAGAATGTAAGATAGTAAATAGTAAGTTTTACATCATTTTAGAATATGTAAGCTAGCAAGTTTTAGAGATGTGCAAGTTTAACAATTCTTTGCTTCTTGAGATAGGCAAGATAACACTTTTGCTTCTCTTCATATTGTAAGCTAGCAATTATTGCTTCTCTTTTGATATAAGTTTCTAAGTTTTACTTCTTGAGATGGGCAACATAGTAATTTTTTGCTTTCTTTTACAATATGTAAACTAGCCATTTTCTTTTTCTTTGCGATGTGCAAGCTAGCAAGACTTATCTCTCCCTTTGTTATTGTCAAAGAGAAAGGAAGAATACAATAGTATATTTTTTCTTATTTTTTTAATCAATGATTTAATCATCTCATGAGATATATAAATTATAAATATAAGACAATTATACATAATAAAATTTAATTCATAAACATCAAAAAGTCAAGTGACATATCATGGTTAATTTGAATACATCTCTTTTTTAGTGAAAAAAAATCTTGATTCATAGAAAACTTTCAAGTTGCAATCAAAAGAAAATCATGATTCATTTGGATAATTTTTCTTTTTAGTAAATGACAAGGAGAAATATAAGAGATCAAATAAGATATCTTAATTCATAAAAAAAATCTCACATATCAAATAGTGAGAAATCAAGATCATGATTGGGATAAAAACTTCTCTATAGCAAAAAGAAACATAGGAGAACTTGATTCATCCATAAGAAATCTCAAGTCATCAAAATCGAGAAATCAAGATTATGATCCAAAAAATGTATGAGAAGAATTTATATATTTGTGAGATTTAACATGCTTAAGTTTGACATTCAAGCTAGTAATTTTGGCTCTCTTGATATGCTAGCAATTTTCTTTCTCCTCTGTCATTGTAAATAATAAAAAAGAAGACTAAAAGAATACAATGGTATAATTTTTTTTTACATCAATGCTCTACTTATAACATTTTACAACCATAAATATAAAGGAATTATACATAATGAAAATTATATTATAAAAGATAATATCAAAGATCATGTGAATACCAAAAGACATGATTCATTTTGATAAATCTTCTCTTAAATAATAAAAAAATCTTAGGAGATCAAATAGTAAAAGAAATTTTAAGTCATGAATTTCAAAAAATCAAGAGAAAAATCATAATTCATTTGGATAAATATTTTCTTTAATAAAATGCAAGAATCATATGTGAGTAAAAGGTGAGGGATCTTATTCATATAAAGAGAATCTCATATTATAATTTTGAGAATTCAAGATCATGATTTCGATAAAATTCATTCAAATTCAAATTATCAAAATTACTTTTAAGAGATTCAAAATGATATAAATAGACTTATCAATCTCTTATTGAAAAATCGATAAGATAGAAATAGAGAAATTTTCAAGAAAAATATATTATCCTTTTTTATGTGTTTCAATTTATGTGATTTATTTCATATAAACATATCTTTATCTTTTATGCCAAACAAAAACATATATCATCGTTTAAAATCGAAAAACAAGATTTATCATAAGAGTCATTCATATCATCATGCATCATTAAATCATCAAGCATGATTTCATTAAACATAAAGTATTTTTAATCAAAATGATTAAATCATTTTGTTTGTTGTAGTAATGCATTTTTCTTCTTAAGTGAATCTAACTCTTTATACTTAGTGCAAGGAGTTAACATGCAATTGTCATACTCAATTTTTTAAAAAAATTTAAAATCACAAGAAAGAGAAGCATGATACCCCCTTTTTTTATATTTTATATACTAATTTAAAAATAACTCATGAAATACATCAAGTAATTTCATAGTAAAGTAAAGAGGTTTTGGTTAAGTCACCTATCTCATTGTCGAAAGCCACCAAGGCATAGTTCGCTACCTTGCCTTTGTTGGTTTTCTCCTCATCTTCGGATGTACTCGATTCATCCCATGTCACCTTAAATTCTTTCTTCTTTTTTGACCGCTTCTTCGATTTATAATAAGTTTTTATGTCATTTTTAAGTTTGTTTTTAGAATTAGTCTTTTTCATGAACTTTTAAATTTTTTTTTATCAAAAGTTCTATATTATCATCACTTGAGCTTTCTCTCGAGTTGTCTTCTATTGTTCGAAGTGTCAAATCCTTCCTGTTCCTTGGAAGGTAGTTCTCATATTCAATATAAGTCATTTCATAGGTTATTAAAGACTCGATAAGTTATTCAAGTGAAAAATTATTTAAGTCCTTTGTCTCTTGTATTGCCGTTACTTTTAGATCTCAACATTTTGAAAGGGATTTTAGAATCTTGTTTACAAGTTCAAAATTAGAAAACATTTGCTAAGAGCTTTCAAGCTATTAACGATATCCATAAAATGAGTGCATATGTCAACAATAATTTCGATTTGCTTCATTTGAAATAATTTAAAATCACACATCAAAAGATTTATCTTAGATTCTTTTACTCTATTCATGTCTTCATAAGTTACTTCTAGTGTGTGCCAAATCTCATGTGCAGTTTCACATAAAGAAATAAGATTAAACTCATTTTTATCTAATGCTTAAAATAGAGCGTTCATAGCTCCAGCATTTACAGAAAATATTTTCTTCTCTAGACCAATCTATTTGTTCATTGGTCTAGAGGATTTTTGAAACTCTCATACGTGTTTTTCAATATGTGTAGCCCGTCCCATTGAACATAAGAGGATGGATGATAGAATAACCCTCTTAAAAGCCGAAAAAAATCTCTCTCTTAGGTGTTAAACCAAACAAAGAGAAACTTAACTTTGATACCAACTGTTAGGATCGAAATCAGCATTAAGAGGAGGGGGGTTGAATTAGTACTTTCGTAAAAATTACTACGATTCAAAAACTTTGTTCGATAAAGCCCATATCGGAAAGATGTTAACTTGAAAACACGTTTATAATCATAGTGAGTGTTTGCAATGTAAATGAAAAGCATAAACTAAATGCAAACCAAATTTATAGTGGTTCGGTCATCATGACTTATGTCTACTCTCGATTCCTTTTCACTTGAGACCATCGGCTTTCACTACCAATCTTCTTTCAACGAGCGAAAATCAACTACTTTTACACACCTCTCTCTTTTAGACCCACTCTTCCCTTAGAAACATTCTAAATCTAGGAGGAAGAGACTCACTAACTTTAGAGATATTACAATACTTTTTTCTCAAGTATATTTTTCTTATTTTCTACTCAATTTCATGCTCTTCCAAGCATAAATAACTTAGGTATTTATAAACCCCAAATGATTTAAAAAATAAAGCCAAAAAAGGTCTCATCTCGGGTTTTCTGGGTCCTAGTAGTACAATCATCTATGTTGGGTAGTACCACCACTTATGTTGAGTCGTACTATCACCTACAACATTGACATTGGGTGATACCATCGCTTGACACACTGACACTAAACGATACCACCGCTTGATGGCTTTAAAAAGTGTGCTTTTGACTTTTCCAGCTTATAAGTAGTTCCATCTAACCTTGGGTCACCAAATAGGCCTTCCATTTAGCTCAAAATAGTCCCAATTCAGGCCCAATGAGCCCTTAATTGAGTTAGCATATTTACACAAAAACTAACTCAAGTATGACTTAACTATGATCAATTAAGACATAACCGATTACAATTATATGTTGATTGGCATGTTATTGGTTCATCCAGTGCTTCGTCAGATCCTTCGGTGCATCATTATCTCCTTCGACGTATTGCCCAATCGACATATTAACCTCCTGTAACTTCTGATTTCCTTGGCGCAATGTCTGATCTTTCTACCCAATGCCCGAACTTACGGCACAAAGTCCTTCCGTAGGCACATCGATCGATCCTCCGGCTAACGTCTAATCTTTTGACATGTTCACTCCGATCCAACATCTGATTCTTCCTACTTTAATCGATTTACTTTTTCTGATCAAAGTTAGTCCTGCGTCACTTAAAATACAGATTAGATCGTAAATTCATCAATTGATTTCATCATCAAAATTCGAGATTCAATAAAGGATAATTTTATCTTTGTAAAATTTAAAGTATCCTACTATATTCCCTTTCTAATAAATTAAATTAATTAAAAAATTAATCTAATAAAAATATACCAAATTCAGCTGGGTATCCGAATATCCTTTTGACTTACTAGGTATCCAGACTGCATATCGGTTTGATACCAAAAATTATGAATGAAAATTAGAAGAATAATCTCCGCTCAAACCAAACTCATATGAGTAATGCAGAGGAAAATTATGATTGCTATGCTGCTGAGCCAGTGGTTGTAAGATAGAATCCAACCTGCATCTTCGATGTCCCTTCTATGTGGTCTAGCAGATAAAATTAGATGAATGATTTAAGTTCATTAAATTAAATTAATGAGACAGTAACAATTATTTCGGACAGTGATAGTAGTCACAATAGCTTCACTGCCGCAGGTCACCATCATCACTGTAGAGTTAAGACAAGATGAGGCAGGGCAACAGTAGAAACCCAGGCCACTGTTGCTGATCCTGCAATGGCCCAACAGCGTACGTAACTCGCTCTCTCTCTCCGTAATAGTCTGCCACATGGTCCTTATCTATCTCCATATCCCACCCATTCCGAGGTCTACCTTTTTCCTTTCCTGTTACATGTGGGTCTCACACGACACAACTGCAGGCTGCCCCTCCTCGCCTGCAGATGCTTTGATTCCCTCGTGCTCTCGGTGCATATTCTGGTATGCGGTCTTGCCACCTTAATATTATTATAGGACCAAGTGAGATCTCAATTACATCCAACTCGGATTCCCAAAGCTGTCACAAAGGGATTCACGGTGAGGCCACACAGCGATCAGTTTATTCAACACCTGCTCTCGCCTCAAATGCCTCTCTTACTCATAGCTTTCACCGTTCCTTTTTATTGGATCTCATGACACTATTGGAGACTTATCAATATCATTATCAGCTAAATTAATTACCATTTTGTGATATATATACTCTCTTCTCTCCTGTAATAGTCTGCCACATGGTCCTATCTATCTCCATATCCCACCCATTCCGAGGTCTACCTTTTTCCTGTTACATGTGGGTCTCACACGACACAACTGCAGGCTGCCCCTCCTCGCCTGCAGATGCTTTGATTCCTCGTGCTCTCGGTGATATTCTGGTATGCGGTCTTGCCACCTTAATATTATTATAGGACCAAGTGAGATCTCAATTACATCCAACTCGGATTCCCAAAGCTGTCACAAAGGGATTCACGGTGAGGCCACACAGCGATCAGTTTATTTATATATATATATATATATATATATTAGGAAGTCAATAAAGCGGAGGAAAAAAAAAAAAACGGTGGTGGCGAGGGGCGTGTCGCTGCTTCCATGTGTCGTGTGTCTCTTTCAACACAAAACCTATGTTTAGTTTAATGGCGGCAGCAACAGGCGGAGGGGAATCCCTCTGAAGCGGACTCCTTCATCCCTCGTCCCCCTTCTCATGGCGATCGGCCTCGTTTACCCCGGTAATCACCTCTCTCTCTCTCTCTCTCTCTCTCTCTCTCTCTCTCTCTCTCACTTCTCCTCTCTTATCTACCTCCCTCCCATGTCTCCTTATGCGCGGACAACGAGAAATCCGCGCCAGCCCTACTGCCACCCCAAGCTATCGTGGAGCGCTCCACAGAGAAAGGACTCAAAAGAGGGTCTTCTGTATCGAGCTTACTCTTTGGGTGAAAAAGATTCCACTTTGGGATTTTTTTTCCACTTGATCCATCAAGAGAAGGACGAGGAGATGATTGTAGCAGCTTCTTTGTTCAGTGCAGATCGTCTCCTCTTGATGAGATGTTATTTCGTCCTGCGTCAATTTTGCATCTTGCTGTACCAATGAAAACAGGAGTTCTTTAATGAAGTGATTCTTGGAGGTTCTTGTTAGCTACCATGTGAAAGTGCCGATCGGTTGTGTATCCGATGCGGGACACTTCGATATTTCTGAGAAAGGAGAGATCTTTCTTTTCTAGTTCTGGTGACAAGAACTGCAAACTAATTCAGATGCTTTTATCTCTTTCAGACAGAGGCTTTATGTTTAAGGATGATAGAATTCTTAGGTCGTTGATATGAATTTGATGTCAGGGTCCATTGTTTTTATTGTTTGCAGGTCAATGCTTTAATTGATAGGCCGACTTTCATGACATCTTTTTTTTTTTTTTTCGTCTTACATCATGTTTCTTCCAGCATCTTCCCACGGTCAATTGTGCGATCGAGAAGGACTTTCTTGTTCACTATCAGCTGGGACTGCGGCTAGTTGGATCAAGTCCACGTTGGATGGTCGGAGAGTGTCCGAGTATTTTAGCTTCAGGTATTTCACCTTTGCTGTTTGCCTATTTCTGTGTTTTCCACGTGTGAAAACAAGAGATAGAAAGGGAAAATTTTCAGTTGTTTAGGATGCTACCTTTTTCACCAAAATTATGATGTGAAAGGAATGCACAAATGAGAAACTTGTTTATCTTTAAAACACTTAGGTGGCTAGGCATTCACCTAGAGAAATGTTATGTATGTTTTTATGTATAAATCAATCAACTGGCATGTAAAAGTGTTCTTAGATCATGCAATATTTTTAGAAGGCAACAATCATGGATTTTTTTTTTAACTTATATGAACTCATTAAAAAAAAAAAGGTCCTATAGTTGCAAAAAAATTGGTCAATTATAAATAACCTGGACTCTATGCATTATGAATAACAATTCTTTTTGTTATTATCTAAACATCAAACAACATGGAGCAACATAGTGCTGATTCCAGCAAATTTATAATGACTAGAAATAGTGCTATGTGAAAAATTTATTGAGATACAGGATAATACAAATTTGTGCATGTCTACTTATAACTGGTCAAAATTCTAGAATTTACTGCAATAAGATTTTTGTTCTCTTGGTAAAGAAACATGGTTTGGTGATTGGCGTTGGCCCCTCAATAAAAAAAAAAGTACATGTAATAGAAATCGATATGGTTCAAACTTAACCCTGTCCTTTTACCCTCTAATGACAAAATAATTAGCAATTAAGTGGAGAGCTAAATAAAGGTTGTGGCACCTAGATACTTTCCTAGGCCTTGTATGGGCGTTCAGGTCAGGTGTTATTGGGGCTAAGACCTTAAAAAGCAATAGGTGCCTAGGTGTAGTGGATACAACTCAACCAACCAGGTGGAGACACCAAATTGGCTGCTTATGTAAAGTTCTATAGAGCCGGTTCGGCTTCCAATGAGGCAATGACAGACTATGATTGTTGCTAACCCTAAGAGCAATAGTAGATGATTGCTTGTAAAAAGTACTGCTAAGTTGTTGTAAGCCTCAATAGTGTCAAAATGATGTAATGCTCAAGTTCCCAGTATGGGGGACTCTAGTATCTTCTGAGTATCGTTTCTTCTCACTTTGTCTGTTATCTATCCCTTGCCAACCTATAATTGATTTTCAATCGCATGCTTCTCTTTTCATTTTAGCAGCAGATGGAGGAGCCCATATTTCGGGTCCAAGCAATCATATTGGCTGCAAACAGCACAGGAGCTATCTGTAAAAGTTCGGGTTGCTGCTGACTACTCGGACTCAGTACCTGATTCATCTAAGTATCATAAAGATCTTGGTTACCACCCTCTTGAAGAACTGAAAGAGCGTGAAAAGAACAAGAACATTGTGCTCACAAATGCTGAACTAGCTAGGACAACTGTCGAGGTGACCCTTTTATAATCTCAGAAGCGCAAATTTTGCTGTCTTTAGTTGAACATTATTGTTGGCTATCATGGACATGTTAGGCTTGCCTGCTGGTTAGTGTCGACAATTATGAGTATCTGCTAGTGTAAAAACTTTGCAAGAGGATTTCTTCGGTTATTCTCTAGTTGGTTGCCGATTCTGATTCTTCTTTTAATATATTTTTGCTTTTTCTAAATAATTATGCTGCCGAAAAAGGGAAAATTGTTATAAAATTCTTTTTGCATGAATATTCAAGGTGCATTTATCTGGACATGTAAATTGCAAATTATTCATGATCCTCCAAGGATTGAAGATGACTGTGTTTGTTTTTCTAGGCTAATAACAAGGCTTTGCTCATATTTCCTGGAGGAGTACATAATGAACCACATCGGCATGTCTCATGGGCAGAATTTCAGTATGTCATTGATGACTATGGAGGTCTGGTTTCATGGATAACATCCTTTTTGTGCTGTCATGTAACCCAATTTTCCTTTAACACCTGATGTTTCATATATTCCAGATATGTTTTTTGAGTTATTCGATGATGAAAATATTTTGCAAGATCATGGTGCAGACAGCCCTGTGGTAATAACTTTTCTCACATGATTATGGCAGCCATTTCTCAGTTTCTTTCTTGAAAGAAATTGGTAAGCAATTTATCTGTGTTGAATGATTATGCAGATGGTTTTGATAGGCAGTGACTATCCTACGTATGGAGAAATCAGTACAATTTCAGATAACTTTGATATGGATGGTGAAAATGATATCGGTATATCTGAACTTAATGAGGTTTGTGCTGTCAAAACAATATGAAACCTATTGGACAATAATTGTTGCGAACCATTGAGAACTAAAATTTATTCTAGTCTCATGTATCTGCTGCTATACAGATTGATGATACGGAAGTAATGGATACTCTTATAAATTGGGGCATGCCAGATACTTTGCGTTACATTCATCCTCTGTATTTTGCAAAGTGTTTGACCAAGGTAGGATTCATCAACAATTTTGTCGGTGAAATTTACTTAAATCTTGAGCCTGGAGGCTAAACACCTTATTGTTTGCTTGTTCACTTAGACAGGCCTTAAATATGACTATTACTTTGCTTGCTGATATAACATATGACAGTCAAATGCTTGAAGATGCATTTAGTATCTAAAGCATCAGAAGCCAGTGTGCCTCATTCACTTAAATAGATGTTTGTTGCTTGTTTACCTCTCTGATATTCACAGAGTACAGCTGCCATAGAGCTAACATACCAGTTTTAGCAGTGTATTGCTATAACTCTCAGTGAGTTTTCAGAATCATGGATTGTTTCAGAATCATGGATTAGAATGAACTTATTGGAAAAATCACATATTCCTGTGAAGATATAGCCTTATATGTGTGCACATGCACCTGCATTTGTTTGTGGATTTTACTTGGTAAGATGAACACAGGTTGGGCCTTAATTCTAAAGTTAGGAGAACCACAGAATTCGACAGAAACTAGATTGAATATTTTGATGCTTTGCATGTCAATAAATTTTTCTGCGGCTTTTAGCAGAGCATGTTGTTCATTTGCCTGATTTATGATGATGTCAAGCAAAATGACAATATGGTTTCTGTTATTGTATAGGTTGTCCAGACAAAGTTTGGGAAGGTGGTGGACTGGCCATCAAATGGACTTCAAATTATTGGTTGTTTAAGACCTGCTTTTATAGATGAAGAATCTTATTTAAGGAGGTTGTTCCACCGTGATGATGGTGACAATTATATTTCAGACTGGAGAGGTAATTTATAACACCTTAGTTTGTGATGAAATCAATTTGTAGAAGGAAAAAAAAAATCTGATTTGTAATTTGTTGTCTTCTTCTATAAGAGCATATAATATGTGTAACATTGTTGTCAAATGTGCAGATGAGTCTGAGAAAGAAGAGGAACAGGTCGCAAGAGCTTATGACTTGATTGGTATGAAATTCCCAAATGATTTTTTTAATTTGTCAAGTCATCCTTTTAACTGATTGGATAATTGGATGAGTTTTTAATTTGTGTAGATGGGGGAATGTTGAGTTTCGACTCCAAACGTGATGTAAGCACAATAAGCTCCACACTTTACAAATTGGAGATTATTACGGTGGAGTTACATTCTGTATATGGTGACCAGGCAAGTACACTTAGCAATGATATACTGCTAATATATGCTCCAAAATTATTGCATATGAACTTATGTTTTTATTTTGTCTATCAAAAGAATAACTTGAACACCTATATTTCTAGTATCACATTATTTGAAATTTTTTGGTTCAATTTTTAGAGTTCTAGGAGATGATTTCATCAACTATTTTTCAACTCATGCAGTCGTTGATTAGTCTGCAAGAATTTCAAGATGCAGAACCTGATCTCCTTGCACATTCTGCATCAGCAATTATAGAGCGCATAAATGAATACGGACTGCAATGCAATGTTGCTCTGAAAGCTCTTTGTCGCAGGAAGAAGGGCCTTAATGTTGAGGTAAGTTTCTCTATCAACAGTGGCAGATATTATTCTTGTTGATCTCCTTCATTAGGTCATTGACTCCATATCCTGGGGATTAATTAGGTCACTGATTCCATGTTACTGAGGACAGCAACATCCTCAAGTTTGACAGATAGTGAACCTAACAAAAATTTCTTATTTTTTTGTGGAGGTGCAGTAGGCCTTTAACTTGTAACTTGCCAACAGTATTGTACTAGAATGTAGGGCTAGGCTTCTCTTCTCATGTGGTGAATTCTTTCATCAGGCTTAGATTTGTACATCTCTTTCAAATTTATTTGAAATATTTCCATTGTTATCATGTCTTCTTGGTTTTTTTTATTTTTAGCCCTGACTAGGTTTTCAAGTTGCATGTTAGAAAGCTTAATATGCTGTGACAGTATGCTTTCAATTTGCTGCTATGAACTTCAGTCTTGCATGCTACTGCTTGATTGCATTACCCAATCATCTTTATACTGTCATTTGGCCATGTGGTCATATCATAATTATAGGTTTTGCTTCTCTTTTAGTTAGGTTAGTGCTTACTCACTGCTATTATTTACAAACAGTTTCTGGATGAAACTCTCATAGCTTTGCCATTTCTCAAAACTAGATTCCAATTTATATATTTTAATAACCTGATGAAGCAAGTTTTCTTATTATTACAATTTTTCTTCTCCCCATTCCTTTGAAGATAGACTGTTTTATGAACTCTCTCCAATTCATACAGGGAGCAAATCTCATTGGCATAGATAGTCTTGGCATAGATGTACGAGTATATTGTGGGATGGAAGCCCGAACTCTTCGTTTTCCATTCAATGCTAGGGTAAGCATTGTAATGCAAGGAACTTCTATTTCTTTTACATGTACTCTTGGTTAGTTCTACTCCCAATTACCTTTTCTGCTCAAGTCATTCAGTAATTTGCCATTTGTTTCAGGCCATGTCTGAGAGTGCAGCTGAAAAGAAGATCAAGAGAATGCTTTTCCCACGTTATCACAGGAAAAACCTAAGAACTGCGACCGATGGCATCAGGGAGTTGTAAAGGCGAAATGTCTCAAGTTTCACTTTGAATAAGTTAATTTCTTATTTCTAGTCTGTTCATAGCATAATGTCTGCTCATGTTCAGCCAAGACATGCACATAGGACGCAATTAAGGACCACGTCGGGTGTGCTGGTTTGCAGCAGAATTTTCAACTTTTGGAAATCTTTTCCATTAGCAATGGCACCATGTCGATATTTTGACCGGAGGCCACTGGTCATTGTCATTTTGCGGAAGTTAATCCATGATCCATGAGAATAATCTTGTGTGTCGAGATTCGGAAAGGGGAGAAGGCTCCAGTGTACTATTTGAGTAGGGTGATTCCCAAGGTTTTTCTGCAGTTGTGTATGACGCTGATCCTCTGTTTAAAGCTTTGTGCTGGTAAAAGTGATAGTAGTGCTGATCATGTGTTTAAAGCTTTGTACTGGTAAAAGTGATAGTAGTATAACATTTACCAACATCAGCTGTGATTACTTGTGTGTATGGATGTTTTTGGAAGATCTCATGTGGACCAGGTTAGAACTGATTTGAACTCTTCCTTGGACCATGTCAATGTAGGAATTGCTTGTTGCAAACTGGTTCAAGGACCAAGAGACTGCTTGCAAGGTGGAACATTAAGCCTGCATAATTGTAAGTCACTAGAAGCCGAGCACACTACTATATTGAAGGAAGGAGCTGACAAGGGGACGCCATGTAAACAGTACTGCAATTGACTATGGCATTAGCTTCTCAAGCTTTGCAGGATCTGCACTCCGTCCCTCCCAAAGTTGAATGAACATGCAATACATTACCCTCAGGTCTGTTAGGTTATGTAATCGAGCCCCATTGATTTGTTAAGAGGTTGATATATTAATTTATTGAACTTGAATACCTGACTGAAAATGCTTTTAAATCTAAATCAGTGACGCTATTCAGATCTATTTTCACGTACATCAACAGCCATTAGTGAGTGGTGTGTTTATATCGTGATATTGTTTGGATAAAATCAAAAAATGCTAAAGAATTCAAGGTAAGAAATCATTTGAACATGCTGTGTTATTATCTATATATATATATCTATATATATATATATTATATATATATATCTATATATATATATCTATATATATATATATATCTATATATATATATATCTATATATATATATCTATATATATATATATATTATATATATATATCTATATATATATATTATATATATATATCTATATATATATATCTATATATATATATATAATATATATATATATATCTATATATATATATCTATATATATATATAATATATATATATATCTATATATATATATTATATATATATATATCTATATATATATATAGATATATATATATAATATATATATATATCTATATATATATATCTATATATATATATATTATATATATATATCTATATATATATATCTATATATATATATCTATATATATATATCTATATATATATATCTATATATATATATATATTATATATATATATCTATATATATATATCTATATATATATATAATATATATATATATATCTATATATATATATATATCTATATATATATATCTATATATATATATCTATATATATATATATATCTATATATATATATCTATATATATATATATATCTATATATATATATCTATATATATATATCTATATATATATATCTATATATATATATCTATATATATATATCTATATATATATATAATATATATATATATATATATATCTATATATATATATATATTATATATATATATCTATATATATATATATAATATATATATATATTATATATATATATCTATATATATATATCTATATATATATATATATCTATATATATATATCTATATATATATATTATATATATATATCTATATATATATATAGATATATATATATATATCTATATATATATATATATAATATATATATATATCTATATATATATATCTATATATATATATCTATATATATATATCTATATATATATATATCTATATATATATATCTATATATATATATATATATATATATATATATATTATCTGATGTGTTAATATCTTACAAGTTCTATGTATTATCCGAGCTGATATACTTAAAAGCCTCCTAAAAAAAACCATCTCACGTGATCAGAGAGAATGAATGCATTTAACTTTTTTAACTTTTATCGATCCAACATCCTATCAACCTGCGGACTAAGATAAATCGGAAGATACATTCCGTATAAAATTTATACCGCTTGATATTTGGTATAATAGAATGATAAACATTTCAATAATCAGGTCATCACTCCTCGAATCGGGTCGTAGGTTTATTTCATGTTATTGTGAAGGCTTCTTTATTTAAGACGAGAGTAAATCAAATCCTGATTACTTGGAATCTCTCATTGGAGGGTTGGTGTAAGTTCAAACTATGATGCCTCCTAGATTAGATTTGAGGGAGACGAATGGAAGAACTGGGTTTATCATATTGCAATGCTGATGCTTCTTTGTTTGTTTATTTTTATGAATGCAGGAATCTATCCAGAAGGGATATAATATTACTATGAAGCAGTTGCTATTAGGAAAGGATTATTAATGGTTAACTAAGGATGCAAAAGAATCTTTATGCAGATAGATAGACAGACAGACAGACTCTAAAGTGAATCCGTAGTCTGCTTCGACACATCTGCCATCTGCATACAAAACTCTTAAGTTCCATAGATAACTGGCTTTCTGTTTCTTTTTTTGATAAAAAAGTTTACTAATACGGAATGAGATTACACAAGAATTTCTCCTCCAAGATGAGCTTCAAAACACAGATGGTTTCACAAGTGCCAATTGAGTTAAAAGACACAAGCAAACATCAAAAGCAACTGCTGCTGTTTGCCGCTTTGCTTAAAAAGAAGGAAGGAATCAATCACGGTTGTATAGTTTCAGATTTGCATCGAGTACTATACATTGTTCAGTTACAAAATGACTGATACTCTTTTTAGTCCCAGTTTCATCTCCTCAGCTGAGATCTCCATTTCTCCCAAGTATTCAATTTTAAATTCCAATATGTAACTAGTAGCACCTTGTGTTTCGCACCAAAGAAGAACATCCACAAACCTGCCAAATGCAAAGCAAAATCTTGGGTTAGGTTCGTTTTGGAGAAATTAGTGAATATCGATATTGGAATCTGAGCAGATGTCTCATGGATTTGTTGTCTATTGGCAGGTAGGTTCTTCACCATCTGCCTCTCCTGCAACAAACTCAGAGGAGAGTCTTAATAGATAATGGAGGTGTTTGGTCAGAACAATCTCGTTTCACAGTGACCAAATTGAGAAAAAGAAAAGACTACAGTGCAAGTGCAGTTAACAAGATTCTGCAAAAAGATAAACACAGCAAGTTTATTTGCATCATCTACAGAGTACTTATGGATGCCTTTACGCTCAATAAAAGTTGCCTCTTGTGGATTTCACCAAAATTTCTGTAGATAACATTGCAGTTTTATTGAAAATATTTAAAAGAATGATGTCACTGCTGATGTGTTGGTGCTTCATATCAAATCACATAATAATGAGTAGCCGGCCTTGGAGGAATTGTGCTGTTATATCTGAGCTTAACATATTGACAAATAGCAACAGATGGTGGACAATCAGAAGACTTTTAAAATAACATACTCTCAAACCAGTATGTCTGCACAGTTTAAGACAATGCCCGATCCATTTTAACATTCTTTTAGCAAGTTCACTTTAAAAAAAAAGGCTATTGCCATGGTCTCCAAAAGAGTCGGAGCAACAATTGATAGAAAACTATTCTTATTAAGAGTTGGGGCATCCTTTTGATGGCAACTTTTCTAATTATAGTTACAGAAAAGGAGGTACTTCTTTTTAAGCTAATTAAGAGTTACTATGCCTGGCACTGACATCCTTTGATATCAATGGAAATAAGCTATTCTAAGTTAATTTGAACACCCTTGCCTCACAAACACCATAATGTATAATTAGAATGCAATTTTCTAATTTCACTGTTTCATGCTTAATATGAATATTTATTTTGGTTTTCTACTGGCTGCTTTAACTACAATCCCAACTCTATTCAGGATTGAACAAGATATGACTTATTTGAAATGAAATGAATGGAAATTATATATATATATATATATATATATATTATATATATATATATATATATATATATATATATATATATATATATATATATATATATATATATATATATATATATATATATATATATATATATATATATATATATATATATATATATATATATATATATATATATATATATATATATATATATATATATATATATATATATATATATATATATATATATATATATATATATATATATATATATATATATATATATATATATATATATATATATATATATATATATATATATATATATATATATATATATATATATATATATATATATATATATATATATATATATATATATATATATATATATATATATATATATATATATATATATATATATATATATATATATATATATATATATATATATATATATATATATATATATATATATATATATATATATATATATATATATATATATATATATATATATATATATATATATATATATATATATATATATATATATATATATATATATATATATATATATATATATATATATATATATATATATATATATATATATATATATATATATATATATATATATATATATATATATATATATATATATATATATATATATATATATATATATATATATATATATATATATATATATATATATATATATATATATATATATATATATATATATATATATATATATATATATATATATATATATATATATATATATATATATATATATATATATATATATATATATATATATATATATATATATATATATATATATATATATATATATATATATATATATATATATATATATATATATATATATATATATATATATATATATATATATATATATATATATATATATATATATATATATATATATATATATATATATATATATATATATATATATATATATATATATATATATATATATATATATATATATATATATATATATATATATATATATATATATATATATATATGGGATAGATCTTACCTCTCTATTATCCCCTTAAACAAACCAAAATGATTTAAGTTTTTCTATTTGGAATCGTCTTACGTCTAATTCCTATTACTTTAGCTGTTTCGCAGGATTATTCGTCATTCAAATCTTTGAGAATGCAGGATCAATGATCTCGCCAATCACAGCTGCTTTCTACTCCACCTCCAACCCAACCAACTCCATTTATGAGGATCATATTGTCACGAACGGTCGTCGCACATCCGCAACAACTCCGTTCAACGAACCGTTCGTCTCTCTCACCTACATGTACAGCTGCTTAGCAGCATGTTTTATCTTGGTTTTAAGTCCTTTTGCTTGTAAAAATGTAAGTTTGAAGAAGTTGCAGTGCTACAGTGCGACTGCTCACCGAACCGAGCAAAACAGCTCAAAACGGCTCCATTTTCGCATGGCACGGGCTGATTTCTGCAGCCCGCTGTTGCAGCCAAAACGTCAGCCATCTCAACCCCTTGGAACCACCCGGGTGGCACCATGGAGGATGGGGCTTCGGTATAGTATCGGGCGTTGAACACTCTTTTGTAAGTTCGCACGTTACCTTGGTGGGAACTTATTGTCGCGCTCGGCACTCGGTGAGCAGCTGTTTGTGGACTTGCAGCTGTTCGTTCGACCTTCTAAAGTCCTTGTTTTCCCCCTCTCCCTCTTTTCTCTTGTGCACGCAAGATGCTCACTGAATTGCTTGTAAAGCTTCTCCTTTTCGCGAGACGTCGGGACTTGTCTGTTGCTCGTTCTTCGAACTAATCAACTTTCTCTTTTACAGGTCCTTCGGGACCTGCGAGAGGCTGCAAGTGGGCTGGTCTTTGCGGATGCAAATTGCAAGGGCGAAGCGTGACTTAGGCAACGCAAGCTAAGTTCGCGTCTTTGCCGCAAGGGTGCCGCACAACTTAGGCAATGCAAGCTAAGTTCACATCTTTGCCGCAAGGGTGCCTCACGCCTTAGGCAATTCCAACTAAGGTAGTGACATTGTGGTATCAGAGCGGGCAAGCACTTCGAGCGAGCAGCGAAAGAACTTCGCAACTTTGCCATGGCAAAGCATCGTGGCGAATCAAGCAAGACGGGGCAAGCCGGAACCTTGCCCCAAGCAGCCGCAGGTAGGCTGCAAGTGCACATTCACTCTCATGTTGTTGGAGCCGCTCAGAAGGAGCGCGACAGCGAACATAACGAGTGAGAAGTTGGTTACTCTCCGCGAGCGGAGGAGGCACAATCTGGAGCGCCAGCCGGGAAAAAGAATCATAAGGGGAGACTCACAACAGCGGAAACCCGCTTAGATATTCTCGAAGCGAGCTTGGAGGAACTCTACCAAGGCCAACGAAGGCTTGTCGAGGTAGAGAGCTCGTAAGAAGCGGAGTCCAGGATCGACAAGGTTGAGGCCCTAGTCGACCGATTGTTAGATGACACCAAAGACTCCGTGCAACACCTGCAGGAAATTGTGGCGGAACTCACTTCAAGGGTGACCATGCTCACAAGAGCGCTAAATGCGGGAGGAAGCAACACTCGCGTTGCGCCACCACAAAACTTAAGGACACCCGAGCCTCATAGTTATGGAGGGGCCAGAGATGCCAAAGAGCTCGAGAATTTCCTGTTCGACATGGAACAATACTTTTGAGCTACGAGGCCTGATTTCGAAAAAACCAAAGTTTCCACAGCAACCATGTATCTGAACGGAGATGCAAAACTTTGGTGGCGAACCCATTGAGAGGAGATCCAACAAGGTCGGTGTCGAGTTGAGAACTCAGTTCCTACAGGAGAACACTGAGTTCGTCGCAAGAAGGAAGTTGAGACAACTCTGCCAAAATACATACATCTGAGACTATGTGAAGTAATTTTCTGCGCTAATGCTAGACATACAGGACATGTCCGAGAAGGAGAAGCTGTTCAACTTCCTTGATGGTTTGAAGCCTTGGGCTCAACAAGAACTATATCGAAGGAATGTCGCCGATGTGGTCGGGGCAATTGCTGCTGCAGAAAGACTCACCGACTTTGTTTCCTCCAAAGACCTGGGAAGAAGGAAACAATCTTCAAGCAATCGCCCTCCAAAATATTCTCGAGGGAAGGAGCTCGGGAGCGAACAAAAGAAGAAAAGTTCCCATAAAGGGCCAAGCCCAAAAGGCAAGGCCCCGAAACCCGGCGGATGCTTCTTGTGCGAAGGGCCGCACATGGTGAGGGAGTACCCACAAAAATAGACACTCAATGCTTTAACAACTTCCATTCATCCCCCCAAATCGGACAACGGCAAGGCTGTCGCTCTTAGTTTGAGTAGTTCTGAATCCAGCAACGACGACGAGGAGTCATAAGGACCCCGGATTGGAGCAATGCGTTTGTTAAATGTCATGCGGGGTCAAGTGGGGGAGAACACGAAGACAAGACTACAAAAAGCAGGAAGTGGTGAGCTAATTTAAGTAGACATTAAGCTCAACGGCCAAACAACCCGTGCAATGGTGGACACGGGCACTACCCACAACTTCATTGCCGATCGAGAAACAAAGCGACTTGATCTGATCTTGGAGAAGAGCCCAAGTCGGATGAAGGCGGTGAACTCGGAGGCTAAGCAAATCTCCGGGTTGGCAAAGGGAGTTCCCATCAGGATCGGAACATGGAGCGGGAGCACGAACATGATGGCGGTGCCATTGGACGACTTCCAAGTAATCATTGGAATGAAATTTATGCACGCAGCAAAGTTGGTGCCAATGCCGTTCCTAAACTCCTTATGCGTGATGGGAGGTAATGACCCCTGTGTGGTTCTCGTCTCTCGGAGAGGAACCAAGGAACCCCAATAAATATCGACACTACAATTGAAGAAAGGGGTGCGGAAAGGTGAATTAACATTCGTGGCTGCTATGAAGCTAGAGCCACTCGACGAGAAAGCCATTCATGAACCTACTATGGTGACAAACGTCCTGAAAGAGTTCACAGACGTTATGCCACCTGAGTTGCCGAAAAATCTTCTGCCACGCAGAGGCGTGGATTATCACATCGAGCTAGAGCTAGGAGTGAAGCCTCCAACAAGACCACCCTACCGCATGCCCCCGCCAGAGTTGGCCGAGCTCAAAAAGCAGTTAGGTGAACTGCTAAGCGGTGGTCTCATCCGCAGTTCCAAGGCATCATTCGGAGCTCCAGTCCTCTTTCAGAAGAAACAAGATGGGGGCATCCGACTATGCGTTGATTACCGAGCCCTTAATAAAGTGATGGTAAAGAACAAGTATCCCATCCCGCTCATTACGAACTTGTTCGACCAACTGGGCAAAGCCAAGTATTTTTCAAAAATCGACCTTCGGTAAGGGTATTGGCAGGTGCGCATTGCTGAAGGCAACGAAGCGAAGACTACCTGTGTGACCAGGTATGGAGCGTTTGAGTTCTTGGTGATGCCTTTCGGCTTAACCAACGCTCTGGCCACGTTCTGCACTCTCATGAACCAGCTATTCAAAGAGTATTTGGATAAGTTCGTAGTCGTCTACTTGGACGATATCGTCGTCTACAGTCAAACGCTCGAGGAGCATGTCAGGCACCTTCGGACAATTTTCAAGGTTCTCAGGGAGAACACTTTGTTCGTAAAAAGGGATAAATGCTACTTCGCTCAAACAGAGATCTTATTCTTGGGGCATCGAATCGGTGATGGTTCCATTCGGATGGATAAATCAAAGGTGCAAGCGATTGCAGAATGGCGAACTCGAAAGAAGGTGCCAGAGTTGAGATCCTTCCTTAGTTTCGTCAACTACTATCGACGCTTCATAGCATGGTATTCGAAGCGTGCGACTCCACTACGGAGTTGCTGAAGGAGTAGCCTTGGAGGTGGTCTGATAAATGTGAAGTTGCATTCCAAGATCTGAAGGCTGCTGTTTTGGAAGAACTAGTGTTCAAATTGCCGGACTATGGGAAGCCCTTCGAAGTCCATACAGATGCTTTTGACCTCGCTATTGGGGAAGTACTCATGCAGGAGGGTCATCCGGTGGCCTACGAGAGCCGCAAAGCTCAACGAGACCGAGCGGCTATATCTAGTGCACGAGGAGATGACAGCGGTGATCTACTGTCTACGAGTTTGGTGACACTATCTTCTCGGATCGCGATTTGTGCTAAGGACAGATAACATCGCTCTGAGCTATTTCCAAATTCAGAAGAAACTCTCCCCAAAACAAGCACGGTGGCAGGATTTCCTGGCTGAATTTGATATGACAATGGAGTACAAGCCTGAAAAGGCAAATGTCATGGCCGATGCAGTGAGTCGGAAAGTGGAGCGTGTGAATGCCATACAATTGGAGGGCAGAGGCCAAGCAAGTTAGTTGCACTCTAACTTCCTTTCCAGGATCAGGGATAGAATGTACAGTGATCCCCAGACAGTAACCCTGATGCAGCTCATTAAAGAAGGCAAGGCACGACAGTTTTGGGTCCAGGAGAGACTTGTCTACACAAAAGGAAATAGGGTTTATGTCCCTCGAGTGGAATAATTTGAGATGTGAACTCTTGAGAGAGTGTCACGATTCCCTTTGGGCTGGACATCCGGGCATTCACAGAACCTTGGCTCTCGTGGAGAGGGCCTTCTACTGGCCGAAGATGGAGACTGATGTGGAGGAATATGTTCGAACGTGCCTCGTTTGCCAACAAAACAAGGTGGAGCAGCGGAAGCCGGTGAGACTTTTGGAGCCGTTGCTCGTACCAGAAAGGCCGTGGGAGAGCATTTCCTTAGGACTTCATATACAGCTTGCCATTAGTAGGGAGACTTGGATCGATACTCGTGGTGGTCGATCGATTTTCTAAGTTTGCAACTTTCATTGCTACTCCCCTATACTGTTCAGCAGAGGAGGCAGCCAAGCTGATGATGAAGGATGTGGTGAAGTATTGGGGAGTCCCGTACAATATCATCAGTAATCGAGACGCTCGGTTCCTAGGACGATTCTGGATCGAGCTATTCAAATTATTGGGGTCGAAGTTATACTTCTCCACAAGCCTCCACCCCCAGACGGATGGCGAAACAGAAAGGATAAACTCGCTTCTAGAGTAATATCTTCGGCACTATGTGAGTGCCAACCAACGAGATTGGGTGAAGCTGTTGGACATTGCCCAATTCTCCTACAACTTGCAGCGGAGCTCTGCGTCCAACAAGAGCTCCTTCGAGATCATTACAGGACAACAACATGTCAACTCCTCACACCATAGGTGATCGGGTATACTGAGAGTAGTCCGTCAGCCTACCACTTCACAAAAGAGTAGCATCGAAATGCAGATATTGCGCGAGCTTACTTAGAGAAGGTGGCAAAAAGGATGAAGAAGTGAGCAGATTTGGGAAGGTGACCACAAGAGTTCAAGGTCGGCGATTTGGTGTTGGTAAAGCTCCAACCAGCATCACTCCAATTCTTTAGGAACAAAGTATACAAAAGATTGGTGCGCAAGTATGAAGGGCTCTTCCCAATTATCAGCAGGGTGAGCAACGTCTCTTACAAGTTGCAGCTGCCGGCTTGGTTCAAAATTCACAATGTTCTTCACGTCAGCAACCTAAAAGCCTACCACCTGGATCCGCAAAATGATTTCCGAAGTGTTCCAACTCGCCTACCCCCAACCAAAGTCTCTTACGAGAAGCAAGTTGAAACCATTTTAGCAGATCGCAAGATAAAGCTACCCAATGGAGCTGAGCAGACCGAGTACTTGGTGAAGTGGCGAAAGCTTCCCCGAACTGAAGCCAGTTGAGAGCCCGAAGATGCCCTGCGACATAAAGAAACAATTATCAACAACTACCAACAAACGTCGACGAGGGCGTCGACAGTTTAAGTGGGGAAGAATGTCACGAAAAGTCGTTGCGCATCCACAACAACTCCGTTCAACGAACCATTCGTCGCTCTCACCTACATGTACAGCTGCTTGGCAGCATGTTTTGTCTTGGTTTTAAGTCCTTTTGCTTGTAAAAATGTAAGTTCGAACAAGTTGCAGTGCTACAGTACGACCGCTCACCAAACCGAGCAAAACAACCCAAAAACAGCCCAAAACGACTTCGTTTTCGTGTGCCACGGGCTGATTTCTGCAACCCGCTGCTGCAGCCAAAACATCAGCCATCTCAGCCCCTTGGAACCACCCGAGTGGCACCATGGGGGATGGGGCTTCGGTATAGTACCGGGCATTGAACACTCTTTCGCAAGTTTGCACGTTACCTTGACGGGAACTTGTTGTCGCGCCTGGCACTCGGTGAGCAGCTGTTTGTGGACTTGCAGCTATTCGTTCAATCTTCTAAAGTCCTTGTTTTCCCCCTCTCCCTCTTTTCTCTTGTGCACGCAAGGTGCTCGCTGAATTGCTTGTAAAGCTTCTCCTTTTCGCGAGACATCGGAACTTGTCCGTCGCTCGTTCTTCGAACTAATCAACTTTCTCTTTTACAGGTCCTTCGGGACCTGCGAGAGGTTGTAAGTGGGCTGATCTTTCGGACGCAAATCACAAGGGCGAAGTGCGACTTAGGCAATGCAAGCTAAGTTCGCGTTTTTGCCGCAAAGGTGCCGCACAACTTAGGCAACGCAAGCTAAGTTCACATCTTTGTCGCAAGGGTGCCTCACGCCTTAGGCAATTCCAGTTAAGGTCGTGACAATATGGCATAAACAAGCTAGACAAATATTTCTTCAAGTCCAACTTTTTTGTTAATCTATGATATATAAGACCATTTATGACAAACTCAGAACTTCTGAATTTCAAAGTTGAAGCAATATTGGAGTAAACTTTTCAAATTTAAAGCATTAAATTTATGTATGCTTGGCATGGTGCATGTGTGCATGTGTGTCTAATAAGCCTAGAGATAATGCCTGGCTTGTTGATGGCATGAACCTGAACAAAGCGAACACAACATGCATGATACATTGGCCAGCAATCCTTGGTCTGGTGTAACTAGGACCAGCGACGTCCGTAAGTCATAAATGATATGCATAATATGTAGAAGGCATAATTCAAGAACACCAAAAGCATACCTTGTATGAGAACGTTTTTCTTCTTTCAGATGGGCCCCTCTCCCTCGCTATATAACATCTAGAATAGCAAGTTCTGTACACAAAAATAAGAAGTCTTTACTCTTCAAGACAGAATCGAACACAACCAACATTAACCATCGTTCTCATCCTTGTTTGCATTCTTTGTACTGGCAGCATTTGGTGCTTTCCTTCTGTTGATTTGGATCTGGTGGATGTATTCGGCAATTATGACATGAAAACCTGGAGCAGGCTTGCCAGAAGAATATACTCTAAAGCCTTCCCTACTGAAAACTTGTGAGAGATGGTTCTGAGCCTTTTGAATGTGCAGTGTGCAGAAAGGAGGCACTGCAGCTTGGAGAACTGGCTTCCCGCAAGTTTGTCCACTGCTGATATCCAAAGGAGAAATATAATTCATAGGAGTTTAACATAACAATAAGTCCTCAATCAACAGCAGTAAGAGTAACATATAGTTCAATTGCATCCAATATGCAAAAGGAGTAGAGAATTGAACCAACAACCAGTAGCATGGATCTAAGAGTAACATCCAGTATTCGATCCTCCTATGTTTCTTGTTCAAGGGACCAGCGCCTGGCTCCTTGTCTAAGAAATTACAAGTTGAAGCCCTAGTCAACAATCCACTAAAAGAAGATTATTTCAATTAAAATTGCTTTCTTAGATAACATTTTCAGAAAATATAATAAAAAAAGTGGCGTGGCGACGCATGCCCAACAGATGGCAACAATCAGTACAACAAGGAGGCCTGAGTTAATAGCTCCGAATATCTGCTATTGATAATAACCAGTATGCAGCGTATAAACCAAACAATAGTGTTAAGCTTGTTCAGGTAGGCGTCGTTAACCACAGGCCACAAGCTAAATTCACTTCGTTTGTTGAGGAAAACTCCATATTGCAACCTTTCATGGCTCTGAATCACTTCAAAAGATCATATTTTAAAGCGTCTGATAATTCTACAATAACGAAAACATCTGATGATTGCACAAGCACAACACCAACAAGAAGCAGCAGTAACGGAAGTGAAGGGGAATCCATACCTGCAGGTCTCGTAGGTACAAGGCTTGTAAAGCGTCTGCCGGTCATCGCAGAGTATGTGACCATGGCAGTAACTCGTCAGGGGCATCGCCATCGACATACACTCGGAAATGCGGCAAAAACCCTTCTTTGCAACCCCGTCATCATTCTCCCCGCTCCCCTCGGCCAGCGCGGCCGCCGCCGCTGTGTCGAGTCTGTCCACCTCGAGGGGGCTCACGCCGATGCTCCAGTAGTACTCGCGGACCTTGGACCGGACCTCCTCCACGAGCGCCCAATAGTGCTCCCTGTAGTGCCTGGCGAGCTGCTTCACCCGGCGGGAGCGGCGGCGAAGCACCTCCTCCCGGGAGAGGAGCTCCGCCGCAAGCAGCACCGCATCCTCCGCCGCACCGGTGATGGGCGGGATCGGATCGGTGTCGGCGGGGCGGAGGAGGAGGAGGAGAGGAGGGGGAGAAGGAGGCGGGGGGGCCGTCGCCATTTGCTTTGCCCGCGCGGCTCGCTCTCGTTACACTGGGTATATAGAGCGTGCTGTGTGTGAGTGCAGCTCGAGAGAGGGTAGGGCTTCGATCGATTTGGGCCGTAATTATGGGCAAATTTCAATTAATGGGCCGACTCTACTTGGTTAATTTATGGGCCGTAATTATGGGCCATTTTCAATTAATGGCCGACTCATCATGTCCTCAAGTCAGCGAACATGATGGACGGCTGAGATGAGAGATATATGGCTTTGAAAACGTGTAAAGTGCAGCACGAAAGAGAGTAAAGCTTTTCACTAAAGAGCAATTTGAGCCGTAATTAATGTGCCGAGAAAGTGCAGTACGAGAGAGGGTTAGGCTTCAGTAAAGCAGTCTGGGCCGTAATTAATTAATAGGGCGAGAGGCCACTTAGTTGCTTTATGTGTAAGTATGTGCTCAAGTTGATGAGTATGATGGACGGCTGACATTAGAGATGCAGATCTTTGCCCCTCTTTACGCAACGAAAGAGGCATATGTGATTTGCGGCCGCGCGTGGGAAGCGGGAAGAGCGAGGGCGGCAGCATGCTCCTGATCCGATCTCTCCGCTCACGCCGCCGCTGCCGTCGAGCCCGACAAGACCATCGGAGACCGCCCCAGGAACGACTGCAGCATGGACAAGATCAGATCCATCGACGACCCTCCCCGTCCTCGACCTCCTCTCCCGCAATGTGCTCACTTTTCCTCGCCCTTCTCGTTTCTCTCTACGATTTCCTAGTTTCTTTGATGATACAATGTTCAGTTCCGTAATGCCTTAATCGAGCTCTAGCTGTTCTTCTATCGGATAAATCTGGAATCTCGAAGTGTACGTAGCGATTGTTATTTACCTTGTGGAATTGTTTTCAAGAACCAAAATTTCATTTTTAAGCATGCATAAACCTAATTTGATCTGGAAGATGTTTATCGTTTCAATTTGTCTTACATGTCTTACATGAAGAAAACTAGCATAATTTGAAAGAACAATTGTATAATACGTTCTGACTCAGTTAAAGAAGTGCAAATATCTTCTCAAAATAGCTTGTCTTGACTTTTCTACTAGATTTATTATTGAGGCCGAACTTGGCATCATTCTCCATAAGGTGGTTCAAGATACATGGGAAAAAAAATTTTGAGTCAGAATTAGAAAGATGATTATAGACCTATTACAGAATATTAAAGTTGCTCCTTTTATCAACTGTAATCTTTCAGGAAGAAGGACATGCAACTTATAATAAATACCTGTTTTGTTTGTTCACAATGGAAAATTGATTACACAAGCATCAACATTTTGTAAGGTTTGCATGGTGTTCAGATCATCGGAGTTTAGATAATATTAATTTTTCAGTATGTTTACGACAATACCATAGTCAAATGAGTCCATCTGCATCCTGTCAACTTTAGTTAATCTGAATTGCCACTAGACCTATCAATAATCTGGAACTGTAAGAATGGAATCTAATACATTTATCATTCATAATTTTCTTATGTGCGTAAAGAAGGGAAGATGAAACAAATTGTAATATTCAACTAAAGGAAACCAAAGTTTTAAAATCATATATGCCATGCTACTGTCTGAGAAGTATTAGAGGCAGCTGTCTCTCTCGACTCACATCTGTTGATCTGCTCATTTTCCTTACCTCTCAGCTTGCATGGATGTAACTGGTGGCATATTAAGTTGTATGCCAAACAATAATCTTATCCTGGTTAGATATATTACTGACCATAACAAAATTGGAGGAAGAAGGAAAATGCTTATAACTGATACATACCACATGCCTTTAAAGGAGATTTTTTACAATAAAACATAGATTCAGGAAGATCTATTAGTTTGTTTGAGGAGATTATGATACCATGCAAGCAAAAGCCAGTACTCTAGGCATTCTGATTACTCACAATGATAATTCATTTATACTACAGGAATTTGATAGTGAAAAAGTCCTATATGCATCAATTTTTATTGATCACTAGAAATTCAGGGGGACCAGAAATATACTTGTTCTTTGTTGACTTAGCCGATACTCTTATTAACCAATTCCTCGATGATTAAATTGATAAAAAAATGGTACAAACTGCAGGTTTTATGCAGGAAACAATTTACATAAAACAATATCCTGTTTTTAGCATATTTTTCCCACTTACAAATAGATATTAGTTGATAAGGAGTCTGTGAACTTTATTGGCTAGTGTATTATTTGAGCCTCTTTCATTGCAATCTGTCAGATAATTTCATTTTTAACTTCTTTTAGGAGTGTTAATTCCTAATTATACTTGGAGTCTCATTTAGGTTCTATATTGGCTGCAAAGAAAGATAAATACATAGGAACAAGATTACATGGTAAGGAAGATAAAATTCTTAGGAAAAGTTTTCTTCCTAGTAGAATAAGAAAAAGTGAGGAGAAATAACAAAATAAGTTGATAATACATGGGAAAAAATTTGTTATGCTTGGCTTCCTATCATTTTCTCTTGCTAATGCTTCTGTAGAATGTTTTTAGAAACTATTTAGTGAATTGTCTCAATTACTTTGGATGAGACAATTTGTGTTTTAGAGTCTACTGTGATTTGCCAAGTTAGACGAGACATTATAGGCTGATCACATATTTTAAATTTTCTCTTATGGCATAAATTTTTGCTGTCCTTATTCAAGGTAAGCATTTACGGTTCTCCCGAGGCATGTGCATTGGGATCTAAATGACCGTAATGTAAATTGGGATCAGCAGTTGACTGTTTGCCACTTGGTGAACAGTTATTGGTTGATCAAAATGTAATGCTCGTAATATACAACAACCTGCTGTGTCTCTGTGGCAGCAACTCTCAACCTAGGACTCATTTTAGCACTTTGTTTACATGTTTGTTTGCCGCTAGTAAACAATGAGTTCCAGAATAAATTGGTGAAACATTCACTTGTGTAATGTATTGTTATAATATCTTATGACTAAATAATTGATAACTATGGCTATTGACCACTATATTGTCCAAATTATTTAAACTAGTATTATCCAAGGTGGATGTTTTAGAGATGAAGTAGAAGGAAGGCAATCCCTGCAAAGGAGACGTGTTGCTATTGAAGTCTCAAAAGTCAGCTAAATCTTATAGAAAAGAAAACTGGCATCAACACGGCATGGTCCTGAAAAATATGCAACAGCACTTAAAGAAGAAAATATAGTCCAAAGAACCCAGTGGATTTTCCTGCGGTGACATATTCCAGCTTCAACAAAAGCATATGTGGTGAAAGTAGAATCTCAGTGGAAGCAATGTCAGAAACATGGCTGCTGCAAAGAGCAGTTCAAAAGAGAGCCAAATTCCAAGAAACAGGAACAAACCAAACTCCCCATGTTGAATATCTCCTACAGCAGCAAAACATGCCCTTTTCCAAGAGCAAAACTAGTGAAGGAACACAGCCTCCACAAATATCCGGCAACCAGAATCATTACTATCAGTATTCCCACAGCTGGTTTGATCCTATTTAACTTTTAAATATTTGATGCATAAATATATGACAGGACAGAGACTGCACATATGTTCTATCTGCACATTATTTCTCATTTATGTTTTCAGGATTAGAAATAAAAAGTTACAAAAGATTCTATGTGATACATACAATATTACAGATTTCACATCTGCCGCATATACAGCACTGTTCCTGGCCCGATATCATCGGTGTCGTTGATCTGAGGATTGTCATCCAGAATGAAGATATTGTTGCACTTTACACTGATCGTTTGAAGTGTCTCACCTTCCTCTGCCGCATAAAACTCATCGCACTGGCTGTGCTCCCTCAGGTAGCGAGCATCACCCGTCGTCGCAACGAAGATGGCTTGCAAGATGAAAAGGGCAGGCAGCAATCTCACCACAGCCTTCATTGCTTGCAGGATTGTTTGGATCAATGAAGACTTGAAAATTTTAGCCCTGGTGTATATGTGTGGAAGATTGGCCAAATGGGGATTTGTTCGTATGTCAAACTCAAAGGTTTGCATGTCAGGAGTTGACATTGCTGAGCAGGACCCATCTAGGTTTTGTTGGTCATCCTTATCAAGAAGCAAAAGCAAATAGACCTTCTGAGTTTGATATGTGTAGCAAGCTTCACCAACCAACAGCACTACTTTTCTGCACTTTTAAGGCTATCCATGAGAGGTACATATCAGAATATCTTAACACTGTTGGGAAGTTTAAATACCATGCATTAAAAGTGTGACGATTATCTTATTGTGTGCTTCCCTTCTTGGATCCTGGTGCAGGGTTTAAAATGGAATAATAGATAGGACATGATCCTGCAGTGAAACCATATCCTTTATTTAAACTCTGGAATTATAGTTGGTTGTACTACCTAATAGTGATGCCATCTACTAAATCTCTTTTGTTTTACCTTTAATAAATGTGTTAGGTTGCACAAACCTAATAGATACATGTAATGGATGTATAGCATTAGAAATTTGGGTGGTGTACCAGACAAAAGGTAGACGAAACAAATTATTTTGCAGTTGTCTTTATCATTGCAAAACTTTTATATAAATTCTGCCTGCATTTGTTTGAACAGGCTTTTTTAATGGCTACACCAGTTATGATGAAGGTGACACTTGAGAATGCATTGGGGACGTCTAGTAATCTTCTTTGATGCTGGAGAAAACCAAAGAAAGGAAGTCACAATGACCTAAAAAAGAAAGATCAGAAGAAAGGTATAGATAGGATCATGGTGGCTTCATCCACTGTTATACTGTGGGTAGATTGCAAGTTGGATACCAGAGTTGACTTATTTGGTGATGGTAGAACAACCATTTTGCACTCATGGGATGACGAGAGCTGAACCCTTCTTTTATGATGCCCCCCACAGATGCTAGAACCCTTCTTTTTCTTATTTCTAAACTCAAAATACCTACTGTTAGCCATGACTGATTAGTAAGTAACTTTAAGAGTTTTTGGGATGGATTTAACGAGAAGAGTATGTATATTCATGGAGGATGGGTCTCGATATTTTGAAGAATTTTCTTTCAAAGAGTTTACATGTATATTTTTGCAAACTTGAGAATAACATATATATATATATATATATATATATATATATATATGTATAGTTAGCATTTCGATTATACTCAAAATTTATATTAACATATTCTAAAAGTCATTATGATGTTAAAAATTCGATTTTTATTTTATATGTTTATGTATTTCTTTATACAAACTAATGGCAATTTTAATTTGGGGTTTCTAGGGGGATATCATGCCAATATATATATATATATAAGGATGACATCAGCACAGTAGCTTGCTTAAAATGGAACCATAATCTTAAAGGATGATGGCAGAATCACATCCACACATCTCTAACAATTTCCAAGTAAATGGCATCGGATCTTTGAACGACAGTCTCAGGAACATATACTATTAATCTTGAAATAACAGTCCACGCCCATGAAACCAGTCTCAGCGTCACGCGTCTTGCTGTGATCCGAAGTACTCCATATACTCTCGGTAAGCCTCCCTCAAGATTCAACACGAGTAAAGCTTTGATGTAACCGCCATCTTCCAGAAAACATGGCAGAAGGCAAGTCCGTCTATGAAATCATCTTCTCCTCATCTTCCACCTGCTGCTGTTTCTTGATCACTGTTCTTGCCTTCCCTTTGGTGCATTTCTATTCTGTTTCTTTTTCGCTAGTTGCGGTGGAGTGTCTGTTTGTTCTCTGCTTAATCGATCGATTGCTGTTATGTGTGTTGCAGGACAAGAATGGAAATGATGTGAGCCTGAGTGTTTACAATGGAAAGGTTCTTCTTATTGTGAATGTTGCTTCCAAGTGGTACTCACGTCAACTTGCCATCGATCTTTTTCTTGTTACAGGTTTCTGTTATGCAATGTTAGAGATTGTTTTGTGGATTTGATCTTTTTGCTTGCTTATGCAATGTTTTGCTGTATCGGTTAAAGTGTGGTCACCAAATGATGTGATGGTTCCTGGCATGGCCAAAACAATGTTATCCAAAGGTTTATATATATATATATATATATATATATATATATATATATATATATATATATATATATATATATATATATATATATATATATATATATATATGTTAAAAAAGATACGTTTAATAGTTGTTGGCCATATAAATTTCATGTAAAACTTTTGTTGATCATGCTTCTTTCCTGTAATTGATGAAAGAGTTAGCCATCCCCTTTTTTCTTTGTTACTTCCCACCATATCCACTTATGATCAACATCTATTCCACCTTTTTCTTTTCATTTATATCTTTTTTAGGTTTCCATTCTCTTTTCACTCTTTATCTTTTTACTGTATCGTCTTTTGGAAGTAGCTAGATCACTCAGTATCCACCAACCTGTAGGATGCTGAGAGTATCTACAAGCCGTACCTGCACTCCTGCTGCAAAGAGTATGAAGTCGTGTGTGAGCTAAATGAATACAGAAAGCAGTGCAACCATTCTACTACTTGCTAATTGACTAAATTATGTGAACATGGAACAAGAGGGTTTGATGACACACTTTTCAGTACTCGATACACTTTCTTTCTTCACTTTGCAGCTGAGTGACCAATTCAGACTGCCTAACTGTCCTTTGACAAGAAGAAGTTGCTTAGCTGTTTAACTTCCATCTCATGCTTAGCTGCATGGATGACTGGGATCCCTAAATAACATGTTTTAAATGTCCTTTGGCAAGCACATGGTTTCTTTCAGGAGACCAGTAGTTACTTGAACAGCTAGCTGCCTGCTTGCAACAGTTCAGACTTTCCACAACTAGATCACAGAGAAGAAACTAATCACTAGCACTGTTGCTTGCAGCATCCACATCATATTTTATCATTTCCAATCTGTTCCATGAATCATCCAAACACAGCATCTTCTCAAAAGTATTCAAAGCATGAATTGCAAGGTTCATTTAACATTCATCAAAACTTCCAAGAATTTCAGCAATAAAAATATAAGCTGTATATTATCATTTTCTTTCTAATCTAAAATGAACAATTTGGGACACTCATCAACGTCTTAACTAATCAACTTCTAAATCTCTGAGCATACATCTGTTAAACTTAATGCCTGTATCATATGGGAAAAGGTATATGCCAATCTCAAGATTCCAGTCATCCACAGAAAATATGCCGAAACTTACTACACCAACAATAGACTCCATGTCATAATGTGAATGACACCTAGAGAATTGAGGAACAAGGATAGTATGGTACATGTAAGTCCAAGCAAATAATGCCAATTTGCAATTTGGAAGTCCAAGGAAAGAATTTGGTGCAAGCAAATAAGATCAATAAAACTAGTAGTTTCATTCTGCAATTTATATGTAGAGTTTGGGCATTGTATCATCAATCTCTGCAAAATTTGTCATGCTTGCGGCAGCATGAGGTGCACTATTGTCTGGAGGATGTCACAGACAACATTCTTTGTTACAGTGAACAGGCATTTACATTGCATGTCTGTCAACTATAACCAAGAAGAGGAGCTCCAAGATGCAAACCAATCCTTACGTTTAAATGATATTCAATACTAAGACTATGAACATGCAAAAGAATAATTTATTCATATACACTATCATACATGGAATACTAGAAACATAATTCTTTACAGTAATGCGGATCAGACATGTTATCAATCTGTTATCACACCTCAGAACATCAATGTTTTTCTCCTACACCTCTCTTCTTCTTTGATGCCTCCAGTCCCATTACTGGTATGTGACTCCAACAAGAAACTCTACTCTCCCACAAAGTCACAGATGCATCTGATGACATTGAGCAGGAAAGCATCAGGCATAGTCACTCTACCAAACATGGGCTCGGCATTAAAATCCGACCAATTAATTCTTCCAGTCATCAAAAGAACTCATAAAAATGCAGTCTCTATTTCTTGCATAATCTGAGAGTAAAAGCCACTGCTTGGGCCCAATACCTCAGTCTTGCTTTAACTTCATCAGGATCGTCTCCTGGCAGCATCAGAAGTGAAAACTAAATTAAATTTCGCGCATTAGCAACTAGATCAAATTCACCAAGCAACCTTTTGAACCTAAAAAATATCAGATATTATACAAATTCAAGGAAAGCTTTTGATAATGCTGTAAAAAGGAAAACTCAAAAATTAACCTCCTCCATTTATTCACGGAAACGTATTGGGGGATAAAACTTGGTGTTTTCTTGGTATTTGACCTTCCAAAGATTTATGAAGTAATACGCGGAAGAATCCGTTCGGATAAATCTTTTTTTCTTGAAAGATCAAATCAAAGGAAGGACGTTCCGAATCGTAAGTCAAGAAACAAAAATCGAATCTTTGGCTCACTTCTGCAACTAACGAAACTAGTCCTTCGCAAGAGTAGAAAAGAGAGGGTACAAGGCAAACACGTTTACCTGGGCTGGAGAACTTCCAGTTGGCGATGGGAGGAGACGGCGGCAACGCGGACAGATCTAGGGACTCGCTAGAGGATGAGCGGTCGATGGACCGGTTCTGCTGCTGCTTCTCGTCCAAGAACCTCTGGCTCATCGAGTAGCAGAGCTCCAGCGCTGGAAGAGTGTTGCACAGATCGGGGATCTCCTCATAGCTGAACCCGAACCCAAGGTCGAGGCACCCCTTGAGCTCCTCCAGATCGTCGTCCGTCAGGCTCTTCGTCCTCGCGACGCCATTCGTCGCCTGCTCCCCGCCGCCCTTCGCGTCCACGTACCCCTCCAGCATCACCTCGCCGCTCTTCCGCGGCCACGGCTCTTCGTCCCTCCATCCCCTCCATTGGATCTCCTCCTCCTCCTCCTCCTCCTCCGAGTCTTCCTCCCTCATCTCCCTAGGGTTAGGGCTCGAGGAGATCGAAAGAGGCGAATCTGAGCTTCCCATGTCGCTTCGCTCTCTTCTTGGATTCTCTTGATGTGTTGGGTCTTTTAAACGGGTCTCTCTCTCTCTCTCTCTCATGTGGACACGGTGGATGGGTGCATGAATGATGATCGTGATGATTGATCATGATTAGACATGGCATGTAGTGGATAGGCAGCTTCTTTTTATTTTCCGACTCGATTCTTGGTTTATTTGTCTCCCCTGCCTTACCTGTTATTGGCTGTAACGGCGCTGTAACGCCAGTTGTTCCTCCAATGATAAGAAAGGTATTAGCGAGGGAGGCCCACGACGCCATTAGAAGAAAGTATTCATCGCACCTGGATCTCGTGTTAGGTGTCGTAACGCTAGGCGGACCAAGTGGGCCGGGTGCGCGTTGCGTGCGTGGCACGGAACGAACGAGTGACGCGGCGGGGCCGGAGGTGGGCCCGGCCACGTGTGTGCCTCTTGCCCGGACCTCACGCAACCGCTCGGCAGGCGGGCGAGACGGGTGTTGGGCGAGCAAACGTTTTGCCACGTCACTCGCGCCGTCGTCTCTCTGTTGCTGACGGCGACACGTGACGCACGAAAAATTCGAGGACTTGATGGCTGGCACAACCGTGCTAGTTAGCATGGTTGATGTGGTTGGTCACCGGCGCTCCATTTTTATTATCTATTTTAATGTTTTCGTTGAAACAAGATCTGGGTCCAAACCAAGGGCCAGGATCAGTCCCACGTGGATGAAGTCCACTTATATTGCACGCCAAGTAAAAAGCTCCTGCACCCGCAGAATAAACACTTGTTTAAATTTTTGGGAAAAAGCGGTCATCTACCACGGTTTTGATATACTTGTAGGAATTTGGATAAGTCCACATGTAACTATTTTACATTTGGATCCTTGTTTCGAAAAAAAAAATTCTTTTATATCTCTTTTCTTTTCATCGTACATATTCTTTACTTTCCATAAAGTCGTCCATGAGCATATTTTTCATCATTATTTTACATTTGGATCCACCTATTCATTTTTTTTGAACTTTTATAGGAGATTATTTCTTGCAATACAAAGTCAGTGACAATTTAGTTGTTGCATAAGATAATATGTATATAAATGGTTGATGATGATGATGTCATAAGTTATATAAATATTATGAGTAGGTTTGGGTGATTTTATGAAAAAAAACTTCAAATAATATTCTTATTTTATTTATCATCTCTAATATTCTAAATGTTACTTATTTGGTATCTTCATTTATCTCTAATATTCTAAATGTTACTTATTACTGTCACCTTTTTTTTCTTCGAGCGAGTATTATCAAATGTTTTTGAGCTGTTTTACTTCCGTGATGCTTCGTTGTTTCTGTTCTGACATAGTCATCTCCTTCCTTTTTATTTTTGTCCTTCTATTTCGATCGTATCACTTTCACTCTATTATGATTTTTTTTTTTTTCTTCATGAGGTCCGATCGTTTTTGTCATGTCGCTTCAATCATGTCCATGACGAAAGAAGAAAAAGATATTGATGACAAACAAGGGCATTTGAGATATTAAAAAACAATAAAAATGAGATCATCATTAAAATAAGCTTTAAAAATGTTTTTTTTAATGAAAATCACTTGATAAGTTTTTCATTTTCATCACTATCTTAATCGGACTTATACGTTGATAAATAAAAATACTTTTATTATTATTATTATTATTATTATTTCCTTTCTTCCTGCTCTTTATATTCTACTCCTACCAATCACGTAGTCGGAAACATTTCTCTCCATCTGCAACTGCAAAAGGAAACACATCAGTATCCCATGGTCTGGATTCGGGAAAACAAGCTAAGAGAGGTGGCTGAGGGAAGCTTGGCATGCCTTCTCTTTGTGACTGGTAGATGGACGACGATGATGATGATAGAGGCATTATGATTGGTGGATGAAAAGGGCCAAACTTTATGCTGAAGACAACCCCAACATGTGGATGATCGTGGAGCTTTCACTGGAAGGGCTTTGTGAAATCCATGAGCTGCCTTTGGTTCGTGGGGAACAGCTCTCCGGAGCTTAGATTAAGGCAAGCATCCGTCTCTCTGACCGATCTATCTCTTTCTGAGGTCATCCGTCCGTCATCATATTTATTTTTTAAAAAAATAAAAAAAATTATATTTTATTTTAAAAAATAAGTATAAATAGTTGTAATTATGATTCAGTTCGAATCGAAACCATATGGACTCGACAATTTATCAGTTCCAATACTAACTAGAATCGATCTCAAGCGATTCGATTCTGATTTCTATGTTTAAAAAATCGAAATCATCAATTTAATAATTTTAATATTTTTATAATTTAAAAATAAATATATAATTTTTAAATATTTATAATTTTAATTAAAATAAATAAAAATTTAATGATTCAAGTTTTGGTTTCAAAATGAATCCCAGACAAAGCAATTTGTCAGTGTGGATGAAAGAATAATAAGCTGGTAAAACAGGCATTCAACTCTTAATTTATTGGAATCAGACACACGATTATAGATAATTGATCGATGATTTTAATCTATGACAAATTGAAATTATTCAAGCAAAGAAAGAGTGTTTGTAATCTTTTCATCCTCCTTTGTGTCATTAAGATGTAACTGAGGATTTTGATGCACGAAGAATTTTGGCATCAAGAGGTGGAGGATACACATCAAATTATTTCGTTCAGAACGTAGGAATTAGATGTCAGCACATGAGCACCCTGTTTCTGACCAAACAAGCCCATATGCTGATGCACTGGCACACCAGCTCAAGAAAGATGGCAAGAAAATTGATGTTGATTACACTCTTGACAATGAAGCATCAATAAGTCGTAATTATTCCCCATGTCACACTTCCATTGATGTGAACAGAGCACAGCACTGCAAAATATCTTTGAGATTGTTGCCAATGTGATATCATTACCATCACCTTTTACGTTGGATCAATCTTATTTCTTCAGGTGTCAACACTCACTACATTGGTTTTCCAAGTCCTAACAGAGTTCCTCGTCTGATGCTGAACCCAAAACATGTAGGAGTACAGTATCAACTGATGTGTACATACAAGTCTCTATTGCATGCCCTACATGTGTACATTTTGTTATGATCGATTAAGTATTAGAATCATAATACGATTTAAACTACTTAAAGACTTGTGCTACTTAAAGATTCTTCAAGGAATTAAAGAACTCTTGATAATTAAGATATTTATTTTATAAATACCTTATATATCTCAAGGAAGATGTAAAGCAAAAAAGATACTTTTAAGTGCTTTTAGAATATATATATATATATATATATATATATATATATATATATATATATATATATATATATATATATATATATATATATATATATATATTTGGAGCTTATACGAGAGAGTTTTATTTGTTCTATTTACATATTCTCATATAATAAAAGATTTAATTTTCTCTTTAGATATAAATAAAGAATATCAAATAATATTAATCTTAAATAAAAAAAATTTGTTTCTATTTACGTTTGCCTATTGATTCCAAGTCTTGTCTTCCTAACAAATCTCAACCATGGCTATTAATCTATATATGATTATTATCTTTGTGAATTCTTGACGTGATAAGTTTTCGTGAACTGTAAAACAAAAATATATATATATATACACAATCAATAATGGGTAAAACAATTAGTCAGTAACACACACTACATGTCAAACTTGTCTGCCTCCTGCAACTTAAATCACCATGTGACGCAGATGGAACAAAACATTTATATCCACAGACAGCAGTACTGCTCTTACTCCAATCACCATGGGGGAAATATAACATGTGTGCCATTAATTGGTGGTCGTCCGGTGTCCTCATCCGGCCATGCCAACCCCTAATCCGACTTTTCACCTTCGTGTCGTCCAATTGGGCAGCTGACTAAAAATTGAAATTTGGCAAAGCTAAAATATACATTCAACTTAGCACGACTCCATATCAATAATAGGTTAGGCTAAATTGTACGACTCAAATATCTTGTCATGTCAATCCTTGGAGATGATAAGAGTCCGCCTGGTATATTGTATCAATATGATACCTTGGGCAAACATTATCTCACTAAATCAGCAGTAATAATTTTGATATTATATAAACTGATATCACAAAGTATGTCTTCCTTGTGAACTCTTTTTTTTTTTTTTTTTAATGTCCGTAATGAATCGAGCGTTTTTAATGAACAGACTGAGGTGAGAAATGGAATAGGAGATTTTAGATATATATATTTTTGCTCTTGAGTCATGATTCCTAAGTGCTTTTGATAAAAGAAAAAATCTTAAAACCCTAAAGAACTTTCCCATCTCCATCTCCTTGATAAGTAGTTGAATCGTCATATGGAGACCAATTGGCACAAAGGCATATACCCCCCCCGCCCCAAATCCGCTTGCACACATCACATTTCCCACGATGCAAAATGCTTTCCATCTTTTAATTCATTCTTCATGCATGCACCTCCGCCTCATATCAAAAGGTATCAGTCACACACTGTTTGAAATTAGACATCTTTTGTCACATGTATCGTATGCACATGACATGATATGACGTGACATAATTTATGATGATGGATGGAGATGGGGAATACATGGAGAGGAGAGTGGTGGCCACAAGCCTGTTCAATTTATGGAGCATAAATTGTCATATGTAATAAAATAAAGGTTCCTGGTTTTGATTTTTGATTTTTTTTCCCTGTAGGAGTATCCCGTTTCATTTCTTTGCTTGCCAGCATCCCTTGTTTTTAAAGATCATAATATTATCCTTATTTATTTTCCTTTTCCACTCAGTTTTCTCTTGATCCGATTCAAGCATCCCCTATTTTTCACGATCCTAATATTATCCTTCTTTATTTTTTTTTTCTACTCAGTTTTATCTCCATCCGATTCAATATGTTAAAAATCAACCTGATGAAAAAAAAAATCGAATAACTATAAAAAAATATTAGAAAACAATGTTAATAGTCATAAGAATCATATAATAATCCAAGTTTTTATATTTTAGAATAATTTTAAGTATATAATTATTAAAAATGGATATAAATTATATTCAAAATTATAAGAACCTAGAAGAATACTTAGGAAGCACAAAAAATACAGTTCTTTATTTTTTAAGATTATATATATATATATATATATATATATATATACACACACACACACACACACACACACACTCTAAAAGTCAATAGTTTTGGTCCTGTGAGTAATGTTTGGTTTAAAAAAAAAAAATTCAGTTACATTGTTTCCAGGAAACAATGTAATTAGTTCATTCTTAGGCTTTTCTTTATTAAAATGAACCTAAACAGATTCCATACCATGAAAATTGATCTTGCAAAATTTGATAAAATTTAAACCTAAATTAGTGAAGTTTCTGACTTTTTTATTTTTAATTTTTGGAAACAATGTAATTGTCCCATTGTTGAATATTTTGCCCAAAATATATATTTGGAGGTGATGAATATTTCTCAAATCTGCCTCAAATTCGATGCATTGGAGGTCCTTAATTTTGTCAAAGGAGCTAATTTTATTCTTGCTCTCTTGAGTCCATCATCAAGCAAATCTTGGAACAAATAGTTGTTTTCTTTTGAATGAGTCTACTCTTACTGTATAATGTAACCCTTTTTGCTGGAATGCAATGTAATCCTCGAACTACAAGATTTTTTTAGTCCTTGAAATACTAATGGAATAAAATCCTTTCTTTCTTAAATTTTTTTTTTCTAAAAACAAGATAATTGTTAAAAGACCTAACATATCTCTATAAAACATCCATATCATAGAGGTATATTTCACAATTTAAGCTATTAAAATAGATTTTGATTGTACCAACTAACTAAAGAGGTGAGTTACATCTAACTAACATTCACTTTAAAGTTATCTTAGATATTTTTCACAATTTTTTGAGACTTCGAATTAGCTCCCAAGGTTAGAACGTTGAGAGCTAGTCAAATCGCACAGATTGGTCAGACTAGCTAATGAGATAAAAAGAAAGTCTTAAATGCATACCTCGAGGTCCCTTTATACGTGATTTGGAAACAGTTACGCTCGAGATCATCAGCAATGAGAGAGGATCGTGCAAGTTTTGGGTAAGGTGTGGTATAATATTCGCTGCTCCTGAAGTCACTGTCATTTGACTATGCCCATCGCAGGGTCGGATGGTTGAGCATTTAACCGCTGTTGCAACTGCACGTCCTTGCATCTGATTATCACATGTGTTGAATGATGATAAAATTAATTGATAAAATTATAATCTAATATATATTTAAATAATGTAGGACTAATTTTAATCATAAAAAGATAAATCGATTAAAGCAATAGAATCGAACGTTGAGCCGGAGTTGAACATGTCAGAAGATTAGATATTGGGCTAGAGGAACTGGTCGATGTGTTGGAAGGACTTCGTTGCATGAGTTCGGATATCAAGCTGAATGATCAAACATTCGTTAAGAAAATCGAAAGTTACGAAATGTTAACATGCCGATTGGGCAATATGCTGAAGGAGAAGATGATACGCCGAAGGATCAAATGAAGCGCCGGATGAACCAATGATATGCCGAACATAGGATTCATACTTATAATCAGATGTGTTTAGATCGAGTTAGTTTAAGTCTAATTGAGTTAGTTTTGGGGTGAAACAATGCCAACTCAATTAAGAGCCCATTGGACCTGAATTGGAGCTATTTCAAGCTACGTAGAAGGCTAGTTTAGTGACCCTTAGTTGGCCCTAACAATGGCACCGCTTAAGGCTCAGCCTTTCAGGCTGTTTGGGTAGTGGTACCGCCCAAACTGACGATGGTACCACCCATACATAATCTCCTAGATTGTGTTAAGCGGTGGTACCACCAAATTGGGCGGTGGTACCACCTGCTAATCATAAGTGCCCTGCAAGCCAATCACGTGAGTAATGACACGTGTGACTTGACATGCTGTCTTTTTACTTATTATTATTATTTAATATTTTATCTCTTTATATTGCCTATTGCTTAAGTATATTGTGATGTCCATGGATTTATGCAATAGGAATCAGATCTTAATGAGATCATGAAAATGAGACCGATTCACCTTTAAACACAAATCCTAAATAATTCCAGTATGAGAGGGATATCGAGATAACAGGACAGACTGGTGTGCTGTATACCCGTCCATATGATGGATGTAGCTGGTCTCATAACTGCTCATGTGAGAACGCTAGGGATATAGCACAAGTGCTCATTAGAGAATGAATTCACTGATTGATCTTCTTCGGAATGTTAAATGGTTGATAATGCCTTATTGTTAGACAACAATTTTGTAGTCTCAATGGTGTATTTGGTCCTCAGACTTAAGACACCAAGGATGTTATATATGAGTAATTCATTATTTAATACCAGACTTATAGGTCTAGAGGTTCCAGATCTAGCACAACCGGTCATCGGGAGTGGTAACCAATCTTACGAGGACTATTAAGTATCGATAGAGAATAATTCACACTTGGTGTCATGAGAGGAATATCTCATGTGTTCTTGCTCAAACAAATCCCTGACAAGGGTTATTCGGATTGAGAGAGAAAGAGTTTTCCAGGAGACTCCGATTAGAGTGAGACTCGAGCAGAAACCATATGGGTCTGACAACACCATGCTCGATATACGGTCTCTGGGATATTAGATGAATGAGGGACTATATGTATATGGTAACTGAGGACAAACATGTCCAATGGATTGGATTCCCTTGTATCGTCTAGGGACTATGGCATAATAGCCTAGTACGTCTATAGTCGATGAGTCAAGTGACTTATTAAGGAGATAATAATTTACTAAGCCAGAAAGAGTTCTAACAGATATAACTCATGGCCAGCTCGATATTGGGCCTAGAGAGTCACACACATATGGTAGGTGTTGCAATGAGTAGAGGTTTGGATATAAGATATCCACTAGAGCCCCTATCTTATTGAACATCCATTAAGCCCCTGAATTATTGGATCTTATGGATGAGATCCAATAAGAGCCAATGAGAGATATTAGATAGATCCAATAAGAGCCAATGAGAGATTATTAGATAGAGATTCACTAATTTAAGAGGATTAGATGGAGATCCAATACCCAATAAGGTAGGATCCATTAGGGTTAAGTTGATAAGAGACCTCTATAAATAGGAGGGAACCAATGGTTCATAGGCTAAGAGCCTCTCTTGGTTGCCACCTCCTATTCTCCTCTCTCCCTCTCCTCCTCAGATAGCAAGCCTGGAGACTTGAGGAGCATCGTTGTAGCCCTACTATGTGGATCACTACTAGAGAGGAGAGTGCTTGACTTCCTTCATCCTCTCATACAGATCTGTAGGGATTCAGGGATATACAATCTCCCTAGGTAACACAATCTTTAATATGTGTAGTTTTAAGTTTTATGGTTTTTGCACACCAATCTTCGCACGATAACAAACACAATGATGAAAAATTTTGGGATTTTATTTTTATATTCTTCTACTGCGCATGTGATGTCACCCCCTAGATTTCCTTATAGTGGTATCAAAGCTAGGTTGTTCGTGCAAAAGATTAGTTTTGAACTACGTGTGTTATGTTTTGGAGAAGCTTTTGATGTCAAAATTGTTGACACAATAGCGAGAAAGTCCAACAATTGTTGCTACCCTTGCTGCCCTCGTAGATGGCAGCACTGCCATTTGCGTGCAGGCTTCCCGCTAGTGGCCGGTGGGCTACTGTAGTGGCGGTCGCCTGCGTGTGGCCACTGTGCCCGCAGGTGGGGTTGCTTGCAGTAGTGTCGACAAGCAAGGCCGTAGGCACGGCGGCTGCCTGCACGTGGGCACTACGCCCACATGCAAGGGTGGCACCTACCGGCACTAGGCCCTTGGGTTACGACCGGTAGGTAGGGCTCGCTAGCAGCGGCCATTGGTAGCGGAGCCTGTGGGGGCAATGGCCCCTGTAGGCGTTACGCTCGCGAGCAGGGGCGGCTCCACTGCCCCCACGCCACACATGCTACCGTCAGTGGGGTGGCGGCGGCAGCACAACAAAGGGAAGAGAAGGGATTAGGGTTTTGGGGCAAAAGGATAATTTTACCCCTCCAAATTTTAGAAATTTTAAGTTATGTTCTTTTATCCAAATTACCAACATACCCCTCATAATTCATAAAATTCCCTACATACCCCTAAATTAAAAAAATAAATTAAAAGTTTAATTAATTATTATTTTTATCTAGTAGTCCTATATTACGATATTTACATGTGATGTATGATATGAACGGATGATCATGGACTATATAATGTGTATATACATATGATTATTATTATTATTGGAGTCTACGAGCCTCCAATTTTATTCTCGTTTATTGTTGGGCCTACGTGCCTATGATTAAGTTGTAATCATATGAGGAGGCATAACAAGAATGTGGAAGCGATAGCGGGACCTATAAGACGGACGATTGCGATGCATAGAGATGCGTCGAGATGCCAACGGAACCGATGAGGACGAGATGGATGATCACAGGACATGGAGATGTACTACTATACACTTAGATCTTGATATAAGTGACTAGGCCCACTGGCTCGGGCTTGATCACATTAGGTTATAGTCCATGATCATCTGGTGTGATTGCTTATAAATCTACTAGATATGTATATATATATTTGCATATGATGTAGATATATATTAAATATGTATGTGTGTGACATGCCATATTAGGAGACTAAATAAAAAATCCCCTCTCTCAATAATATTAAGTCGGTAAATATGAGGCAGTTAGATTGACCCACGTGGCCTTTCATCGTTATAGGTAAGGACCAATTCTCGATGTATGTTGAGTTGGTTGAGTCCCTTGAGACTCATTTATATTGCGATTCGCTATATTGCCTATGATATAAAGATGTCACCGATAACCTGAGAACATGGTATACTTGGTCGAGTCCCTCGAGGTTATATAATCAAATCAGACTTATCTTGTAACGATGGTGTTGACTTAACCGAACATCATGGTTGGTCAAGTCCCTCGAGATCATGGTAGTTCGGAGGTCGAACAGGACGGGAATCACAAGGAGTTGTGATCGGCAAGAGTTGCCTACCTTATGGGCTTAGTGTGATTGGTCGAGTCCCTCAAGGTTACACTAAGACATTGATTGGATCCTAATCTCCACTAGAAGTCTGCCGGAGACTTCCGTTTCACGTGCTGAGGGTCTCACGTGATTTGCCAATAAAATAGTAAGAGTATATTAAGATATAAGTCCATGTCTTGATTGTTTGTTTTTTGTAAAATTTATATGTTATTTATTTCTACTACATCTTTATTTTTAGAAAATATCGCTTTCAAATCCCTAATGTGGTATACTTGATGTCAACCGCCTCACTGGTCCAAATTATACAAATTGGCTCTGTAACTTAAGAATTGGTCTCGCGGTAGAGAAAATCACGTACGTCCTTAATACAGTGATGCCTACGCCCGAGGACAGGATAAGCGAAGATGAGATTACTCGCTATGTGAAGTACATAGATGACTCTACTCTTGCTTAATATTACATGTTAGGCTTTATGACTCCTGAGTTACAGAGATAGTATGAAAAGATGGACGTTAGATATATTCTTCTATATGTCCACAAACTGTTTGAGGAACAGGGAAGGACTCAGCGATATGAGATATCCAATAACCTCTTCCGCGCTAGGATGACTGAGGAAACACTGGTTCAGAACTATATCCTAAAGATGATTGAGTGGATAAAGAAACTCACAGGTCTAGGAATGGTCCTAAAGGATAACCTATATGTGGATCTTATGCTTCAGCTCCTACTAGATTCCTTTTCACAGTTCATAATGAATTTTAATATAAACAAGCTCTAGGTGACTCTCCTTGAGCTCCTCAATATGTTAAGGGAGCAGAGAGCACTATCAAGAAAAAGAAGCCAGTTCTCTATACTAGTGAGACCAGAAAGAGAAGGAAAGCAGAAAAGTCCCTTAAGAAGGGCAAGGGCAATCTGAGTAAAGCAAAGGTTGCTAAGAAAGACCCAGCAAAGGACAAAGGCCAGTGCTTCCACTGCGGCAAAGATGAGCACTAGAAGAGAAACTGCAAAGAGTACCTAACAGAGAGAGCGAAATAGAAGCTTATTGAAGCTTTAGGTACATTCATGATCAGTCTTCATTTGTCAGATTCTTATGATAACACATGGGTATTGAATACTGATAGTACTTATCATATTTGTAATTCATTATAGTTTTTAGCAAGACCTAGGAGATTAGCGAAAGGTGAGATGGACTTCAAGATGGGCAATGGAGCAAAGTTGCTGCAGTAGCTGTTGGCGAGGTCACCCTGTATTTGCCTGGTGGAGTCATTATTGCATTGGATGCATACTATTTTATTCCTTCTATTATCAAAAACATTATTTCCATTTCATGTTTGATAGTTAGTGGATATAAATTAGTTTTTATGAACAATAGTTATTCAATATTATTAGATGATGAGATCATCACGAGAAGAACATTGCATAATGATTTGTTTATGCTAGATACTACTCCACATATTATAAATATAAGTATGTCTAAGAGGAAATGAGGTGAGGTGAATAGTACATACCTATGACATTGTAGGCTAGGTCACATCCACGTGAGAAGGATTCAAAGGTTACTAAATGATGGATATCTAGATCCAATCGATTATGAATCATATGCAACTTGTGAGCCTTGCCTTCATGGAAAACTGATCAACTCTCCTTTTAGTAGAATTGGAGAGAGAGCCACTGAGTTATTGGAACTTATACATAGTGATAAATGTGGACCCATGTCAACTTATGTCATAAGTGGTTACTTATACTTTATTACTTCTACTGATGATTTCTCAAGATATAGACATGTGTACTTGATGAAGTATAAGTCCGAGGCCTTTGAGAAATTCAGAGAGTATAAAAATGAAGTGGAGAACCAGATTAGAAAGAGTATCAAGACTCTTTGATTAGATTGAGGAGGTGAGTACTTGAGTAAGAGTTTACCCAATTCCTCAAGGAACATGAGATTATATCCCAATGGACACCTCCTTATATACCTCAGCTCGAAAGTGTATTTAAAAGTTAGAATTGTATACTATTAGACATGGTGCGATCCATGTTGAGTTTCGCTAACTTACCCATCTCATTCTAGGGATATGTCATAGAGACCGTAGCTTATCTTCTGAATAGAGTTTCAACTAAGTCGGTAGTGTCTACATCATATGAGACATGGAAAGAAAAAAAAATCGATCTTAAGGTTGTTAAGATTTGGAGCTGCCCTACCTACGTTAAAAGACACAACCCTTATAAGTTGGAATCAAGGACGGAGCAGTGCAAGTTCATGGGATACCCTAAGGAAACTTGTGGGTATTATTTCTATCATCCCGAGGACCAAAAGGTCTTTATAGCTAAGAGAGCGATATTCCTTGAGAAGGAACACATTCTTGGTGGAGATAATGGGAGCATGATAGAGTTGAGCTAGGTTGGAGAACCTAGCTCAAGCACCACTTCACAACCCAAGTCTGTTTAGGTACCTGGCACATAAGTTCTAACTTTTTATAGGTTTAGTAGAGTATCCCATCCTCCTAAGAGATATGTGGGACATATTAGAGGAGAGGATATTGAGGTTATTGATCCTCAGTCCTACGAGGAGGCTATTACGAGTATAGACTCTGGAAAGTGGTAAGAAGCCATGAATTCTGAGATGGATTCCATGTACTCCAACAAGGTTTGAAACCTAGTTGATGCACCCGAGAGTATTATACCAATCGATTGCAAGTAGATCTTCAAAAAGAAGATCGGAGTAGATGGAAATGTAGAGATATATAAAGCAAGGTTAGTGGCTAAGGGGTATCGTCAAAGGCAAAGTATTAACTATAACGAAGCCTTCTCACTCGTAGTATACTAAAAGCCATCTGAATTTTATTGGCTATTGTAGCACACTATGATTATGAGATCTGGTAAATGAATGTGAAAACTGCGTTCCTCAATGGTAATCTCCAGGAGGAGGTGTATATAATATAGCTTGAGGGATTCGTGTTCAAGGACTGCCCAGATAAGGTTGCTTAGGCCCATTTATGAACTAAAGCAAGCTTCTCGAAGTTGGAATATAAGATTTGATGAGGCAATAAGATCTTATGACTTTGCTAAGAATAAAGATGAGCCTTGTGTGTACAGGAAAGTAGGTGGGAGCGCTATCACTTTCTTGGTTTCATATGTGGATGACATTATGATCATTAGGAATAATGTAGAAATACTATCTAGACACTTCTCCATGAAGGACTTAGGGGAAGCATCCTATATCTTGGGGATTCAGATCTATAGAGATAGATCTAAGAGGATGCTTGACTTATTCAAGTCTAGGTACATAGACACCATTGTTAAAATGTTTGACATGAAAAATTTCAAGAGAGATCTCATGTCGATGAAACATGGGATATCACTTTCTAAGAGTATGTCCCCAAAGACTCAACGATAGGGTCTATAATGTATGTCATGCTATGTACTAGGCCTAATATAACGCCTGATATGAAGAAAGGGCGAACATGGATATGATACCTTTTGCCTAAGTGATAGGGTCTATAATGTATGTCATGCTATGTACCAGACATGATATAATGTCTGATATGAAGAAAGGGCGAACATAGATAGAATACCTTATGCCTCAGCGATAGGGTCTATAATTTATGTGTTACGAGCAAGTATCAAGTAGATCCAGGCTTGGAGCATTGGAAAATAGTAAAGTATATCCTTAAGTACATGAGAAGGACTAAGAATCTTTTATTGGTATATGGAGGTAGTAGTCTCAGAGTTGAAGACTATATAGACTCGAGTTTCCAATCCGATGTCGATGATAGTAAGTCGAATTCGAGGTATGTGTACACTATAAATGGATGAGTAATATACTAGAAGAGTTCTAAGTAAGATACTACTATTGACTCGACCATAGAGGCAGAGTACATTGCTGCAATAGAGGCAGTAAAGGAGAGAGTCTGGATGAAGAAGTTCATTACAGATTTGGGAGTTGTCTTGGACAGCAAGGAGCCGATTCCCTTATATTGCGACAACAATGGGGCGATTGCTTAAGCGAAAGAACCCAGATCTCATTAGAAGTCTAAGCATATTTTGAGGAGGTTCCACCTAATTAGAGAGATCGTGACCCAAGGAGATGTAGTAATGGAAATGTTTCATTTGAAGATAACATAGCAGATCTATTGACAAAGCCATTAACTCAGATTATCTTTAAGCGACATAGGAGTTTGATGGGGATCAAATACATAGGTGATTGGCTTTAGGTCAAGTAGGAGATTGCTAGTCATAGGTGCCCTACGAGCCAATCACGTGAGTGATGGCACGTGTGACTTGAAACACAGTCTTTTTGCTTATTATTATTATTTGGTATTTTATCACTTTATATTGCCTCTTACTTGAGTATATTTTGATGTCTGTGGATTTGTACAATGAGAATCAGATCGTGATAAAATCACGATAATGAGATCGATTCGTCTTTAAACATAAATCCTAAATAATCTTGATCATAGGTTACTCGAGAGGGACATCGAGATAATCGGATAGACTGGTGTGCTGTATACCCATCCATATAATGGATGCAGTTGGTCTCATAGTTGCTCGTGTGGGGACACTAGGGATACAATACAGGTGCTTATTGGGAAATGAGTTCACTGATTGATCCACTTTTGGAATGCTAGATGGTTGATGATGCCTTATTGCTAGATAGCGATTCTGTAGTCCCAATGGTATATCTGGTCCTTAGACTTAAGACACTAAGGATGTCTTGTATGAGTACTCCATTTTTTGATATCGAACTTATAGGCCTAGAGGTTCTAGATCTAGCACAGCTAGTCATCGGGAGTGGTAGCCAACCTTACGAGGACTATTGAGTATCGATAGAGGATCACCTACTCTCGGTGTCATGAGAGAAATATTTTATGTATTCTTGCTCAAACAAATCCCTAGCTAGGGTCATTCGGATTAAGAGAGAAAGAGTTCTCCGAGAGAATCCGATTAGAGCGAGACTCGAGCAAAAACCATATGGGTCTGATAGTACCATGCCTGGTATATGGTCTTTGAGATATTAGATAAATGAGGGACTATAGGTATACAGTAATTGAGGACAGACAGGTCTAATGGATTGGATTCCCTTGTATCTGTTGAATCTCAAATTTTGATGATGAAATCAATTGGTAAATTATTTGATCTAATCTATATGTTGAAAAAAGTATGCAGGATTAACTATGATAGTGATCAAAGTATAAAACAAAATAAAGTACCAGAGTCAAGATCGAGAATTCGTTGGGAGTTTGAGAGTTCGTTGGGAGTCTAGAGGTTCGTCGAAAGTGCCGTTGGAATTGGCCGAGAAGTCCAGGAGCTTGCTAAAGAAGCTCATCAAAAGTCACAAAGAAGATCTTCATAAAGTCTACCAGCTTGCTGGGAGTCCGTTGGAAGATTACCGAGAGATCATCGGAAGTTTGCTGGAAACTCACCGGAAGAAACCTAGACTTACCGAACTTATTTTGTTTAGTGTATGCCTTAAAAATCGAAGTTACTATATAATTAGGGTTAGGTTTGGGAGGTAATCTCATTAAACCTATTAAGGGCCAACTAGGCCCGTAATTAGATTGGTTTGGGCTGGATTCAAGGCCCTAATAGGTTGCTGAACACTGACTAGCGATGGCACCGCCACACTAGGGTGGTGGAACCACATAGGGCTCAGTCTCCAAGAAGACTAAGTGGTGGTACCACCGATAGTTAATACTATTAAGCGATGTTACTGCTAGAGCTTGAGACTCTGTCAAGCGGTAGTACCGCTAGACTAGGCAGTGGTACCGCCCAATATCAATCTACAAGCGGTGGTACTGTCAGTACCCAAAAAACTAGGGATGTGACATTTTTTGGCTCTAATTCTAAAGCCAATTGAGGGTTATAAATCCCCCTTACTTCTTAGTTAGTAAAGCATAGAGAAGTGATAAGAACTAAATCGAAACTATAGTGAAATAGCTTGTAAAAGTTGAGAGTTTACCTCCATCGTTTCTAAGTGTGAAAGTTTGTAAAAGGAGAGTGAGCCACTTGTGAAAGTTTTATAAAGGGATGATTGATCTTTGACCTTCAAGAAAGATCAATAGTGGAAACTAGTGACCTCATTGGAGGAGGTATCAGGAGTGGATGTAGGTCGAACGACCGAACCACTATAAAATTGGTGTGTTCTCTTCTTGGTGCGTACTTTACTTTTGTTGCATTCTATTTTACTTCATTGCAAATTGTCCAATCTCCTCCTCTCTACTTACTTACAAACTTATTCGAGTCAAACATCTTTTCAAAATGGTTTTTATCAAACTAAGAGTTTCATCGTATGAAGTTTTTCGAAATTAATTAAATTTATTATTTTTATTCATTGTACTAATTCACCCCCTCTCTTAGTACCATTCTTGATCATAACAATTGGTATCAAAGTGAGGTCATTCTAATTTTGGTTTGAAACCCAAGAGAGATGGTGTTTGTTGGGAACCAAGAGGGTCACTCAATTACACGTCCACCCAAGTTCAATGGGATGTATTACACTAAAAAACTAGAATGAGGATTTTTCTAATTTATATAGATTTTGAGTTATGGAATATTATGGAAAATAACTTTTAAAAGTCTTCTCTTCCAATGAATGATTGGAATGAGTTGGGGAAGAAGACTTTCTCTTTAAATACCAAGGCTATGAATGTCTTGTTTTGCACTTTAGATAAAAATGAGTTTAATCGAGTGTCTATTTATGAAACGACTTTCGATATTTGGTACATACTCAAAATCACTTACGAAGGCACTAGTAAAGTAAAGGAGTCCAAAATAAATCTTTTAGTTCATTCTTATGAATTGTTTCGGATGAAACCAAGTGAGACCATTGGAGACATGTACACCCGGTTTATGAATGTCATTAATGGTCTAAAAGCGCTTGGTAAAAGTTTTTCTAACTTTGAACTCGTTAAAAATATTAAGATCTCTTCCAAAGAGTTGAGACCCTAAAGTAATAGCCATTCAAGAGGCTAAGGATTTGAATAATTTCCCTCTCGAATAACTTATCGAGTCGTTAATGACCTATAAGATAACTTGCAATGCTCATAAAGAGCTTGAGAACAACCTTCCAAAGAACAGAAAGGATATGATACTAAGAACTCATGAAGACCACTTGAAAGGAAGTTTAAGTAATGAGGACTATGATGATGACTTGACACTCTTGACAAGAAAGTTTAAAAAATTTATAAAAAATTAATCTAAAAATGACACTAAAAATAAAATTGAACCCAAGAAAAAACAAGTTATATGTTACGAACACAAGAAGTTGGGACATTTCAAAAGTGAATGTCTCCAAGTGAAGAAGAAACAACCAAAGAAGAAGGCACTCAAAGTAACTTGGGATGATTCGAGCAATTTCGAAGACGAAGAACAAAGCAATAAGAAAATCACCAACTATGCACTAATGGTTATCAGAGATGAGGTAAGTGATTCATTATATACTAATTTATCTTTCAATGAGCTTTTAAGTGCTTTTCATGATTTGTTCGATGAATATAGAATAATGAGTAAAAAATATAATTCTTTGAAAAAGGAGCATGTCCTTTTAAATAATGAATTTGAAAAACTTAAGCATGATAATCCTTTATTGCCTTCATGCACTAAGTGTGAACACTTAAAGCACTTGAGAAGGAAAATTGCTACTCAAAGAAACTCTAGAAAAGTTTAAGGTTAGTAGTAAGTCTTTGAACATGATCCTTGCCAATAAGAGTCACATTTATAGAAGAGGCGGAATCGGATTTGTGAGTAGCTCTCATCAAAATCCAACCACCTTTGTTAAAGGCTTTACCTTGCATGTATCACCCTGCACCAAATACAACTTTTGTTGCAAACTCGAATATGTTACTTATAAATGTCTGTTTAAGAGATATAATTCACATAAATTGATTAAGGTTCCTAAAGGAACCACAATAAACTTTATGCAAAATGATAAGTTGAGTAGATCAATTTTTTAGGCACCTAAGGTCAAATGGATACCTAAAAATCACCCTTTTTTAAAGAAATATTTACCATCACAAACTAGAAGCAAGAGATAGTACCTTGATAGTGGATGCTCAAGGTATATGATCAGAGATCCATCTAAATTCTCTAAGCTCACTAGCCTAGACGAAGGGTATGTCACATTCGGAGACAATAATAAAGGTAAAATCAATGGCAAGAACCATGTTGAATGAACATCGCCTACCGAAATATTTTTGGGCCGAAGTCGTTAATACGACATGCTATATTATGAATATGATTCTAGTAAGACCGTTACTTTCGAAAACTCCTTATGAATCGTAGAATAACAAAAAACCCAACGTTTCGTATTTTAAAGTTTTCGGTTGTAATTGTTTTATCTTGAATGAAAAAGATACCTTAGGAAAGTTTGATGCAAAATTCAAGGAAGGCATTTTTCTTGGATATTCTTCTATTTCTAAAACCATTCGTGTCTTTAATAAAAAAACCTTGGTCATAGAAGAGTCTATTCATATTGTCCTTAATGAAGTTTTTGAATTTAAGAAAAGTAATTTTGATGATGATCTTAATTTTGATGCTTTGAATTTGAATGAAACCTTTCCTCCAACTAGCAACTTGGATACATCTTCTTCCAAAATATCCTTACCTAAGGAATGGAAGTATGCAGATGCTCATCCTAAGGAGCTAATCATAGAAGATACATCAAAGGGTGTTCAAACTTGTTCTTCTTTTAAAAATTTTTATGCCAATGCCACTTTTCTTTCTCAAATTGAACCGAAATGTATTGACGAAGGCTTGAAAAATGATTCATGGGTTATTGCAATACAAGAAGAATTGAACTAATTTGAGAGGAATAAGGTATGGAAGCTTGTTCTGAGACCTAGTGACCATTTAGTTATTGGTACTAAATGAGTCTTTAGAAACAAGTAAGATGAATTTGATATCGTGGTTAGAAACAAGGCTAGATAGCCAAGGATTTTAACTAAGAAGAATATATCAATTATGAAGAAACCTTTACTCTTGTGGTAAGATTAGAAGCCATAAAGATACTTTTTGCTTATGCTAGTAGTAATAATTTTAAGTTATTTTAAATAGATGTCAAGAGTGCTTTCTTAAATGGTTTTATTTTCGAAGAAGTATATGTTGAACAACCACCTAGATTTGATAACTCTCTTTTTCCTAATTATGTGTTTAAGTTAACTAAAGCTCTTTATGGATTAAAACAAGCCCCGAGGCCTTAGTATTAGAGACTTAGCTCATTTCTTATCTAAAATAATTTCTCTAAAGGCAAGGTCGATACTACATTATTTATTAAAAATTTTGAAAATAACTTTCTTATTGTTCAAATTTATATTGATGATATTATTTTTGGTTCTATAAATGAATCCTTATGCGAATCGTTTACTAAGAGTATAAGCTACGAGTTTGAAATGAGTTTAATGGGTGAACTAATTTTCTTTTTAGGCTTATAAATCAAACAACTTAGTGATGGTATTTTTCTTAGTCAAACTAAATATATATTATAATTGCTAAAACGGTTTAATATGAATGGTTTAAAGGCTATCAATACTCCTATGAGTACCTTCACTAAGTTAGACATAGATGAAAGTGGAGAAAGCTTTGATAAAAAAACTTATAGGGGTATGATAGGTAGTTTACTATACCTCACTACAACTAAACCAGACATCATGTTTAGCGTAGGACTTTGTGCTTGATTTCAATCTAATCCTAAGCTATCTCATTTTAAAGCCATTAAAAGAATTCTTAGATATCTTAAAGGAATCCATAATATAGGATTATAATATTCAAAATCTGAAAACTTTGAATTAATTGTTTATGCTGATGCAAATTTTGTTGGATATAGAAAAGATAGAAAAAGCACATCCAGAATATGTCAATTCTTAGATCATGCATTTGTCTCTTAGTCTTCGAAGAAATAAAACACGATTGCATTATCTACAACCAAAGCTGAGTATATAGCAGCTGGTGCATGTTGTGCATAAGTTGTATGAATGAAAAATATATTAGAAGATTATAGCATTGACCTTAAGAATATTCCTACAAAATGTGATAACATAAGTGCAATATGTTTAACAGAAAATTCTATTCAACACTCTAGAACTAAACATATTGACATTATATATTATTTTATAAGAGATCATATTAATAACTATGATATATCATTAGAGTTTATTAATACAAAACATCAATTAGCTAATATCTTTACAAAGCCTTTAAATGAAGAGTAATTTAATTTCATTAGAAGAGAGTTAGGAATGTTCAACTATTCGCATGAGTTTGTTGTATATGTTTTCCGAACTTTCTCGATTTTTTCATAAATAAAGCTTTCATGAATTCATTTCATTTCTATCTTCCTCTTAACTTGGTATCAAATTTACTTCATACCTTTGCTCCATCACTTAATGATTTTTGATACACTTAGTCCCTTCACTCATGGATTTTTGGATTAATAACTTGATCTTTTATCAATTCCTATGAATCCTTCTTCCTTCTATTTACAAGAAAAGACATTTGATTTATAAAGTTTTATTCATGGATTTTTGATCCTTTACGATGAAACCTCTCTCTTTGCTATAGTAGAAGCTTGATTTAATGAAACTTAACTTTCATGAATTTGGTTCTTGATTTCTTATGGAGAATGAATTCCTCCCTTACTCTTCTTCCTCTTCTTATTTTTATGACAAAGGAAGAAAGAAACTTGCATGCAAAAATGCTAGCTTATCCATTTCAAAAAATTAAAAATAGTTATCATGCAAAGTTTTTGCTTAACTTCTCATTTTTTCTTACTAGCTTGGATAAATTGGTGTATAACTTACTTGAATAATTTTTAAAAAAAACACTTGCATTGTTGAATGGTTCTCCTTTTTGTTGATGATAAAGGGGGAGAAATGTAGCAAATTGATGACAACTTGGCATTATGAATGTTTGAAATAATGTGTAAAATGTATCGTATCGTAAATGCTTGAATGTATTGTGAATATTTGAAATATGATTGGTATCGTCAAATATATCGTAAATACTTGAAAAATATCAAAATGTATCGTATATGTATCGTATGTATCATAAATACTTGAAATGTATCATGAATGCTTGAAACACATCGTAATGTGACATGGATACTTGAAAATGTTTCATTCTTAAAATCATGCTTGATTTCATATCAAAATGATAGATGTCTATCATTATGATGAGGTATCAAACTTTTCATGCTTAATTTCCTACTTCTAATTAGTATCATGCATCGGATTGATGAATTGTCATCTTTTATCAAACTTAAAATTTGAATCTTGCTAAATTTCATATTTAAAATTTGTATCATACTTGAAAATGATCATTTGATATTGTCCTTGAAAATGGATGTCATGCCTTGATATTATTTTTAATTATGATAAATACGTGGTATCGTATTTTGAGATGATAAATCATGATTAATATCATGATGTGCATGTTAATAAGTTTAAATGCACATAACTTATCGGTTTGATACTTAAATTCAAAAACATTGAATTCAAGAGTGTCTTTTTTCAAGTATAGCATATAGATAGGGAGAGTTAAGGTTAACTCTATCATCAATTGATTGTCATCATCAAAAAGAGGGAGATTGTTGAATCTTGGATTTTGATGATAAAATCAATTGGTAAATTGTTTGATCTAATGTATATATTGAGAAAAGTGTGCAGGATTAACTACAATAGTGATCAAGACATAAAACAAAACAAAGTACTGGAGTCAAGATCAAGAATTTGTTGGGAGTTTGAGAGTTCGTCGGGAGTCCAAAGGTTCGTCAGAAGTGCTACCAGAATTGGCTAAGAAGTCCAGGAGCTTGCCAAAAAGCTTATTAGAACTCGCCAAGAAGATCATCGTGAAGTCCAGGAGCTTTCCGGGAGTCCATTGGAAGATTACCAAGAGATCATTGAAAGTCCATCGGAAGATCGTCTTAAGCTCGCTGGAAGAAACTTAGACTTACCGAACTTGTTTTGTTTAGTGTATGCTTTAAAAATTGAAGTTAGCACATAATTAGGGTTAGGTTTGGGAGGTAATCCCATTAAACCTATTAAAGGTCAACTGGGCTTGTAATTAGACTGGTTTGGGCTGGATTCAAGGCCCAAATAGTTTGTTGAACCCTGTTTGGTGATGGCATTGCTAGACTGGGGCGATGGAACTGCCTAGGGCTCAATCTCCAAGAAGCTTAGGCGGTGGTACGGTCGATAGTTAATGCTGTCAGACGGTGGTACCGCTAGAGCTCAAGACTCTATCAAATGGTAGGACCGCTAGACTAGGCAGTGGTACTGTGCAATGTTAGTCTACAAGTGGTGGGACCACCCAATAATGATAGTGGTACTGCTAGTACCTTGAAAACCGGTGAGTGATACTTTCTGGCTTTAATTCTAAAGCCAATTGAGGGCTATAAATATCCCTTACTTCTTAGTTGGTAAAGCACAGAGAAGTGATAAGAACTGAATTGAAACTGTAGTGAAATAACTTGCAAAAGTTAAGAGTTTACCTTCATCATTTCTAAGTGTGAAAGTTTATAAAAGGAGAGTTATGAAAGTTCTATAAAGGGGTGATTGATCTTTGCCCTTCAAGAAAGATTAATAATGGAAACTGGTGACCTCATTGGAGGAGATATCGGGAGTAGATGTAGGTCAAACGACCAAACCACTATAAAATTGGCGTGTTCTCTTCTTGGTGCATACTTTACTTTTGCTGCATTCTACTTCATTGTAAACAGTCCAATCCCCTTCTCTCTACTCACTAACAAACTTATTCAAGTCAAAAGTCTTTTCAAAATGGTTTTCGTCGAACTATGAGTTTCATCGTATGAAGTTTTTTAAAATTGATTAAATTTATCATTTTTATCCACTGCACTAATTCACCCCCCCCCCCCCTCTTAGTATCATTCTTGATCCTAATAGTATCATTTAGGGACTATGACGTAGTAGCCTCGTACGTCCATGGTCAATGAGTCAAGTGAATTATTATGAAGATAATAATTCACTAAGCTAGAAGAAGTTCTGACAGGTATAACTCACGACCAACTTACTATTGGGCTTAGAGGGTCACACACATATGGTAGGCATTGTAATGAGTAGAGGTTCAGATATAAGATATCTGTTGGAGCCCTTATTTTATTAGATATCCAATAAGTCTTAGAATTATTGGATCCTATGGATAAGATCCAATAAGAGCCAACGAGAGATTATTGGATAAAGATTCACTAATCTAAGAAGGTTGAATAGAGATCCAATACCCAATATGGTAAGATCTATTAAGGTTAAGTTGATAGGGGACCTCTATAAATAGGAGGGAACCAATGGTTCACAGGCTAAGAGCCTCTCTTAGTTGCTATCTCCTATTATCCTCTCTCCCTCTCCTCCTCAATTAGCAGGCCTAGAGACTTGAGGAGCATCGTTGTAGCCCTGTTATATAGATTATCACTAGAGAGGAGGGAGTTTGACTTCCTTCATCATCTCCTACAGATTTGCAGGGATTCAAGGATATACTATCTTTCTAGGTAACACAATCTTTAATATACGTAGTTTTAAGTTTTATGATTTTTGTACACCAATCTTCGCATGATGATGAACATATCGATGGAAAATTTTGGGATTTTGTTTTTATATTCTTCCGCTATGCATGTGATGTCGCCCCCTAGATTTTCCTACACCACCTAGTGTCAGTATTAGACTAGGCAGTGGTACCACCTAGTATCAGACTGATAAGCGATGGTATCACTAGTTGTCGATTTGGCAAGCGATGGTACCACCCAATACTAGCGGTGGTATCGTTGATACCCCGAAGACCTAGGATGAGACCGTTTTAGCTCCAAATTTGAATCCATTTGGGGCACATAAATACTCCACTCATGCTTGCTTGGTTAAGACAAGAACTTCAACAAAAATAATGTGAAAACTCTATTATAATTCCTTGATAATTCCCCTCTAGCTCTTAGTTTCGATTTTAGTTTAAGAGAGAGGTGAGTGGCTTGTAAAGGTTATCTCCTAAACTTGTAAAAAAGAGAAAAAAGTTATAATAGTGTAGTTGATCTTGCTCATTAAAAGAATCAATAGTGGAAGCCAGTACACTAGCATTAAAAGAAGATCAATAGTGGAAGCCAGTAGCCTCGACGAAGGAGGAATCACGAGTAGACATAGGGTCATAATGATTGAATCACTATAAATTTAATGTGCACTCTCTTTCTGCTCTTCATTACAATTGTTCTCTATTTTAATTTCTTATTATACTTACTTTAAGTGAAGCACATTTTCAATATCATTTTCGATATAGGCTTTATCAAAATAAAAATTTTAAAATCATCAAAGTTTTTCGATAGCACTAATTGAGTCCCCCTCTTAGTGTCGATTTTGGTCCTAACAACATATTGATAGGATTTGAGTGATAGGTTGCTAGGATTGTTGACTCGTCGACCACGTGTTGCTATATTTTAGCTTACGTGTTTACTATGTTATCTTTCTCCTATCTTGTGTTTGGCCGATATATATCCATTTCCTATTCCTCTTCCCTTGAGGCCGATATATATCCATTTCCTATTCCTCTTCCCTTGAGGCCGATATATATCCATTTCCTATTCCTCTTCCCTTGAGGCCGATATATATCCATTTCCTATTCCTCTTCCCTTGAGGCCGATATATATCCATTTCCTATTCCTCTTCCCTTGAGGCCGATATATATCCATTTCCTATTCCTCTTCCCTTGAGGCCGATATATATCCATTTCCTATTCCTCTTCCCTTGAGGCCGATATATATCCATTTCCTATTCCTCTTCCCTTGAGGCCGATATATATCCATTTCCTATTCCTCTTCCCTTGAGGCCGATATATATCCATTTCCTATTCCTCTTCCCTTGAGGCCGATATATATCCATTTCCTATTCCTCTTCCCTTGAGGCCGATATATATCCATTTCCTATTCCTCTTCCCTTGAGGCCGATATATATCCATTTCCTATTCCTCTTCCCTTGAGGCCGATATATATCCATTTCCTATTCCTCTTCCCTTGAGGCCGATATATATCCATTTCCTATTCCTCTTCCCTTGAGGCCGATATATATCCATTTCCTATTCCTCTTCCCTTGAGGCCGATATATATCCATTTCCTATTCCTCTTCCCTTGAGGCCGATATATATCCATTTCCTATTCCTCTTCCCTTGAGGCCGATATATATCCATTTCCTATTCCTCTTCCCTTGAGGCCGATATATATCCATTTCCTATTCCTCTTCCCTTGAGGCCGATATATATCCATTTCCTATTCCTCTTCCCTTGAGGCCGATATATATCCATTTCCTATTCCTCTTCCCTTGAGGCCGATATATATCCATTTCCTATTCCTCTTCCCTTGAGGCCGATATATATCCATTTCCTATTCCTCTTCCCTTGAGGCCGATATATATCCATTTCCTATTCCTCTTCCCTTGAGGCCGATATATATCCATTTCCTATTCCTCTTCCCTTGAGGCCGATATATATCCAGTGTGCATTAGCTTAACGGTTTAATATGTATCTTTCTCCTATCTTGTTTGCTTGTTATCTTTCTCCTATCTCCTCGTCGCATACCACCATACACCACCCGCTCCGAGGCTCGCATTAGCCATAACCCTTGAAGGGTGTGGATTGTGACTCATTTGAATGGTGGGTTGTCGGTCATGTGGAATTTAGTCAAGTAGTAGTGCAAATGACTCTGAGTTGTATATATTTATGGTTACTAGGATCCATCATTAGATAACATTTGGCCCATATAAATCAGAAGCAAGAGAGGAAACATAAATAATACTCGGTCTTCCCAACCTATATCCATCGATTCTCTTCCCTTGAGGCCGATATATATCCATTTCCTATTCCTCTTCCCTTGAGGCCACCTATATCCATTCTCTATTACTCTTCTGGCATGTCGTCTGATGTTCCGACATTTCGTCTGAACCTCAGGCGCATCATCTTTTCCTTCAGCATATCACCCTATTTATCGGCATGTTGACTTTCCCAAGACATCTAATCGTTTGGTGCAATACCTGATTCTTTTAGCACGATGCCCAAACTTATAGCATGAAGTCCAATCTTTGGTACATTGACCAATCCTCTAGCTTGATGTCTAATTTCTAACATAATACTTTTCATAGCACAATGTTCGATTTTCTTACTTTAATAATTTGCCCTTTAATAGTTTGAGTCTATGATCAAAGTATTTCTTATGTCATATATCTCAAAAGCATATCAGTCCATAAACTCATCAATTTATCATCAAAATCTGGGTTCAATAGGACATGTATCATCAAAGTACACACTTGGCCCTATTGAATCTGGGATTTTGATGATGAAATCAATTAATGAAGTTATGATCTAATATGCATTTGAGTAATGTAGGATTAAGTTCGATCATAGAAAGGAAAATTAATTAAAGTAGGAAGAATTAGACGTTGGGCCATAGTGGAACATGTCAAATGGACGTCGTGTCACGGACAAACTTCTAAACATGATGTTTGATGTAATGCTTATGTATGTCTATATCTTGTGGTATGTTTATGTTTTACACAGCATGTAGAGGGACGACTGAAGGCTTAATAGTCCCATTTTAGTTGGGTTTGGTGGCCGTTTTAGGCTTGTAAATAAATGTTGTGTCATGTGGACACTTATGAGAGATTCTCGGTCTGTAGTGGACTATTTTGTTCTTTGTTGTGTAACTGTTCAGAGCTTGTAAAGTTTGTTTGTAATTTGTATTGGATATGAAGTGTTTACGGAGATGATTGCTTGTGGATTCCAAGTGAGGCGTTTTCTTTAACCCGTTTTCTCTTTTGTAGGTCCTATGGAACTATAGGAGGTTTCGGGGAGGCTGATCTTTGCGGACAGACACGCAAGGGTGCCGCACGACTTAGGCAAAACCAGCTAAGTCCATGACAGATGGTATCAGAGCGGGACAAGCACTCATAGAAACACTTGGCATGCAAACGTGGGGGACCTAGCGGGGCTGCGTTGAGGGCAGCCAGCACACGCGATCATTTTGGGGAAAATGGGCATGGCGATGTAGGAAAATGGAGTCGCTCAGAGGAGCGAGCATCTAAGATTGGTATTCAGAGGAATGGCCAACCCTTCATGTGAAAGGCACCATGAGGACAAGCAAGCTGGGAAGAATATGAAGCGCACAAAGGTTAGAATGGTTAAGTTTGAGCTATGGCTCAACGTTGGCAACTATACTTGATGGTGCTCAAGGTAAGCGAAGCGCTTGGTAAAGGATGAGACCATGTAATGTGGAATGAGTTACTCAGCGACCGAAAGAGTTGTGCAAAGCTTACAAAGGTGAGGGGAATTGCTAACTCGAAAAATTTGGTACTCATGCAAGGGCTTGTATGCGGACGATGGAATGTTCGTGGCCATCCTAAGGCGACCGAAACTCGGTGTCATGGAGTATTGAAACTTTCTCTTTGGCATGTGAAGGATACGTTCGTAGGAGGCTGAAGTGTGCAGCAAGTTTAGCATGTTGCTAGGCCTTGAGTGGTGCAGCGAGGGCTATATTGACGTAGAGTCGCAATCTAGCAAGTGCGTCTGCAGGAGGTAGAATAATGCATAGTTTGTTCAACAAATTGGAGTAGTCCAAGGGGATGGTGATCTCCAAAACGAAGAGTGATGTTGCTCCAACGGGATAGATATCTAGGAGGGATAAGTCCCGACTCTCCAGAGGGAGAATCACATGCAATAGACTGCACATGTTGAGGAGTAGTACCTCAAAAACAACAACTCCACAAAGCTCAATGGACCGAGCGAGTGGCGAGGAGTCGTCGGATGATCTCGCTTGAGAGAATGCATTAGTGGATGCATTACGAGATCAAGTGGGGGAGCGACCCAAAGAAACACAAATGAAGGCACACTTGGAGTCGATATAGAGATCAGACTCGAGGGCGGGCTGACCCGTGGAATGGTGGGCGCGAGGGCCACCATCAACTCAATGCAAAAATGAGGAGTGGAACAACTTTGGTGTAACTTGGCGAAGTACCCAAGCCGCATGAAGTGAGCCGGCATAGAAGATGGAACATGGAGCGGAGGCACAAAGCTTTCCTTGGACAGAGGTCAGGGGCATGAACTCTTGCAGAGGCAAGAGCAGGATCATGTTGTTCCATGGGTCCTTCATTCTGATGGAGCGGACTCGTCTTGCATGGTGCCAAAGACGAAGGGAACTTCTGGGCATATGCACCTTATCTCGGAGAAGCATTTGATAGAGGAACTAAGGCGACTTAATTTGCGGAGGCGAAGTTGGGTTCAAAAGGCCTTGGCACGGGGTACGAGGATGCGGAGGTGGGTACTCTTGAAGAATATGCCACAGTATTACCATTCAAGTTGCCATGAAGGAAGCGGTGCGCAGCGGAGATTGTGCTAGTAGAGGCAGAGGCCTAGGATCCAGACAATGGTGCACTAATTGCAGCGAAGTCGGTGGACTTCGGGAGCTACTAGGCGATGGACTATCCTAGAGTGGTGATTTGTTTAGGTGTGACCCGAGAGCGGGTGGACAAAGGTCGATTGCCAAAAGAGCAAACACAATCGAAAGTGGAAGAGACCATGCGATGTGTTGGTAGAGGCCACACATTGAGGGATCATAATCCGAGTTTATCCCACAAGGATTAGAATGCAATGGAGATGTCACCAGGAGGCGACATGGTGCAGTAGATCGTGGTGGAATAGTTCATGGCAATGTGATACACACGGGTGGCATCCCGTGAGGGACTTTATCATACAAAGGTATGATCAGGAGCTAATGGCAGCTCCACTTCGGTGAACAACACAACGACAAGAAGGGCTTTGAATTCAAGGAGTGAAGGCTATGGTACCGCAGAGGCAGGTCTTCTGTGTGTGCATCGAATTTTGCATCGGATGAAAGCCTTGGTCATCAGCATATGGGGGCTGTATTCCACCAAGGGAAAAGTTCGAATGCAAGTACCAATGAGTCCCATGAGAGGGACTTGATCATGCAGAGGTATGATCGAAGCAAGCTGGAGATTTGGACTGCTCTAGAGCCCATATTCGCTTAAGGGAGCTCGGCAAGTCAGAGGACAATGTCGAGTAAGCGAACATTGCTACCAATGAAGCTAAGGAGAACAGAATCGGTGCAAACCCTACAATATTATGATAGAGGCCATAAATGGGAGTTACAGTATATCTTTCCATCGACCAAAGGGATCTACTTGTAGAACACAGAGGTGTTGAAGCAAGGGGGGTCGAAAGGGGCGAGGAAGCGATGATGAGTCCAAAGGGACTTAGCTACCCAAAATCAAGCATCAGTTAGAATGGAGGTGAACTCGAAGGTCATTGATCCCTTGCTCTTATGGAGGGAGAGCAATTGGTCGTGAAAGGGGCCGAGGAAGTGGAGCATGCAGAGGCAAACTCCAAGTACCGAGACAAGGCTGAAGGGCAGAGGCCGAGGAACTTCGTAAGACCTATGTCAACGAGCTTCTCATCAAGATAGCCGAAAGTGAAGGACTTTGGGTCATGCAAGAGTGCATGACCAAGAAACAAAGCAGGCAGTACGCGGTGCTGTACCTTTGCTACTTAGTGGAGTAGGCGGCAGGGTTGATGGAGAAGACGGTACAATCCCAAAGGTGACCAAAACTATTAGAGACTTACTCCAAGTTGGGGTGAAAACTTCCTGCATTCCAGAAGTTCAATGGTATTGAGAAGGTGAATCATAGTAGCTAACTCAATACAAGGAATGTAAACACTTCAAGTACTTCAGAAGTGTGAGCAAAGAGCAAGCGAAGACCAGTAACCAACTTGATGTATGGAGTACAACCCTTGAGGAGGCGAGTGAAGTCAAGTAACCATTGCCTTCTCAACTCTTAAGAGAATGGGCGAAATCGAATACCCCAATTCTCTTACTTATCCAACAGAGGAGCTCTGCACAGGTTCAAAGACCCTTCGAAAATATTAGAAGACAATAGTTGTCAAATCCTCACCAATGGTGATCAGTGCTACTAAGAGTAGATTATCTGCTTCATTTCCCAACAGAATGCCAATCGAAAGCGGAAGTGATGCGAATATACTTGGAAGTGACAACTAAGTAAAAGAAGAGTTGATGAGCAAATTTTGTGGAGGAAGGACCCCAAAACTTTTGAAGTTTGCGAGGCGATGCTCGTTAAAGCTCCAACAAGCATACACCCAGTTCAAGTAACATGTAGAATTTGAGAGACTGGTGCATAGTAAGGATGGTCTTTTCCTTCATCTGGAGGATCCGCAGGAACCAATAAGGATCAACACAACTCAGCCAACCCCACGCTAGAGTAAGAGTCATTAACGAGTTGAAGCAGCATGGCAGATCAAATGTTCGACTACTCAAAAGCAACAATTGAGAGCAACTGGGAGCCAAGAGGCACATTGCAACTGGAGCAAAAGATTGAAGACTCAATAAAGGTGAAAAGTTGCAATGTCGGCAAAGGCTTCGATAAGGACGTTGAAGGAATAAGTGGGGGAGAATCTCACGGACAAACTTCTAAACATGATGTTTGATGTAATGCTTATGTATATCCGTGTCTTGTGATATGTTCATGCTTTACACAGCATATAAAGGGACAACCGAAGGCTTAATAGTCCCATTTTAGTTGGGTTTGATGACCATTTTAGGCTTGTAAATAAATGTTAT